>NHNY01000017.1:205409-455441 GCA_002786065.1 Microcyclospora pomicola
CCCACCCACCCCCGACTCCAGCGCCAGCGTCGCCATCGACCCTCAATCCGACCGCCTCGCTGTGCTGGAGCCCTTCGAGCCCTTCCCCGAGCATGATCTCACCGGCATGCGCGTGCTTGTCAAGGTCAAGGGCCAATGCACGACCGACACCATCTCCGCCGCCGGACCCTGGCTCAAGTACAAAGGCCACCTCCCCAACATCTCCCTCAATACGCTCATCGGCGCCATCTCCGCCGACACCGGCGCCGTCAACACCGTGACCGACCTCGACGGCAAGTCCATGACCATTCCCGAGCTCGGCGCCAAGTGGAAGGACCAGCAGCAGCCCTGGCTCGTCGTGGCCGAGCACAACTACGGCGAGGGCTCGGCGCGCGAGCACGCCGCTCTGCAGCCCCGCTACCTCGGCGCCCGCGTCATCGTCACCAAGTCCTTCGCCCGCATCCACGAGACGAACCTGAAGAAGCAGGGCGTCGTGCCGCTGACGTTCGTCGACGAGGCCGATTACGACAAGATCAACGGATGTGATGAGGTGGCGACCGAGGGCTTGTATGAGGTCCTGCGTAACGGCGGCACCGGCAGTGTCAACCTGGTCGTCACCAAGCACCGCAGCGGCGAGACGTTCCGTGTGCCCGTGAAGTACAACCTGTCGCCGGATCAGTGCGGCTTCATCCTGGCGGGCAGCGCATTGAATCTGCTCTCGCAGCGGAATAGATGAGTAAAGAAAGAAGCTTCTTGTAATCAAGAAGGAACTCCACAATATAGATCTTTGCGCTGTGTGAGTGTCTTGATGGAAGGGGTTTTGACGGGTCTTGATATCCCTTGTGTGTTATAGTATGAACATAGAACGTGAAAAGAAACACCCCCAGACACCCCTTGGTCCTCCCAGTGTCCTGCACTGCGCCGTGGGCATGATGATCCCCCTCTTTCGCTGTCCGATGCGCCTGTAGCGGTGCAAGCTGTCCTCTCTCACAACCCTCTTCCTCTCAATTCATCCGAGCCCATGTTGCGCCCTTGTGCCGATCAACGTACGCCTGAAAACGCCCCGGCATCCATAATGCCCACTCGATGATCTCCTTCTTCTCCTGAAACTCTTGACAACGCGAAAGTCCGGTATACAGCCACCGACCCTTGTCCCTCCCTTGCCCTTCCCCACCAGTCCCCTCCTTCATGCCACCCAACTATTGCCGAATCGGCATGCCCTTCTTCTCCGCCTCCGCCTCCACGCCCGCGGCCCCGGCCTCGCCCTCCTGCTCATCCACGCTCATCCCGCGCTGCAGCACCGAGGGTTCCTTGACGGGGCTGCCGGCCTGGCCCTGCGACAGCGTCGGGTGCAGGCTGGGCATCCCGGGTCCGCCGGGCGAGGACATCGAGGCGTTGGCGCCCGGGTGCGGGTTCTGCGTCGACTGCGCCGAGAGGTGGGGGATGGTTTCGGGGCTGTTGGAGCAAGAAGCGGGGGGGTTAGTTTAGATCCTGCGGCAGGGAGGAGGAAGGGGGGATGGATGTACGTACGAAGGATGCTCACGCCCCAGCCCGCCCATGACGCCGCCGTCGCTCTTGCCCGCCTTGCTCATGGCATAGTCGCCGCTGTCGAAGTACTTGCGCTCCTTGAGCTTGTTCTGGATCAGGTCTTTGCGGTTCGGCAGCTTGCCGTACAGCCGGAAGAGCTTTTGTTCTTCTTCCGAGAGGGACTGGCGGGAGGGGGTTAGCTTGCTGGATGATGAGGGGAGGGAGGAGGCAGGCAGGCAGGCGTACGGAGATGTCGACCTTGTTGTTCTTGTGCGGGTTCAGCGCCATGATTGATGGCTCGTGTTCAGTGAGGTAGGATCCGGGGTGTCAGTGAGGGGCGTGCTGTGCAGTTGTAGGTAGGCCCGTGGTGGGTGCAGAACAGGCGATGTGGTTGATGTCGAGGACCTTCCTGCAACCTGCCAATGTTGTGAGTATGTATGTGTCGCGATGAGGTCGGGTGATGGGTGACGTCGGGCCGTTGGATGTTCTGAAGCTTCGACGATCCCGTCTGGAACGAACTAGTGTTTTACAGTACAAGTTTCGAGTTTCTTGCCTTAGGGTTATGGTGGGGGGATGGAGGAGGAGGAAGATGGTCGATGAAACGACAGACAGCTGATATAAGTTGCTGAAGGTAGGACACGAATGCTAGCATCGGGCATCCATACACTCACGTGAATTACCTTGTCTCGGTAGTTTGCTGAATTGTGTGAATGGGAACCGCCCAACTGGCCGTATGGTACCGATGGGAGCTGAAACGAGTCGAGGATTGCTATATCTACTGGCTTAGAGACGAGCAACATAGACTGCTAACTCGATCAATATGTTAGTGCTGCCATACGACGGTAGAGCCTAGAATTCACGCATCTCGATCCCTATCGAATAGTGCCTAGGTACAGCCCAGCAAATCATCCGTTAATCTGCCCAATGGCCCTGTCCATGTCATAGGTTGGATTGTGATGTGGCGTGAAAATCCCCACGAACAACCCTAAAAAAAGTCGCCTAGATCGACGCTTTGCATAAAACATATAATCAATGTGATGGAGTGATCGCACGACGACTTACCACCTCTATCCGAAGATAAATCCATTTGCTTACCACCATGACGACCACCAAACACACCTTCATCGTCGAACACCTCGATCCGGAACTCGAAGCCTGGCAAAAACTCGAATACAACACCATCAACCACGAATGCACCGAGTCCAACTCCGCCTTCCTGCTCACCGGCCTAGCCGACCCCTCAGGCCTATCCAAGGATCCCGCCCTCTCCATCCCAGCCTCGCACCTATTAGCTGAGAGCGTCGAGACGCTCTACGCGGCCCCGGAGAAGAAACGGCGCGTCTGTCTGCTGGACCCCAAGGGCGAGAAGGACATATGTCACGCCGACGGCGAGGAGTTTGACGTGTTCCTGTTCGGGGGCATCCTCGGTGATCATCCGCCGCGAGGTCAGTCTGTCATGTTGTCGTATTTACATCGAGACGATATCTTCTAACAGGACCACCAGACCGCACCGCCGAGCTGCGCAAGCTAGGCTTCGTCGGCCGCCGCCTGGGTCCGGAGCAGATGACGACGGACACGGCGGCGCGCGTGACGCGGATCGTGGTGCAGCAGGGCAGTACGTGTCTCCGCAGCATCCTACCCCATCGAGTAGCGTGATTGCTGACGGTGGATGCTTGCGCAGAAACCCTGGACCAGATCCCGTTCGTCTACAAGCCTGAGATCCCCTCCAGCACCGACGGGGCGTCGAACGAGACGGTCGAGATGCCGTTCAAGTATGTGCTGGACGAGAGCGGCAAGCCGATCATGCCCAAGGTGAGTTTCTGCCCCCCTGTGAGAGAGCGGGCTGGAGTGCGCAGCTGACGGATATTTCTGTAGGGCATGCTCGAGCTACTGGCTAGTGATGCCGATAAGGATATTCTGGATTTGCTATGAGGGGATTGTTTTCACGCGGTCTAGTAACGTGCATCTGATGTGCTTTATTCGGACGACGTTTCTGAGGTCATGTCTTGAGACTTCGAAGCCAAGGCGCAGCAGACGCTGTTTCAGTGCTCGGAATCACGAACCAATGCTATCACTTCCACATGAAAGAGGTCCAGCCCTGGACTCTATAGCCATGAGTGGGCCGATGCATTACATGAGAACAGAGAAGTTCCAAGCTTCAATTTCCAAGCCTACCATTCTTCCTCACGCACGATTTTCACGTAGGATCATATACTTGTGTACAGAGAAGGGAGATGCTCAAGACCGTCTGTCTGTAGCGGGTATATGCCCCCATGGTGGATCCGGATAGCTAGCAGAATCCATGCCTCGTCTTGAAGCTGCGTGCCATACTACCATGTCACAGTAGTCCATCCTACATATGCATCAAGCATTCCCTAGCAGCATTGCTCGGTCGTAGCAAACCCCCCCTTTCAAAGCAGCCACTCCATGACATTCCCTCGTTTCATATTTCATCAAGTCATCAACCACAACACCCTCAACACCCCTTCACGTCCCGCTTGCCTCGCGATAGAACGCCAGCGTCCGCCCAGCCCCCGCCGTCACGAACGTCTCATTCCTCGCCGTCGCAGCCTTGGGCAGCCACTTGACAGCCCACAAGCACTTCTCGCTCTCCGTCTGCGTCGCGACGCACTCGCGGCGCTCCATGCTCCAGATCTTCGCCTTGCCGTCGTAGCACCCCGACAGCAGATACTCGCCGCTCCAGTTCCAGTCCAGGCTCATGATCCAGCTGGCGTGGCCGGTGAGGTGGGCGACCTGCTCGCCGGACTGCGTGTCGTAGAGGGCGATGATGCGCGCGTCGCCGGCGGCGGCGAGGTAGCGGCAGGCCGGGGAGAACTTGACGCTGCGCACGGGCTTGACGAGCCCGGACAGGCTGTGGACGAGCCGCTGCGTCGTGTTGTTGAAGACGTAGATGCTGCCGTTTTGGTGGCCCGAGGCTGTCATGTTACCGTCCGAGGAGAGGTCGACGCTCAGCCCGAAGCTGCCTTTGGTCTCGTAGCGTGCGATCCGAGTGGCTGTGCCGTCGGGGCTGATGGTTGTGGTGTCGTAGACGTTGATGCGGCCGTCGTGGGTTGTGCAGGCTAGATAGCGGCCGTCCTCGTTGAGCGCCAATGCCCAGTGCTCTCCCGCCTTCTTGTCCTCGACCTTGATCTCGCCCGTGCTCGTCCATTGCGCGGTCTCGTCATCGTATGCCCACACCTTCAGCTCCCCACCGAATCCAGCACTCGCCGCAGCTTTGCCATTGAGACTGGTGCAGATGTGGTGGCAGCCTAGCGGGTGGATCTTTTCGAGCGTTTGCACGAGAGGGTACGGATGCTCGTCTTCGGCGCTGTCGGTGTGGATGATCTGGCCTTTGGTGGAGTACACATGGATGCTCGACGATCCCGCTGCCGATAGCAGTTGTGAGGGCGTCACGGCGAGCGAGAAGATGTCCGTGGGATGTGCATCGGCGATGGCGTGCGACTGGAGATATTGCTTGGACTGCAGAGGATGTTAGAGCCTGCTGTACAAGTAGGGGATGTGGGATATGTGTGCTTACCATGTCGACCAATACATCTGTTGTGGTGGGGTGCGATTGAAGTTCTGAAATTGAAGCAGACTCGATGACTTCACCCGTCACGAAAATTGCTCGATGTCACATGAATGAGCCAGCAGCACGGTTTGTATAACAGGTCCCGGGAACATTCTCATAATTGTACTATTTAATGAACAGAGTGACCGAATCGATCTTCACACATGTTCAGCATCGTAGCTGTTATGCCCGTCTCTATCTACCATACCAATGTAATTTTGGTCTGCCTTTCAGGAACTGATGCATGACATCGAGTATGCACATACCAAGACTAGAGTGGTGATCCTAGAGCAATCTATGCACTATGATCACGCTAGATCAATGATCCTGCAACATAAGCTGTCATACATCTTCCTCGTCGCCACGAACACGCATACAGCAAGATCATCCACCCAACGCAGCACAGACAGACCGTCCTCAGACCAGCAGATCGTCTATCTCATCGTGCCTCCGAAATCTGCTGCCAGATATGTAGACCCGGCTCGTATTTGGCCTTGTCGCTGAACGGCACCACCTGAAGGCCCAGATACCAGACGAATTGCTTCGCTGCCGCCGCGTCCCACTGCGCGATTGCTTCCGCCATGTTCTCACACTGCAGCAGCCGGGTGGTGTGGGCCGATGACTGGACTTTTGGCCTGACCCCCAGGTTCGTCTTTGAAGCACGGTAGTATTTGAGCTGATCTATGCGAAGACTGTCGCTGCGAAAGACGACGCGGGTAAGGAGAGACTGGCACGCAGCAATCAGTCCACCGCGGCTCGTAAGGTAGTTAAGGGCATGGAAAGCTCGACTTGGCGGTGGGTATTGCCTGAGGTCAGAGTTGGAGGGGAGCTGGATGCTGACGGTTGGACGAGTTTTGACGGCGGAGAGGTGCACGTAGTATGCTCTGGCTGGTAGTGTGCCATGTCCGGCGTAGGGTCGATCGTTGTTGACTAGCAACGCGTTCACGCCCATAGATTGCTGGCACCTTTTAGTATTGTCCACCGGTAAGGAATCATGACATGAACCTACTATCCTGTCGAACACAGCCTGCTGACCCGAAGTGTTCGGCCCGTGAAACGAGAACTTCTTGATCAATCCTTCATGATCTTGCGAGGCGTAGCGGTCCCACTGTCGCAGTATGGTATCTCTCCCGATATCGATCAGACGCAGTTCGATCATAGTCGTCAGTTCCTGCGGCACCCGGCCCTTGCAGACCTTACAAGCGAGCATATTCGCATGCTCCTGAATCACACGGTCACGAACACCAAGGAGGTAGCTCTTCTCCGTTACGAAGATCCCGTACAAAATTGCTGTCGAACACTCCATTCTGCCGATCAGTGTGGTGCTGCTGTGTAAATCCGATGTTGCTTAGTTTCGATGGTCCGATGTACAGAAGATCCTTTTTCTTATTGATGGCATCCGGCAAGCTTGAAGTATCAAGATCGAACCTCTTGTGGAATGTCACGTCACGAAGCCAGGCAACGTGAATAGTCTTATCGTTCCGAGGAGCGGATGGCCAGAAGAGGTCCAACCAAGTATCAACTTGGAGCGGATGAATAAATGGCATCAGTCGTGATGCCGTGACTATCCATCACGATGTTCAGTTTCCCAAGAAGCTTGTGGTCCTCGTGAGCGTGACTAGAGATGCGTGGTCAAGACGGATTCATGACCGATGTATGCACGCAGATCGGCAGCTTGGAGACACAAAGCGTGTTCGACGTGCTACCGCGACTCCTTTGCCCTCTGGCATGTGAGGCCGCTGATACCCTGTTCACCAGAGCTGATCAGGACCAAGTTATGGGAGAAAGCGGTCGCAATCATCGAACATGACTTTGTCGCTCGATGTCCCATGGCCGCCGAAGTCCTGATGATTCCCAGCAAGATTCACCCATGCCAGCTTCATCGCTCCAGCTTCTCCGCGCACCTAGTCTCCCACCGCGCCAGACTGATCTCGAGTTTCTGGTCTACATCGCAGACGCCTCTGACCGCCTTGCACAGCCGCACGACTCGCTCATATTCGCGGTCATAGTACAGTTCGCCGACCACATAGCCGAGCAGGTGGACATCTTTCTTGCTCATTTTCACCTGACCCGCAGTCACGGTGGTGTCGGCTTGCGCATTGAGGACCTGTGACAATGCGGGCACTGCATCCATGAGCTCCTGGTAGTTACATCCCGGCTCCCCATGGATCTTCGCGGTATAGGAGTGCTTCTCCGCCTGGAAAGATTCTTCACTTTGGTATGTGCGGGATACGGTCACGGCATCGTCCGCTGCAGCATCGGCATAATCGTCCGCATCGACCTCAATGGCGAACAGGCTGTTGTCGGCTTCTGCATGTTCGCCGGATGCTGCCATGGTAGGTACCTAGGTAGGTAGACTGTTGGTATTGGAATGCCCTACCACCATTAATGGCGTTCTAGAAGTGGAGCTTGAGGTGGGGTTACGTGAGCCACATGAGACGACATAGCCGAGATCTACTCAAAATACGATGGCAAAACACACCTGGACGATTCACGCTGATGCGATGTGGGCTTGGAAATTGATGACAGTCATCGACTAATAGTACAAAACGCTTGTTCGTATCAGTGCCATGGATGCAACACCCCACTCGTAGCTAAGTAGGATGATTAAGAAAGTGCACGTTGCTATTGACAAGTTCACTTCTTCTTCCCATTATCCATTTCTGGACGCAGACCAGATGTCGCTATGGATCCATCGAAGCGAGACACTTAGTTGAATGGGTTGGTGCGGGTGCCCCAGTAGGTGAGGAACATGGAGAGACCGACAGTCTCGAAGACGCGGGCAAGGGCACCAACGGCGACGGTGTCAAGAGGGCGCTTCTCGGTGAAGACCTGGGCAATGAACTGGCAGGCGAATTAGCTTTTAATACAATGATGATGGAGCTCATCAATGATGACATACCGATGGGGCGGACGAGGCAGCGAAGATCAAAGCACCGAGGTAGGCGGCGCCCTTGTAGGAGAGAGTGCCGGTGGCGTTGAGCAGAGCACCAACACCGTATGACTGGAGGGCAGAGCCAGCGAGCGAGGTTCCCCAAGCGGCGGCAGCAGAGGCGGTCTCCTTTGACTTGAAGAACTCCTCGCTGGAGTTGGCGGCTTGTGCCCGGCGGTAGGTCTGGCCGAAGAGAGGGCCAAGGACGGCGAGAGAGGCGGCGTGGTTGAAGACGGTACCAAGGGCGATGGCCGATGGCTTGACTGGGGGAAGGTCTGAAGGATGAGAGTCAGTGGGGGGTTCTCTTGAGATGGAGAGCTTCGTGCAGAGCTCATACGCAGCCACAATGCAATGACGCGACACGCAAGCGTGCATGGTAGCATTGAGAGCGCGGCGCGCGGCAGATGAACGTACAGTGAAGAGTGGCCATTTTGATAGATGGATGAGGTGTTGTTGGATGTGAGATGGATTGGTTGTTGGATGAGTGGGTGGTAGATGGGGAAGAGGAGGAGGAGGAGAAGTTGGTGGTGCCGAAGATTTAGGTTGGCAGAGTGGTGGCTTGCTTGCACGGTTGCTGTAGCAAGACCAGCGTGACATCATCCCTGCCAACGTCATTTGATCAATGGGACCGGAGCTCTGACACTTCAAGCTCTTTGGCGCCTCGGCAGCAGGAGTCGAGACCTGACCTTTCTTCACTTGGGCGCGCCAGATCATGGCTCACGTGTCCCAATTCATTTGGATTGTATGTCCGTAACGGTGGTGGCTGATGTATGAACTGCTGGGCTTTCACTTCAGTTACTCACCCACCTGTGGCATAGCAACATCAACTCATACTGAAGTCGTGAAATGCCTACATCTCCTTATTACTGTTCCGCCACCGACCAGCGTTCATCTTCCTCACTCTGAATCACCTCATGCACTTCCAGCCTTCCTGCAATGATCTCCTTCCCATTAACCAGGTCATTCTCATCCGCCCGCTTAGCGGCCTCTTCCTCGTTAGCAGCAATCCCACTTGCGACATGCCGCGTGATCAACCGCCGCCGTGCAATCTTCTCCTCGACCTCGACGAACCACAACTCGTCCATCATCTCCGCAGCCTCCTTCCATTCCGACGCGCCACTGCCGAGTGAGAGGTAGTTGCCCTCGAAGATGATCAACCGCGCCGTCGCCGCGATGGCGATGTCATCAGCCACCGGATCCTTGGTGGCATGGTCGAAGCTGGGCGCTCGTAACGTCCTGGTCTCTGGTAGGATGGGCTCGCGCAGCTTCTTGACCAGCGTCAGGAATGCCGGCGCATCGAATGTGAACGCGGCACCACGGCGCGCGTGAGCATTGTCTGGGTCTGGCAATGCAGACAGTTGCTCGCGGCTTAGGTGAAAACCGTCCATGGGCACAAAAGTCGCAGGCCTGCTGCACACGGCCAGTCCAGGGTTCTCATCGTCCCATCGATCGTTCAGTTTTTGCGCGACTTTGGACGCGAGCGTTGTCTTGCCTTGACTCAGCACATCATTAGTCCGTTGCGTTCTGAACAAAGGCAAAGAATGGTTCGTGTTCGCATACCTGATCCAGGGATGCCAGAAACGGCGATCAACAGTCGGCGGCTGTTGGGCGTCTCTTCAAACTGCTTCCACACCTTGTCGACTAACCGCTTTACTTGTTCTTCCATCTTTCACGTTGGGTCCTCAGAGTAGCGAAACTGAAGTGGCAGCATCCTAAACAGCGAACATCTCTGGTTATGTCTTGGCCGAAGATCGTTGCTTTTCCCTCTCCATCTGCCGTTTCCCTATCGCAGCGGGGCAGAACGGACGTGCCACAGTGCCAGCTAACTAGTCCGCCCATCTCGATGCCCTCCGCTTGAGATACCCTTACCATTATTCATCCGGCGCTGATGCTTAGGTTTCGCGTTGCTGGGCGCTGCGATAACGATCAAAGCTTACGTGCAGTGTATCTAACTTAGCTCATGGCGTAATCGCGGTAATCAGCGTACATCGTAGATCTTGTTGCCAGCTACCTACGCGGAGTCAGTAGCGTGCTTGGCTTTTTCCAACAACGTCGCTGGACCTCCCACTTCGCACACTCCTAGGAGATGTTGGTAGAAACGTCGCCGAGACACTCCCCTCCGGCATCTTGAACGGCACAACCTACGCTTTCTTACTAAATAGGTGCTTTCTACCTCAACGCCGCTTGAGATGAACGCAGTCGTTCTCTGCAGGACAGATCCTGATATGGGACGTCTCACACAGCGTCCAGAGCAGCATGGGCTTGACTGGACTAAACAAAAGGTCCTGCATCCAATGATGATAGGACACCGTTTGTGCGGGACATCACCGTTCATCCAAGTTGGTCTTCACATCGCACCTCATCGACGGACATATTATGTGCTTTGCTTTCATCCCCTCAATCTATACTTGTGATATACATGGTCTATCAATCTCCAAGGCTATCTCGAAGCATGCCCGTTCACGCGGTGCTCATCCTCGTCGTCATCTTCATCGTCCTCGCCGATGCCGAAACTCGAGCCTTCCATCTCTTTCCGCCTCTGCCCCTCTTCCGTGAGGTCGTCCAGCTCGGCCTCGTCGAAGTCTCGCGCCGCCTCCACATCCCGGTGTTCGCGATACTTGTTCCTGACACTGTCTAGCCCCAGACCAGAGCTCATGCCCGCCACTCCTTCGTAGACATCGTTGCCTACACCTTGGTAACCGGCTCGGCGTTGTCTATCGCGGTACACGAAGTAACCCCAAAGGCTGGCTGCGATGAGAACCACCACCAGTGCGACCTCACCAGAGCGGCGATATGCAGCCCAGGTAGCTGCTTGGAGCTTGTCTTTCTCCGCCTCGACCGCGACCGTGCTGTTAGGGTGCCCACCAACACTGACTTCAAGACCCTTCTCACCATCAATGCGACTGTCTGTTGGCTTGCCACCAATCGATGCGATGTCCACGCCGATGAAGCGATCAAGCATGTCCCGAGTGCGTCGTGGGTAGTCGAATGGAACCATGTGAGATGAGTTGTAGAACTTGATATATGTCAGATTGCGCGCCGACTGGTAGATGCCTGCAGGCTCGCCTTCGAAGGTCCAGTCCCGTCGAGGCGCCCATGTCCCCGGGGACAATTCCATGCCAGTCGCGCCATTCCATGTTAGCTTGTTAATCAGGTCCTCCGTACCCAAATGATTACAGATCAGATCTTGATCGCCCGAGAACAATATGATTGGCATGTGCTCCAAGAGTCCAGGAAGAAGGTCTTTGCTTGGCGCAGATTTGGAGGCTCGAAAGTTGCTGCTTACTTGATTGTTGCACTCCACCCAGCCGGTCTTCTTATCCGGATTGATATGTAATGCTTGCAGCACTTCCGGCCGGCGCAGGTACGGCGTGACCTGTGCAAGATCCGGAGGCCAATTCATGCCGCATGAAGGGTAGCTGTCTCTCAGCCTGACATCGTACATGTTGATACACTTGTTGTCCTCCTGAGTGACCAGCAAGGTCTCCATGAGTATATTCTCGCATGCACCATTATCGACATGCTGCGCACCTCCCTTGTCGAGGGCCTTCACACATTCTTGCTGGCTCCTAAGTATCTTGTTGTCGGCTTCTGAACCGGGCTTGACAATGCCGGACTCGTACGCAAACGGAAGGTATGCAAGGTACTGTTCTGGCCCAGATATCCAGCCGTTACCGATCAGAAGTCCAGTGATGTTCCATTCACGGCCTGTGTTCTTGGCGTTGCGATCGACAATGGCTTGCGCAATGTATGGGATATGCTGACCAGCATATGATTCGCCAGCGATGTATAGCTGAAAAAGCGTCAGTTGCGCCGCAGACAAGACTGTTTACCTGACCGACTCACGTCATCATGCTCATGTTCGGGGAAAATGGCGAACCACTTCTCTAAGAAGGTTATCATGTTCGCCGCCATTTCGTCCAGCTCATGCAGATAAGAATCCCCATCGACGTAGCTGAACCCCGTCCCTACCGGATTGTCGATGAACAGAACATTGGAGAACTCGTCCCAGCTGCCGTCGTTGAAGCGCAAAGTGCCGTCCTCGTTGACTCGGTATGGCCCAATCTCCATCATAGCCCCGTCCAAACTACTACATCCAGGCCCTCCATTCAACCACAACACCGTACGGCGTCGGTCTGCAATATGTCTGTTCTTGAACAGCCAGAAGAAAAGGTTGCCATGGTGCTCGGGGGTGACCTCAACATGGCCGGCGTACATATTGAGCTGTGGAGAGGCAGGCGCGCCAGGAAGAGAGTGGACATAGTAATCGGCGGCCGACTTTTCGGGATCTGCTGCAACGGACGTGGGCCATAGCGAGGATCCGAGTAATGCGACGGAGAGGAGCGACCGCCAGTGTGATGCCGCAGGTGAGCTTGGGAACATCATGACGGAGAACCAATGGACCTCACAAGGAGGTACTGTACGTGGGTGGGACTCGATCTCAGCAACGCATTCTCAAGATCAAACTTGCTATGCTATGGTCCCAGCAGCTCAGAGGAAGAAGGTGAATTGAAATGCAGAATCACACGTGGAAACCCATGAGGTGATGGAGATGGATCCCGGACGATCCTTTGATCAAGCACAGGAGGACTGCTTACGTGGTCTGTGGATCTCGGTCCTGCAAATAGTTACGCCTCAGGGTAACGAACTACCAGGCGCCACACGTAGGTATGTGTAAATAGCAACACTGCGGTGTGGCGCCAAGTATGCTTCAACTCTCCACTCAGGCTAGATTTCCAAACATTATTATCGCCGTCTTGCATGTTATACGAAAGTCAGCCACATGTTCTTGGCGATGCGTCTTGTTTGTTCATGAGCATGTGCCGAGGGGTTCAAGGTCACGTGCGTGGTGCAGTTCTCGCGTGACGCCGAGGGAGCCGTCTGCCGCTGACTCATCCAGTCGCGTCGTCTGCCTGTAGCTTCCGCGTGTATTCCACTCCACGCAACCAGTGCGCTTGTTAGTACACAACATCTCTCTATTTCATTCCTGGGCATGCTGCAAAGAGCTCAAAGCCATGCCGATGTATGCACTCCCCAGATAACGACTCATGGCCATTTCAGTTCACTGACCTGTACTTAGGCCCGGTGACCAGCACAAAGACACCCCGGCGACAGTGAACCCGTTCGTAGATCCACAACAGCGCATCAGCAACTTCACTGCACAGGAGATCGCCACACTACAAAGTCGTCTCGACAAGCAACTCGGTCCGGAGTTCATCTCTACTCGACCAGGAGCTGGCGGAGGAAAGGTACACTATCTCGCGGCGGAGAAGGCGATCAATCTTGCGAACGAGGTCTTTGGATTCAATGGTTGGAGCTCGGCGATACAGAATGTGCAGATCGACTTCGTGGACGAACACCCTCAGAGCGGCAAGATCACCCTGGGACTGTCGACTATAGTCCGCGTGACGCTGAAAGATGGCACCTACCACGAAGACATAGGATATGGCCATATCGAGAACTGCAAAGGCAAGGCGGCAGCCTTTGAAAAGGCAAAGAAGGAGGCATCAACGGATGCACTAAAGCGGGCATTGCGCACATTCGGCAACGTCCTGGGCAATTGTCTGTACGACAAGGACTATCTACAAAAGATCACAAAAGTCAAGAGCGGGCCGTCCAAATGGGATGCGGAAAACCTACACAGGCATCCGGACTATGCACCAATCAAACAGCAGTCGATTGCAGAGGCAGAAGCACAGCTACCCCAAGCAGTAGCTGCGCGACGTGCACCAAGCATGCAATCCGGCATGTCCTTTGGCTCTGCCGAGTTCGAGGACGACTTTGGCGGTAATGTGTTCGACGACGTTGACTTCAGTCATCCCGACGAAATCCGATTGGACAATTCGACTGCAGCGCCTACATCGAGAGCAATGAATCCGCCCCACCACCCTGCACGTATGCATTCCATGCCGAATTTGCAACCACAGGGTGTCCCGCCACCGCAGTCCAACCCCAATCCTCCGCAGCAACCAGGAGGTGCCACGAGCGAGCGCTATGTGGCGGGAGCACCACAAAACCGACCAGGCCAACCACAACCACAACGTGTCCAGACAAGACAGCCACAAGTGTCAGGTCTTCCAGCACATATTGGTGGCGACGCATATCAAACCAAATCAACGCCGTCATCAGGATCCTCCACAGCCGAAACGCCGACGCACCTGGGACAGCAGAGGATGGGCCACGCCGCAAATAATCCTCAACATGATGAGCATGAATCATTGATAGCGAAGCAGCCGCCGCCTGGGGTGCCAGGAGGGTTTATCACCGGGCGGAGCGCCGACATGCTGAACAAACTCCCTGAAGGCCGAACAGCGACCACAAATGTGGCCCCCTTCAATCCTCATGCTGAGAGTCCATCGATCCGTCGCACGTCTGGAGTAAACCCCGGGAAATCTGCCGCAATCACGCGTGAAGCTTTACAAAAGGCGGCAGTGAGTAGCCAGCAAGTATCAGGACCTGGAAATGGTCTGAACGGGCAGACTACACCAGTACGGACGAATTTTGTGAATCCTTCTGCAGACATCAGCCGGCGGGTAGGGATGCCTCCAGGTCCTGGTGGAGCTGGTATGCAAAATCGCAGTGCATATCGACCGCCATCCGCGGTGAAGAGGCCTGCACTGTCGGACGTGAGCAACATACAGCAAGTGGATGGCGCATCAGATATGAAGAAGCCAAGACTTGATGTCCCACCACAATTGCCGGATGGGGTGCAAGATGCTGGCGGGTGAGCTGTGTCAGGAAGGTTTGAAACCGACACTTAACGATAGTCTTTGCTTTTGAGCATGCAGCTTATGCGGAGTTCTGATAGGCAGGGATATAAGTAGCTGCATTGTGTCGAAAACAGCTGCTTCTAGCATGAATCATGACCTTCAGAGTCGATGGATTCAGCCTCGTGTACCACGCGAAGTTGGCAAACTTCGAAAATCCTCCATTTCCGCAGACAGTGCTGGTCGCATAGCTGATGTCTGACGTTCAGGAGATGTAGTCGACGTCTGGTGATCACGTAGCACCGTGCCGTCCTCGTTCACGATCTTGCATATGAGTGTGGACTTGGCCTTGGCGCCACCAAGTCTCTCCTCGAACTCCTGCACCGCTTCCTCCGAGTTCCTCGTCTCCAGACTCGCCGGGTCCGTAAGCTCCACCATCCTCTCGACATGCTTTCGTAGTCTTTCCGTCCCGTTCAGCGGAGCAATCGACCGTCCAGCGGATATGTCCTCCTCCGTCGAGGGAGATGCACGTACACGCGCACGCCACACACTCGCGCGTCCATGCATCCTGCCCATCTCGACCGCTTTCGCGAGCCCCTTCTCCAGCCCGAATTGCCGGCCTTCGATACGTCCGGCCCGCGCGCCATCGGCGACACCAAGATTGTAGCCTTCGGTGTGGTATTGTTCTTCGAGTGATAGAATTGAGTCGAAGAAGTCTTCGTCTGCAGCCTGAGATACCAATCGCTGCGAGGACGGTGGGACTTGACTTTCTGACATGATTGGCAGGTATCAATCTCTGCGTTGGCAAATTCTTGATCGTTAGAGTCATGTTGCATGAACAATAACTTGTGGTCGTGCGTGGGATTTCCACTAGCGCTACTGCATGTGAACTTTGAGTGAGGTTAACCACATGTATGGTACATCAACCTCCTACTTTACAAGTCCGACCATGCGACCTGGTTCTCCTTAAGTTCACAATCCCCCGAGCTCTACTGGCGAGATACACGAACATGAGTAAAGTATGCAGCAATACGGAAGCCGCGCTTTACGATCGATATACGATACCACTTGCTGTGATGTCAGAACGTCCGCTATTTAATAAGACTTTCAATTCTGACCACTCTGCATCTATACCTATTCTCAGACTCAATTGGATATCTCATCTGCAACAATCGGCCTCGGGAGCTCGAAGATTGGATAAGACCTGCGACATCGCCTGCGGACATGTTGACGGGAGGCGATCGCTAACCCGAGCGCTTCGGAGCGCGTTACCGGATCAAAGCTGCATAAGGTGCAGTGGTTTCCGGCTGAGAAGGCCCCTCCCTGCTGATCACCTCTGCGAACTGTCATACATGGGCTCCCTCCTAATGATTTCGAAATTCAAGTGCTGCTTGAGATAGAACCGATAGTCAGAGATTGAAAAAGTATTGGTGGGAGCTATCCCAGCCAGCTCCTAGAGTATCGAGAGGGTTCACCGTACCTTGATTGACACCCTGACTTCGTGCTAGGGAGGGGGGCACTTCACCACTGTACCTTACTGTAATTAGTTCCGTCGTCATCCACCACCTTCACGTGCTTTAATCGCATTTCAATGACTTTGAGTCATGCATAGAGGATGGCCACTGCTTGCACCACTTGTGACACGCTCTCGCCTAGCCTATCACGGCAGGGAGGGCACAGCGCTCCTTCAGCCGTCGAAGAGAGGAATTCATGGCGCGAAGCTCCCGTTGGTTGAAGAGCAATCACTTCCGCAGTATCATCGAAAAAAATATTACCCAGTCCGACTAGGCGACGTATACAACAGTCGGTATCGAATCATCGCAAAACTGGGCTACGGAGCTTACTCTACAGTATGGTTGGCGAAGGACGAGATGTAGGTCTAAGTCTTCATCTAAAGCACCAGAAACGCTTGGGTAAACTTTGCCACAGTTCCGAGAAGTACCATTCGCTCAAGGTCTGTGTTCAAGATGAACGAAGCGAGTCGCCGGTCACCAATGAAGTGAACATGCTTAGGCGTTTGCGCGAGATCGCCGATCACGACGATCATGCTGGCCTGGCTTTCACGCGACTTGCGACCGAAATGTTCGAGATTGAGGGCGAGACTGGTCGTTACCAGTGTATCGTAGCAGCTCCTGAGGGACATAGTCTTCGTACGCTGCAGGAGATATTTCCTCATGGGCGTCTTCCAGCTTTTCTGGTCAAGTCTTTGATGTACCGTTTATTGTTCTCCATAAACTGGTTGCATGCCCGATGCGGTGTAGTACATACAGGTATGCTTCAGAATGGTTATCCAATAAGGGCACTAGCTAATTGAATAAGATATCATGCCTCAAAACGTGCTGCTGCAGGCCCAGGACGACACCAGCTTCTTAGCCATTGAAGAGACAGAGATGAGGGAACCAAGTATGCCAAGCACGCAAGGCGGGGAGTTTGTTTACAGATCTCGGACCACTGTAGGAGGACTTTCCGGCATTCCAATCCTTACGGATTTTGGGCAGTCGCGATTGGCAGAGCCTTTGAACAAAGACTGGTGTATGCCTGATCTCTACCGAGCTCCTGAGGTAACCCTCGGGCTTCCTTGGAGTTGCCCCGTTGATATTTGGTCAGTGGGAATCATGGTAAGCTCTTCTAACGGAACCCAACCTGGGGATCTTGTGCTAACTCAAGTGTTCATCGAATACAGACTCTCGAGCTTCTGGAAGGACGAAATCTTTTCGACCCGATCGATCGTATCAACGACCACTACGTCCTCCCATTGGCGATAGCTCAGTATATCGGCTATCTTGGACCCCCGCCACTTGCGACACTTGAAAGTCCAGAGTTCACAACATACTTTGATGGTCAAGGTAAGATGTCCTTCCCACGGACCCCTACAAAGCTAACGTTCACTGGCATCTAGGCAATTGGATATCGGAGCCGCCGATTCCTGCCACTTCTCTTGAGGACTTCGTTACAGTATTTTCTGATAAACAAGAGAAGGAGCTGTTCTTGGATTCATACGGAAGATCCTTACTTGGGACTCGGAGGAACGAGCTACGTCCAACAAACGTCTCGAGGATGAGTGGCTATTGACTCTACCGTTCGGAAGTGCAACATAATTCATCCAAGCACTCATTTGTAAAAGCGATCAACCCAGTTGCAGCGAAAGGCTACTGCTTTAGACCCAGCCTAGAAGAGTCATGAGTATATGCTGAAGTCTCGTACAAGAATGTAGCCAGCCAACCAAGCACTATTCGTAGCTTCCTTGTATTGGGACGTTCTCAAACGGCGTCCCGACAAGTCAATCCCGCTTGGTCTAATTATCTCATGTTGTATGCCGCACGCGTAGTACCACTAATATGTTTTAATCAATTCAGTAGCAGTATTGCACGTTGGCAGCCCGGAATGTGATACAGTCTGGCAACGCACCGCCACCACAATCGCACTGAGCTTTTTGAACAAGGCGGCCATTGAGTTGACTCTCCGATGAGCAATTCTGAAACCTAAAGACCGACTTCGATCACATTCGCATGGATTCTCATACGAGCGTCGCAATCGAAGTTAGGCTCATACATGACGGCAATGTTCAGAAGACATGACCCGGCTTGAACACATGGACATCGTGTGGCAGTGGGCTTCAGAGGAGCGTTGATCACTGTTCATCTTGTACCTTATTTTGCAAGAATGCACCAACAAAAGCTATGGGCACACGCTCTTTATAAGAGGTTACCCTTTGGAACACAGGGGCACTAATGAAGAACAGGCTGTGGATTTCCAACATGGTAAATGCTATCATGTATATAACATCGATTTCTGTATACTGTAAAGCACACTATCGCCTCTGCAATTGTTTCTGTTGCTGATGTTGTGAATATAGCTAGAGCTAGCGCTAGGACTTTGAGCTCACGTCTGTCTAGAGAACTCCACCAGCCTGATCGTTGCTTGTTGATCACTGATTACATATTCACTAGACACTTCCAATATGCTCACTTGCATGGTCTGTTTCCAGATTGTGACCCCAGATTTGGAACTTTACATGCAGCTGTTGCAATGGTCGTAATGACAATAACATGCTTTACAGGTTAGTACCGCTACCATTGCACAGCAAGTCTTCCCCAACTGTATGATACATATCATCTGCGATTCCATTCATTTGTGTTCTGTCATTCTACTTGGGATTCGGCGATATCAGAGAGCAGACAGTAGGAATTGCCATTATCTGTCCATATTCTTGGTCCCTTCCCGGTGCCAGACTTGCTGCCAACAACTTTATAGACCTTCGCATAATACGTCGGACAAGACCAGAGCATTCCGATCTAAGCTAGAATGAATCGTGTTCAGACAGGGGTTGCATACTGCAGCCTGCTGTTAGAAGCTCCAGGTCTGATCGTCCAGACTGGGTTCTACCATGCCACACTTGCCAGAGTCTCACAAAATCTTCATCGCTGCAATCTGACTGTTCCTCAAGCACTCCGTCGTCGAGCACAACATTTCTTTGGTAATTTTCCAGATGAAGACATTCCAAAACGACCGAGGGACCAGCTTTCGAGGCACCGAGGCGACGCAATCACACAAAATGGCACCACTTTATGGGTTGCTCAACATCAGTACCTTCAGAAAGCATGTTCTTCACAGCACGGCAAGCTATCAAAGCTACAGGCCAACTTGAAAATTAGTACGACTGGTTCAAAGGACTCACGTCGCTCATTGGCCTTTGACATCCTCGTTATCAACAGTGTTACAACGTTCCCATGATCTGCAAATGGCGTCCAAAGCAGGTCCGTGGCACTGCACAACGGTTGCGTTGCGAGACGCAGCTGCGTGCGCACAGAAAATTGCCTCCCTCGTTTAAATTCACCGGAACCGTCCTGAGCAAGGCTTACCAACAATGGTGCGTATGAGGTCCGAGTGTTCAGCATTCACATCGTCTTTGAGCTTGTGTTCGTTCAACAAGTTTTCGTCCGCTTGCAAACCAGCAGTAGTGCCTGCGGATTTGACAATCTACAATAATGGTGTCAATGTCATGCTTCGTGAGGACTGCTGCCTTAAGACCTCGGGACCGTAGAAGACATTAGCAAGATGCACGACTTCCTTGGTTGCAGTGAATGTCCTCAGTCGCCCGGGCTGTACGAAGGACCTCCGCTGTGACTCCAGCGGAGCTGGTTTCCAGCATGAATTTCTGGGCGTTTGCATCGGTCGCAGAATGGATGTCGGCCTTTTTAGAGCAGGGGTGTGAATGTAGCATCGTCCGTGGCGGTATTGCTGCAATTGTCAATAGATTGGCCGAAAATGGAATCCGCAGGGGAGTTGTAAATCATTGCCTTGAAGGCATCAACTCACGCTTTGCTAACAAGGTACTGAAGCACATCCGAGAATGACACCTGAACAGGTCTGCCGATGCCACAGGTCGTCCTTTAATCAACCTACTTGATGTGGTGGAGGGGTGAAGGTGTGGAATAGAGCATCCCGCTCTTAGGCTGTTCACACCAGACCATTCTCTTTAGACTCTTATTTGTGGCTCTCGAGATCCACAGCCGTTCGTCGCCTAGACAGCGAGTAAGTTAAGCAGTCTGATCATGCATACCTTATGTTTAAGCTGTAAAAGTGGCCTGCTCAAGGGTGGGGTGGCATAGGAAATCAGCTTCAATTCCGTCAGGGTAGTGCAGAAAGCCGGGATGTCATGAACTACCAAATCTCCCAGGTGGTCTTGACCAGCTTAATCGACGACAACGTGGACGTGAGGGTCCTCCGTCAAGGTCTCTCGTTATTATGCCGGCAGTGCCACTGCGGACGACGATATAGGTAGTCCGCAGAAGTCATTGTATTTGCGATTTGTGTAAAAGTCCTAGGGAACCAACCCTCAACGTCCCACTTCTTTAAAGGACTTTACATCCATCGATAGCAGACACAATACTTCCAACGGACAAGCAAGACAAATGTCATCTAAGGTAAGTACGGAGCATAGATGTCGAATGCTGATCACACTGGAAGAATTGATGTAAAGACGAAGTGGAATTTGCCATTACTAGCCCGTCTTTCGTATACACTCTGCGTTTTCACACATCTACAAATATGTGCTATTGGCAGTGAAGCCATCAGGCATCAATCAATTGAAAGCAGTCGTGTACTTGAGTGGTCTGCAGACTCTTGGCAAATGCTCGTGATGGACATAGTCATCTTCCCTTACGCTTTCCGGCGCACAACCTTTCCGCCAATCTCCATCATTCCCGTCTGAGCCTTCTCTTTTGTACAACATCCTCCCCACTATGAGCTTCAGCCTTCCACCGCCTGTCGATCCAGAGACAACAAGTGCTCGACCACGCTCACTCAGTGACGCAAGTCAAGCGCTGTATGCTCAGGCCACACAGGATCCTGGGTCCCTGACCGACGCGGAGCGGCGTCGCATCCGCGATCGACCACCTCAAGCCGAGGAAGATGATTTGTGTCGGCAGCAGACTGGTCTCACCTACGACGAGATCGTCGAGAAAGCGACCCAGACTCCTGACCACTTGACGTACGCAGAATGCCACATCATCGAGCGTGGCGTTGAAACACGTGGTCTACAAGCCTTTGACAGGATACAATTCGCACGCGAACTGCCACCTGAGCAGCGGCTATTGATGTAAGTACACCTCTTGCCTCGCAATCAGTGTTGTAGTTGACTCTTCAAACAGCGAGTCCGCCCGCACTGCAGCCATCGAACCTCGCGAAGTGGAGGCACGCAAAGCTGCTGGCCCAGTCTTTGCACGCTTGAAGGCTGCCGCAGCTTCTGCTCGCGATGCCATCTCACCAGACGATCGACGGAATCTGACCAAAGCAAACCGGATAGCATGGCTTGAGCGAATCCTTGCGCCCGGCGCCCCAAGCAAGTGGGGATTCGTGCTGTTTCGCTGTGACTTCACCGACGATGCTTTGTGGCAAAAGTACAGTGCTACACTGCACGAGAAAGTCTTGGCAGGCTTAAGGCTCAAGGCAGCTGTGGCACGAACGGAACCTGTGGCAGACAAATTTGCCACGCTCCTCATGGACGACAAGGACGAACAGGATACGACTGTATATGCAATGAGGCAAAAATTCACCGAAACTCGGCAGAGCGCGGAGTGGCTGCATGGTCTACGAGAGGATGTTTTCCTGTTCGCTGACGGCGATGCGATGCATTCACTTGAGACGGCACGGCCGTTCTGTTGGGCAGCAGATGTGATGCAACCAGAGAAGGATCAGGATGGCAATGCCAAGGAGGAAGCGCAGAGTCTGCAAGTCGCACTAATACATGTCGGCACGTTCTTCGCAAGACTATCTCAAAAGGATCTTGTTGGAAATCCTGCAGATGATGACGCCAAGGCCTATGCGCCATACCGTGGACCTCCCACACTTCAGAATCTACTTGTGCAGGCGGCTAGAGCGGACGATGGTATCTGGCCTCCAGTCCACCACCTGAACTGAGCTGCTCCATATCGATATATCAAAATCCATGGGACCAATACATGATCGGGATTGTACTAAACTCTTGCCGCTATCGGAGTTGTGTCCTATCTCATTCTACGATCTAGCGATACAGTAATAGTAATCGGGGTACAAGCCCGAGCAATCCCCGTTCAGTGCTGGATTCCAGCTATAGAATTGGTCAAGCGTGATGCCTACGCTCTGCGCAATGTCATAGCAGCCGTCGCCGCTCTTCGCCTGGTAGAACTTGGTACAGCCACTAGCCATGCCACTCTGTGTTGGCGTCGGAGTCGCGATACCACCAGACGATGTCGATGACGAAGTCGTGGATGATGTGGTGGACGTTGGCGTGGTGGACGCGGATCCTGCAAGCCCGACACAAACATAATATGAGGGGAACAAGCCGCTGCAATCACTCTTGACTGCCGGATTCCAGCTGTAGAAATCGTCAAGCGCAATGTGATGAGAGTCGGCGATGTCGTAACAACCATCTCCAGACTGCACGAGATAGAAATCTCCGCATCCGGAGACCATGCCTGCTTGCGTAGGAGTAGGCGTTACAATGCCATCACCAGTTGTTGTAGTGGTGGGCGGCTGAGTTGAGGTCCCATCCGCTACGCCAACACAAACATAATAGCTAGGATATAACCCCGTGCAATCACCATTGAGCGCGGGGTTCCACTTGTAAAGGTCATCGAGAGAAATGGACTGGTCCGAAGCAATGTCGTAGCAGCCATCGCCAGACTGGACGAGATAGAAGCGGTTGCAGCTACCCGTCATGCCAGTCTGCGTTGGCAGGGGGGTCGCCAACCCGTTGGTGCCAGTTGAAGTCGATTGAGATGTGGCCGTCGGCGTTGAAGTAGTGGTAGGCATGGGAGTGGTCCCCTTTTGCAAGACACAGTATCTGTATCCTTGGACAAACTGGCATGCGGAGGGATTGTCTGTATCGTATGACAACGAGGGATTCCAGGAGACAAGCTGCTCGACAGTGACTGCATATCGTCGTTAGCTGATTTGAGAGACAGGTAGAAAGATTCGACATACTATCGTAGAAAGATGCAACATAGTCGCAAGTGTTGGCTGCAGACCCGTTACGAATTGGAGGATAGTACTGATCGTACTTGGCGCAATCTTGTGGTGTGCCAGACGCGACAGGCAGCTGTGTTGGCTGTGTGATATTCGAGGTCATAGTCACAGACTGTGTGGGAAATTCCCAGTAAGTATCTGTCGGCACCGCCGTGGTCGCGATGCAGCTGGACGCGACACCCGTCGATGCGAAGCAGGGATTATGTGAAGCACCATAGCCGGAGTATGTATGGATATCTCCAACAGGCTGCACACAATACGAGTATCCAAGATACAAGTTGGTGCAGTCAGTCTGGTTCACCTCCGGGTTCAGGAAGTAGAAGTCGCTGAGACTGATCCCTAACATGATGGTAATGGACCCGCAAGTATCGCCTGCAGCGACTTCATAGTACCTAGCGCAGTTGACGTTCGTACCTGCAACAACATTCGAGGGAACAGGTACAGGTGATGTGATGTATGTTGGGTTTGCAGTCGGAGATGCCACAGGCGAGCCATTGTCTCCTGGGAGGCTGAGACAGATCTGGGAGCCTTGCAGCTGGCCAAGATTGCTGCAATCACGGTTGATATCGGGGTTCCACGAGATCATTTGCTGAACGGTGAAATCGTAGTCGTGAGCCTCAACAATGGCATTGCACGTCTCGTTAGCTTTGACGGTGTAGATATCGCAGGATGCTGGCAGGCAAAGGGATTGACCGGGTGCCGGGAAGTTCGAGCAGTCAGCGGCAATCAGATTCTGGTATTGTAATAAAGCTTTCGACACTCGCTTCGCCAGGCTCACGGAATCACAGTCATCTCCAGCTTGGACGGTATAATTCGATGCGCATGTGATGGCAGGCGTAGGTGCCGTTGTAGTCGTGGTAATGCTTGCCGGCGCACTGGCAGTGTATGGTGGCTGTGAGGTGACTGGATACTTGGAGGCTTGACAGCTTCGCAATAGTGTCAGCATTGGAGGGCAGCATCACCTCAGGACCCATGATTCACTCACGATGCAGTCAAAGACGAGTAGTACTGTGCAAAATCGGCATCGTAACCAATCGATGAATTCAGCTCAGCCTGATATGTCTTGAGCATGCAGTCGGAACATAGCTGCTGATCTGTAGGGCCGGCTTGGAGCCACGCGTCGATCTGAGGTGCGCAATAGCTCGATGAAGAGCTTCCGGATTGTTAGCCAGGACCATCTAAGTGTTCAGGAAGGGGTGGAGGATGGCATACGCATCTTTCAGACATGTGAAGCTGTACGTGTAAAGTAGCGTGTCAACATTGAAGGTAGGAGGGAACACCTCGCCACCTGTAACATATACATCAGAAGAGCAGCTCTGTGCACTGCTCGAACGAGCTGATTGGAGTGATTGATAACAATCGCTCGTGCAAATGAATGGCAGCAACTCGTCGGAAGGAAAAAGACCATCGAAAGCAACAGTTGCAAGAGTTGCATTGCATTTGATAGTCTGGTTGATCGCAGTGCTGTTTGGAATCGTCAGTCCGAGGCAAGGTCTTCTGCAAAGTCTACGTTAGGACCTACGCGCAACCCGAAGACAGGCTAGATGGTGAACCAAGACTGATTACGGTTCCGTCCTCCCCAGGCAAAAAGTTCTGGCTTACTGCGCCAGAAACAAACAGTAAAAGCGGAAGAGCCATGGTGCAGTTGGAGTGGGAGAAGAGAATGCCAGTCTGGCAGCTTCTTTTGAAACACTATCGCCTCTTCCTTCAAATGCTCATGATCTCCCGAACATCGTGCTAGGCGAAGGCGCTGCTACGACTGCGGGTCTAATGTGCACACTTGATCTCCGTGTCCTTGGCATGTTGGTATGTGGTAATGCCAATGTGCCAAATTGTAACAGTAGAGCGTCATCTTTGGTGCTTGTGCAGGATCCAAAGGCGAGCCGCGGACCACGTCGGATGTAACGTCGCCCTGACTCTTGCATGAGAAAGCTTGGGCACCCGCCATCTCTGAGTATTTGACTCTGCAGTATCAGAAGCCAGGAACGAGCTGGCCGATGAAGTGCGTCAAGTCTGCCGATCTGTGGGGAGATCTCGTGCACACCATGTGCCCTGCCAAGCATATAAGGTCCTTGCCGTGCGCCTCCCGCCCCTGCATGTCAACTCTATACTGAGCTTGCTTCCTGATGATCCTCAAGTCCAGCTCTTGGTACCCAACATTGCGGCTCCTTGGCGGGCATGAACTTTTCACTGTCACTTGCATCCATTGGCTGGACATGTAGTATTTCTGGGCCGGCTCCTTTTCCTTGCCATGTATGACTTCGCCTTGCTCTACAAGCCTACGATCGTGGCGAGACTACGTCCAGCTTGGCACGTCTGCCAAGCTGGATTGCAGGAACAAGAATCCGAAATATGTGTTGGAGATCCAACTACTGTCTCCACACTATGACCTCGTGGCTTCTCAACATCAGTCGGTATAGTCATTTCGGCCGCACGCCACTCGGGGAGAGGGACCGCCAAGTTTCCGCGCCTTGGGTGGTAAAGAAAGTCCTGCGTAGAGCCTAGGAGATGACACCGCACCAGCTCACGGCATGGAGATCATGAACGCAGGAAGTACGGTTGATCCCGAGCTCGATGGCCACTTCTGACACGATATAAGTGCTACAAACTCTTCGTTTTCATAGTATGCTCGTTGACAGGCATCGTAATTGACCCAGAATGCCTACTACTGAGCGGTCCTCTCAGCGTTTGGGCGCCAAATGGCCTTTCTTCTTCCCTTTCCTGGCCTTTGTTGCCTTTCTGGCCATCGTTCTCAAGTCGAGCCCACCAAGTCTGCCTCTACCTTTGGAGCAGAGTGCAACGCAGTCTCTATCCTCAGCTCACCAATTAGACGACCTTCAAACCACTGAACTCTACAGTAATCTGACACATTCACTTTTCCGTCGTGTCGATCCATACAAATGCACTCACACCATCCCATGTCACACCGAAGCCTGGTAAGACATATCATGCTTTCCATGATGTAGCATGACCTCTCGCTTACTACTCAACACAGCTGTGGCTCCTTTGGTGATACAGATGTCGGCACTTGCGGCTTTGGTAAGTTGTCTTACAGCACAAGTCCTTACCTGGACTGACAGTCGAACACTAGGTCCCACCTTTTGTGGTAGCGATTGTGCATCTCAATGTGATGCGAAACCAGAATGTGGCCAATACGCAGACCCACCAGGCACGACTTGCCCATTGAATGTACGAAAACCTTTCCTGATCCTGTGACCCCTACTGAATTCTAATTGTATTTCAGGTGTGTTGCTCGAAATACGGATTCTGTGGCACCACCTCTGACTTCTGCGATACCGCCAATGAATGCCAGAGCAACTGTGGAACTCCAGATGTCCCAGCAGGGAAGAGCTCTGAGCCAGTGTTGAACCGTGTGATTGGATACTACGAGGCGTGGTCAGCCCGTCGAGATTGCTACCCTTTCCCACCTGCGGCCATTCCTACAGAGGGTTTGACACACGTCAATTTTGCCTTTGCCTATGTGGATCCATCTTCGTTCGCTATCACGCCTATGGACTCCGCGACCCCGGAATCACTTTTCACTCAAGTGACCGATGTGCGAACGCTCAAGTCACTAGGGAAAGACTTGCAGGTTTTCGTCTCCATTGGTGGATGGACCTTCAATGATAACGGCACTTCGACCCAGGATACCTTCGGGACAATCGCTTCGTCCGAGAGCAATCGCCAGAAGTTTGCCGATCAATTGATCTTCTTCATGAAGAAGTATGGGTTTGACGGCGTTGACATTGATTGGGAGTAGGTGCAGCCTCCCGGCAAGCAGTACATGGATCAGCTACTAACCTGACGTAGATATCCTGGTGCACCAGACCGCGGCGGAAAAGTCGAGGATACACAAAACTTTGTCAAGCTCCTACAGACGCTGCGCAGCAGCTTCGACGCTTCCTCGCACGGGCCATATGGGCTCAGCTTCACTATTCCCAGCTCATACTGGTACCTGCGTTGGTTTGATGTTCCTTCCATGGTAAAATATGCTGATTGGGTGAATCTGATGAGGTATGTACACTTTTGTTCCTTGCCGAGTATTGGGTAGGGCTGACATACCTCCAGTTACGATTTGCATGGAGTCTGGGATAAGGAGAACCCTATTGGTAACGTTGTCTTGGCTCATACCAATCTGACCGAGATCAAGCAGTCTGTCGAGCTGCTCTGGCGCAATGACGTACCACCAGGCAAAGTCGTCCTAGGTCTAGGCTTCTATGGTCGATCGTTCGAGCTGAGTGACACCGGCTGCACAAAGCCAGGATGCGAGTTCGCAGGTGCTTCGAAGCCCGGAGCTTGCACCAATTCTGGAGGTACTTTGGCATACTTCGAGATCCAGGACATCATTGCTTCTGATTCCCCCGATGTCGTTCACGATGAGGAGGCTGCAGTCAATTATTTCACTTTCGACTCCGACCAATGGGTCTCATTCGATGACGACAAGACATTCAAGCAGAAAATTGATTGGGCAAACAGTGTCGGGTGAGTATCAAGCAATCCTGATCAGACGTCCATGAATCTGACAACGAAGGTAGTCTCGGCGGAGTCATGATTTGGTCGGTGGACCAGGATGACAAACAATTCAGCGCTTTGACTGGCCTGCTAGGACGGAACCTTGCTGACTATGATGAGCTTGTTCGCAAGTCTCAGGTGACTGATGCGGGCCATTGGGCATCTATCAACGGGCAGAAGTGCGTTATGAGCGAGTGTGATCTGATTCCTAAGTGCCCTGCAGGCTATGGCATGGCACCCGGCGGGACGGCTTTTGATGACGACTGCAGCGGCCTCAATTCCAGGATTATCTGCTGTCCACTCGATGCCATGCCAGGCAGCTGTCTATGGCGGGGTGGCGAGTCGTCAGTCGGACGACCTTCTTGCCACGGTCAATGTCATACTGGAGAGGTGACTCTTTTTCATTCTCGACATGCCACCAAGAACTGCCTACGACCAGGGTTTCAGGCGTTCTGTTGTACCGCTGATACCTGGACCAGACAAATCGAAGCTTGTAAGTACACAGGCTGTGGTGACAAGTGCGGTTCTGGGGATACGGCGGGACTGGTCAAAGTTGCTGAAAAGCAAGTTTCCGCCGGCCGCGGATGCTGGCTACACTACACACAAGAGCTTTGCTGTCCACCTAGTGCTGCCTTTCAGGGTTGCCATTGGGTCGGTAAAGGTACTTGTGACGATAATGAGTGTGACGACAACGATGTGCAGCTCGATACGGACACATTCGGCGACAGCTCAAGCTCGTGTGCTGGTAATGGCCGGAAAAAGGTTCTGTGCTGCAATACGCCGAAGAATCTCAACCCTTTCCTCCCCGTCACTCTGGATAAAGTGTTTCCAACCTTGCCACCAGCTGAGGACTATCCTCAATTCGACTTGCAACTACTCGGTGCCGATAGAGAAACGCAAAGTTACGAGAATCAGCCGAATGTCCAGACCTTTGGGCTCATCATCATTGTTGGCCCAGAAGATGCCGTCCAGTCCCTTCGTCGCCGTGACGGCTCACATATGACGGTCCTAGACTGCGATAACATCAAGCGCGACGGCCTATCGCGAGTCCGGTTCGTGTGTATGAACAACAGCAATGACTCGAACTGTCAAGCTATTCAGAGTGGTGGCGTCGAAGGAACGGTGCTGAAAATGCCGGAAAGATGTGGTGTCGCCGACTATGCAGTTCTGCACTCATTAAGCCCGGCAGTCGATAAAAGCTTGCCTGTCAATGTCGCTCGCTCAGCTCCTTGGGACCCTCAGATCTGGGATGCTGAGGTTTCGTACGATTTCGGCCTGGTCAAAAAGGATGCTGGCGACATATTTGTCCGCATTGATTACTCGAACACCTTCGGCTATTGGGAGCAGATTGTACAGGCTGATCCTGCCAAACGCAAGGCTAAACGTACACCGCCGGAACTTCACCCACGCTTTTACAGCAGTAACCACGACGCCTGGCGGGATAAGTATAATGACCTTCGCAGCAGAGGTTACGGTGAAGGTTCGCTGAAGAAGCAGAACTTCGACACTCTCCTGGTTGGTGAAGGTCCCGAGAAATGCTCCACATCCTCAGATGATGGCTTCCTCAAAATGTCGCTCTCCGGAAGTCTCAACGAGAATATCGACTTTGGATACACGTTTGTGGGGACGATCGCGCCCAATTTCAATATCGAACAGGCTTTCGGATACTTCGACAGTAACTTAGAATTGGCCACCACCTTGAGTTTTGATGGCAAGGGCTACCTCTCTGTGCCAGCAGGCTTAACGGACAAGCCGCTCTGGAGCAGTCCTGTTCGAGCTTGGGGATTCACACATGCCGGTATTCTCGATTTCACACCTTCGACGAATGTGTACGTCTCCATGACTGGCGAAGGCGATGTCAACGGCAAGTTTTCGACCAGTTTCATCATCGGAAACAACGCGGTCGTGCGTGACAGTCTCCCTCAAGACGTGGGCGAACATTCAGGCGGTGTCAGCAATCGTGTAGTCAACAATGCATTCACTGGGGATGTCACCATTGCTGCGGCGTCCAAGAAACGGAGAGCCAAACGTCAGTCGCTCGATGGCTCAATATTCGCCATCCGCTTTGATACAAGGACTGCAATGGATCTCAACATCAATTTCTACGGCCAGAATCAGCATGCGGCCTCTGTTCAGTTCGAGCAGAACGTCGACAGCTATATCAGGCTTAGTCCATCACCATCTGGTAGCCCGAGGATCACGTTCAGTAACCGACAAGCTGGCGAAGAATCGCTCACACAAGGTTCTCTGCCATGGGGGGACGACAATGCACAGCATAATATCGGAAATGCAGGAGATGCTTTGGTTCTGCACGATGGTTCGTCTACTCCAGAGACACGTGATGCACCAGACGTCAATGGCTACGCTTTGTTTGGTGGACGGGACTTGATGTCTTGCAGTAATGATCGAGGTGGCGGTGGTGGATCCGCCGTCACCGATTGCATCTGCTTGAATGTCATCGACCAATTCGATCGCTCCCTGGATCTTGATCCAGACACTGGTGACGAGTACGTGGAGAAGCGTAAGCGCTCGACATGGCTTGACCGACATCGACAGAGCATCAGGCTCCGCGATCTGGAGCACTTTGATCCAACCTTGGGTATCAATCCAGAGACAGGTTTGGCTTACAGTGACGAAGACGACGATTCCTCGGTATGGGAACCCGAGAAACGTGCGATTCGTTATGGCGCGCCCGAGCCATACACAGTGACCGGACCATCTGGAGCCACATGGGATATCACCATGCCTCGTTACCCCAATCAACAGAATGGAGACAGCTTGAACCAGCTCAATCCTAATGCGGGTCGCTACGATGCAGCTGACTGCTATGATTGCGGTGTAAGTTCCCTCCTCACCTCATCTACTGATCACCAGCGGATAGGACTGACCGTGAATCTTACAGGACTTCACCATAACAAGTAGCAGTACAGATCCGGATACTCGTGTGGTGACTGAGCATATCAACGAACGCCAGACCGAGCGTGATACCGAAGAGTTTGTGATGACTGGTGAAGCGCGGCGCGGTGATGGCACCCGGGTGACGAGTGACTATCCAGTGGTGCCCGAGGCATACTTGGCGCCCGGGGGCTATTGGCAAACCGATTACGCTACTTGGGACCCGAACGGTCCATACACCGGACGTCCCATTGACCACGTCACCAATGCATATGGCTCCGACATCAACGCTGGGGTACTTGTCAACACAGAGCGCAATCTTAATTCGATCAAGGCCCGTGTATGGGTTGGCAATAGACCAATGTCAGATGACCTGTGGAACTCGAACGGCTTTAACGATGCGGATGCTGGTCGAGCTGACGGAGCCCTCAGCTTCCTCCGATCGGTGATTCAGGTGCAAGTCTACCTGAATGACCCAGTCGTGAACCAGAACTGGGCAACCGTGGTCAATGATGTGCATCAGGAGTACCAGAATTTCCAGGACCGGGTCCTGGCAGTTGATGGAGTTCAACTACACATGGCCGAGATGCAGTCCGAATACATGAGAGACGTCGTGATTCAGGACATCGAGAGCGTCGAGAACTGGCTTGGCAGGCGGATCAACTTGATGCGAGATGTGTGGAGGCCGGCTGTGGCGAATAATCCAGACGCACAGTCGATCCTGGACCAGCTGGACGACTTCGAAACCTATGTGGAGGAATTGTTACTAGATACCTCAGGGTTCCAGCATTTGTAGTCTTTACCCATGCGGTAGTACAGCTACATCTTGAATACGTTCAACTCATTTTCCTCGATCATTTGTCCGCGTGATTGTAGCGCTGCGAGTGCCCCGTGAAGTCGTCGCTAATACTGATATTCATCCATGACACAATTCGATCCATGACACAGTTCGAAGGACGTCGATATGCTGGATAGTTCGACCCCGTCAGCTGTGTAAAGGTGTATCATCTCGACCTCAAATGAGGTTGGTTCCTTCACGCATCGTGCTTGGAATGCCAGGAGTGCAATCGACAGGGATTTCATATTCGTTTTGCCGTGCAGTCACGAGTACTCGTGGTCGGTTCCACGAAATACGATCGTGCATGTTCGCCAGTTGTTGCTCATTGCTATGTCCGATAAAGCTGTAAGATGGGTATGAATCGTTTCGCAGGCGAGTGGCAATTTCGTGAAATTTGTGCTTCGTGGCTTGGGAGTGTTACGTGCTCATCATGATCCGCGTCAAAAAAAGGTACAAAGTCTTGTATCGAACGCGATCAGCGTTTCTCTCTGGATAACCTTAGTGCCATCAAAGTCTCTTACGTTGAGTTCAAAGCGACCGAAGTAACTTCCATGACAATAAGGTCGATTTCCACACCGTGAAGCAGTGCTGAAGCGAAGCGGCGCATTGAGTCCGGATGGCTGGTCACCTGGGACGTCATAGCAAGCCAAACGGTCAATTTGGCCGTATGGAGGTCTCACAGACTCACAACATCACTGTAAAGATCACAAGATCGAGAACATATATAGGCATGCTGTAAGTAATTGGGTTGCACGTTCCTTTGCCATCTTTATTCACCACCCAGCACGCCGTCTTTCCCCTGTCACTCTCCGTCTTCTGCCATCTCGCACATCATGGCCAACCAGAAACACGTTCTCATCGCTGGCGGCGGTATTGCTGGTCCTACATTGGCACTTCTATTAGCTCGCGCCGGTCACAAGTGCACCATTGTGGAGCGATCAGAACAAGCCCGCAACTTCGGCCAAGGCGTCGATATCAGCGGCCCAGGCATTCATGTCGTGCAGTCGCTGGGACTGCTAGAAGCCATCCGTGAGAAAGTCACCGGAGAAGCCGGGATGAGGTTCGTGAACGAGCATGATAAAGTCATGGCCGAGTTCGCTGGCGATGGTTCCAACAGCTCGCAAGCCATCACTAAGGAGATCGAGATCATGAGGGGCCACCTGGCAGAGCTTTTGTGCAGCCGAGCGGAAGCCAATCAACATGTGGAAATCATCTACGGCGACTACATCTCTGGGTTGAGCGAAACTGAGTCTAAGATCACCGCCACTTTTGCAAATAGCAAAGCCCGAGATTTCGACTACGTGGTTGCTGCCGATGGGCTCTACAGCAAGACCAGGCAGCTTGCATTCGGAAGTGCAGGTGCTGAGATCAAGAGCCTAGGTATCTGCGGCGCACTCATGTCCATACCTGCGACCGCATCGGACGGCAATTGGGGTCGCTGGTTCCATCTGCCTGGTGGCCGAAGCGCGATCCTCAGACCATGTGGACGCGACACGCAACGCACCGGGGCTTACTTGACGCTCTGCTCGAACGACGCCACGAGACTGGCGAGACTTCCTCGACACGAGCAAATCCAGGAATTTCAAAGATTGTTTCGAGGCCACGGCTGGGAGACGGACAGGATGACCAAAGCCATGGACGAAAGCGACGATGTCTATATCTCGGAAGTGGCCCAGGTCAAGGCCCCATCGTGGTCGAAAGGCCGTGTTGCGCTCGTCGGAGACGCCGGCTACGCGCCCAGTCCTGTCTCGGGCCAAGGGACCACTCTGGCGCTCGTCGGCGCACACATCTTGGCCGGCTGCATCGCTACCTATCCAGATCATCATGAGGCGCTGCAACAATACCAAAAGCAGATGACACCTTTCGTGGAAAAAGCACAAACTCTACCACCTGGAGTTCCATGGATTGCCAATCCTCAAACCGCGACGGGTATTTGGGTGCTTCGGACCGCAGCTTGGCTGGTCAGTCTTGCCATGAAAGCTGGCGTTGGCTCGTTTCTCTCGTTTCTGTTGTCGCCATTGATTCCATTCTTCCAGAAAGACTTGGAATTGCCTGAGCATCCTCTTCTAAGACTCGACAAGCACTGACATTAGCTCAATGGACGAAAGTCGCACTGAGGTTTGAGTGATAGGGACTTCTGCAAGATGTGGTATACCGAATCAATACACTCCGTTCATTGGTAGACGACCGTCTGCTTGACGATCAGTCTGCTCGGATCCCTATTCTCCCATGCATGGATGGCGTGGTAATAAGAGAAGTCATTAATTCGATCAGAAGAGGGGAAATGACTCCGACGCATAGATAGACAACATAATTTTCATTATCTCCTTATTTGTTTCACTCGTCGAGCATCTAGGAAGGCGCACGCATAGAGGTGCAGACTTGAACAGTGAACAAATATATGTATATACAACCGTAAGCATAAGATTGTAACATTTTCAGCTCACCACGACGGCCAGAATGACCACCGTCAGAACCACGACCAGGATGACCAACAGACAGCATGCCTTCCCGCGCGCACTCTTCTGATGTCTTGCGGCCGTCCGCAACTGCTGATCTGCGTTTTGCAGATCATCTCTAGTGGACGTCACGTTGTCCGAAACAATGTCCAGCGTCTGTCCCTGCTCGTGCACCATATGTGCCACATCTCTGAACAGCTCGTTCAGCTCGCCCACGCTTTGTTCGATATTCCGGATCTCAGACTCCCGCTCGATGATCAGGTTTTCTTGGAAGTCCACCTCGCTCTGATCGGCTAGGCGCGGTTGCTGCTCTTGAAGTTGTGCTTGGGTTTGCGCGCCAGTGTCTGTTGCCGCAGTTGCAGTGGAGCCGTCAAGAGCGGCTTTGGCAGCACTCGCAGAGGCGCGCTGTTTTTCGAGCGCTTGTCGTTGGAGAGATTGGAACTCCGTGAGTGAAGCCTTGAACTCTTGGTTGAGCTTGCCTTGTGTGTACTTCTGGCTAGGCTATGTTCGTACAGCGTCAGCACTTGTACAGAACGATGCATCGTGGCCAGCACCCGAAAGTGAGCTTACCCCTAGGTCGTGCCATGCTTGAACCTTCTTCAAACCCTCTCCAATGTCCTTGAAGCTTTCTCCAGTCTCTGCTAGTAGATCTTGTACACGCTCCCGTACCCGATCGGTCTCGCGCTTCGTCCCAAGCAGGGCAATCTGGTTTGCTAGCTTGCCGATGTTAGATGTGAGAGTGAAGAGCTTGTCAGAGAGGTCTGCAGTGTATTGTTGGAACTCTGGGTCGTCGGCATATTCGGGATCATCGTTGCGCCGCCAGGTAGTCGGTTGTGATTCGAGCGCTGAAGAGTCGTTGTATGACATTTTTGCGTATTGGGTAGAAGGTGAAGAGTCGAAGAGAGCAACGTATGTCTATGAGATCGAGTAGAGTGCGATTCGGTGGTGCCTGGTCATACTGTAGCAGGATTGCAAAGCCTCTTGTTATCGGAGAGGACGATGATGTCGCGTATGAAGGTCATGTGAGGCGCGGTCTCGGCTGGGGAAGAATACGCGGCTTCGTAGGCAACACAATCCTCACGGATTATCACGATTGCGGAACTATGTCATGTGGAGTTTCTTCTTATGGTCTACAGCATATCTAAGGTATATTTAATAACTACCGAAAGGATCGAAGAACCAGCTCTGATCATGACCGACCGCAGCCTTTGGGTTGAAGTGTTCACCTAAGATATGCGGGAGAGTTCCGCGTGGTGAACCTAGTCGCGTTTCCCTGCCAAATTATGTACACAGTGTATCCTACAGTGATGATTGATTCTTGGTAGCCATTGCACCCCCGCAAGAACAACTAGTTCTCGTCAACTTTCTGTTCAAAGGATCCATACACGCACTGAAGCTCTACTATTCAGTTGTTCTCGGTCATTGGAACGGAGCTTGAGTCGACATGCAGGCCTGATCTCGACGACTGTGCGACAGAAACGACAACACGTCCTATGTGAAAAGAGCAAGGCAAGACAAGATGGCTACCCGGACGGTGATGACAACGAGCTTACAGCCTACTCAATCTGCTCAACCTGCAGCTTCTGCACCTTTATCTCGACCATACAAGGACTTTCTCACGCCAGCTCTGCATCGCCGATTCACTCATGCAGCCGCGCTCGTGCTGGGCTGCTGTTGGCTCGAAGGTGTGCTCATGTCTCACAACGGATGGTTCTGGACGCTCTTCCCGATCGGACCTTCGACAATCCGCACTCTGCTCCTCTTTATGCCTTGCCTGGCAGTGTTCATCATCCGACTTGCCAACATGCACGTTGGTGGCTTGACTACGACCAGCTCATTAGAGAACTTTGTTTTCAAGATTTCAGGTTGGAGCGCGCCGGTGACACTGGGATGGTACATCTTCAGTGCATGGTTCTTCGGGGAAGTCTACATCTGGACGAGATCACGAGAAGCGAATCTGGCTTGGGTGGACTATGGCAATGCCTACGAAAGGCCGAGAGTCAACGAGAACCCTATGTGGTTGCGCTGTCTTTACGTCCTGCTTGCCGTTACGCAGACCGGCATGCATTTGGCATTCGACAGTGATCGTGTGCCAATCGAGGAGTGTGAAGCATATGAGACAAGACCAGAACAGAAGGACGAGACCAAGTTTCACATACCTGAGCCGTTATTGCGGCTATCTAAAGAACTCCCTCAAGTGGCGAGAAACCTCGGACAAACCGTCATCCCGACCATAATCTTCAGCTTTCCTATCTATTTCGGTCTTGGTGTGCGCTCACTAACTTGGCCTTGGGCGTTCTGGTTCGCACGAGCGATGGTCAAAGACCTGCCTGCACACGCGCCACCAACAGGACTCATTAATGCTCCTCGAGCTCTGTGGCAAGCCTTCTCGTCGTCCATAATGTTGGTTCTGCTGTGGAACTTGAGCAACGCTGTCTTCACAGTCTTCCTGGCGGACCCACCTCTCAAGAAAGGACAACCGCTTACCAATGAAATCAACGATGCCCGCGGCAACACCCTCTCCAAGAGCAAAGATCCGAATGGTAGTCTCATTCGCGGTCTACGAGCAAAGAAGGACGTACCAAGGAGCTTTGCATTCTGGGAACTGAACGTCATTGCGGATAGTTTCCAGGAACGCCGGAAGACGATCTTTACGGAGGTCGAGCGGAAAGATGGAAGCACTTGGAGCCAAGCATCAAAATGCTGCATAGCAGAGATTGAGGCAATATCGCAGCGTATCGTCACAGCCCAAGACCTACTAAGACAAGGCGGCACAAAAACCGCACCAGCATCCGAGCCTAAGCAGCCAGACTATGGCATGCCGAAGATTGGCGATCAAAAAGTCGTTTCTGATCGCGACGTTCTCCGTCATCGTAATCCTTCCGACTTCATTCATACAGTCGCCACAGCTGCCAAATCAATCGGACAAGCCCCAGGCGCCATCGACCCAGTATCGCCTCGTGCACGAAAAGCACTCACATATGGGCTGGACCAGACCGTGTCGCGGGAGACGCAAGAGCGTTGGCGGAAAGAAGGAGTTAGCCGGGAGGTGGGCAGCTGGATGATGTTTATCCTCCAGCAACCAAGCGTCGGGTGGCTGTTCCAGCAGACTTTCTCGCGCTGTGTCGCCGCCGTGCTCTTCAGTGTACCATACAGCAAACAAGTCGACATCAAGCACGCCACCCAAGCCCTCGCCAAGCTCACGACGTGCGCGCTGACGGAAGATCCGTACGGCCAAGTGTCGAAAGACATCCCTCGCATCGTGCGAACACTCACCAAAACCATCACGGACATCAAAGCCTTCGTCGCCAACCTAGCGCCCAGCTGGACCGACGTCGACTTCGGGCCGAAACGCGTCACCGGTCTTGCCGGGGAAGTCGTGGAGATTCCCGCGAGACATTCCCCCGAGGCCGAGGAGGTGCTTGGCGTGCTCAAGCGCGGGCTGGAGCAGATTTTGCTGGCGTATGGCGAGTATGCGGCGGGACTGGGCCTGTCGAAAAAGGAGATCCGCGAGGCGCGAGAGGCCGTTGGGCAGGGTGGGCTCGAGATGGTGCAGAGATAGCGTGTAGGATATAACCATGTATGATGCCATGCTTCAATTCGGTATTCCACGTTCTCCAGGCCTAAGATCCAGCGTGTCGTGCTTTGTCTCCCTTGCCCCGTGTGGGAGAATGTTGTCTAGTACGATGCGACCTGGCCCCGAAATCCAACTTAACACGCGTGATCAATGGATCTTCCCAAGACTTGACTCGAACCAAGTGGAGACGCGCACAAAGATATTTGACGACATTTTAGAAAGTGGGTAGAAATGACTACAACTAATGATACTGAACATGCTTGCACGCGCCCCCTAAAACCCAGCACAAGAAGACAAAAAGATCGTGCTTCGAAAAAGAAGCTTCACCACCAGAAGAAATGTTCCCAGATCCCTCGGCCGATGGTGTAGGCCTCCTATATACATCAAGACATGATCACGCGCGAGAGAGCTTGATGAGACACAGCTCACACTCCTCGCTTTTTTTTACCAACCGCCGCTTACCGCCACAGATGCTTATCGCTTTATTTCTATTCGCTTCAAGAATTACGTCTCTAAAGCTTGGGCTTCAGGCCCGCGGCGTCGTTCTTCTTGAACAGCACGGAGCTGTTGGGGTAGGGGTCGACGGTGATGCGGTTGAGGGGGTTGAGGACGGAGGCGCGGTGGAACATGTCCTCGTAGACCTTGCCGTCGTAGCGGCCGAGGGAGGAGTCGAGCTGCCAGTCGGGGAAGTCCCAGGCGTCGACGAGGCGGATGGCGTGCGGGCGGATCTCCTCGAGCAGCTTCATGACGGCGTGGGTGCGCGCGAGCTGGATCTGGCGCACCGTCACGGCCGCCGAGGTGTAGAACTCGGCCGCCTCGCTCTCGAGCGTGTGCAGCGCGTACAGCCGGAAGAGCTTGTGCAGGATGCCGACCGTCTCCGGGTCGAGGTCGGAGGTGGGCGAGTGCAGCGTCTCGTAGAAGTTCTTGACCACCATGTACTGCGAGTGGGCGCGGCTGAGGCGGTAGAAGTCGACGAGGAGCGAGTTCCACGGCTTCTTCTCGATGTCGCGGCGCTTGTGGGCCTCGAAGGTGAGGAAGGCCGAGCGCCAGGCGAAGGCGGCGACGAGATCGGAGTCGCTGCTGAGGATGTCGAAAGCGGCACCTTGGTCTTGGCGGGCGAGAAAACTGGCAAGGATGGCGGTGGTGTCGTTGGTGGGCTCGTTACCCTTGAGCACCGAGCGGGCGCTCTTGAGCATGTAGCGGGCGACTTGCTGGGTCAACATGTAGTTGTCACCCTCCCAAGTGGCGGTGGGCAGGTAGTCGGCGTACCATGGACCGATACCGGAGAATGAAGAGTAACCGTGTCCACCACAGGCACGACGGCACAGCTCCAAACCATCCACTGCAGTCGACGAAGCGAGAGACTTCAACCCACATGACGTGGCGTGTAGATCCGCGAGCAGATCTGAACCTGAGTTGAGCTCCTCTGGTCCAGCGCCACGCTCCTTGGATCCGACTTTGCCGACATCCTGAGACATCTTCCGCTGTGAGGCGGCATAGAGCGCCATCATGCCGCGACCCGTGAAGTGGAGTGCGAATGTCGTCGCGAGAAGAGGCAGCAGACGAATCTGCACGGTTGTGTAGTTGATGACCTGGTTCTCACCCTTGGTGCCACCGGGAGCATCACGATCCTGGAACTGGCGACGCACAGCACAGTAACGAGTGGCGATGGTCACACCTCGGGCAAGCACACCACCAGCTTGGAGAACGATGGTGGAGCGCACCCACGTCAAGGTGCCGTAGACTAGAGACGCGCTCGCAGGTCGAATGTACTTGTTGGTCGCTTTGTCGATAGAGGAATATTTCGCCAACATGGCAATGTGCGGTACCTTGACTTTGTTGAAGAGTAGGAAACCGTTGTCCATGGTGTTGTAACCGAATTTGGGACCAATATCACCGACATGGATGTTCTCGAGCGGCTCGTGGGTCTTCAGGTCTCGGATCTGAACGACGAACGGATGTGGGCCCATGGGCTTGCCGCCGACGATCAGCTGCGCCATCACGACAGCGTGGTTGGCAGTGCGGCCCAGAGAGCCGATCCACCATTTGGAGGCTGTGAGTGAGGGAGAGTGGATGGTGAAGGTCTTGTCATCGGGGTTCCAGATGGCGAGGGTCTCCAATCCACGGACATTTGAGCCGTGTCCGAGCTCGGTCTGTGATCACATCAAATTAGCAGATGTCCGCCATGACAGCATATTTTGCTAGGGCTATGCACTCACTTGGGCATAACACCCAATGTGCTCGTATGCAGTTGCTGGTTTCAAGAACTTCTCGTGCTGCTCGGCGTTTCCCTGGTCACGTAATGTGATGAGGTACATGCTCTCGTGAAGGCCGTAAGGACCAGGCTCGCTGATCAAGTCATTTGCAACCATCTTGTCTTCCTGTGTCCAGCCCTCCTGCTCGTAGATCTGTCGGAGTCTCTTGGCGCGCGCAAGGGCTGTCTCGAAACGGTCGATGCGGCCAGCGAAGTAGTTCTGGCTCTTATCGAAGACCTTCTCCTTCTGGAGGATCTTGAGGATGTCGTGTTTGCGCTTCATGCCCTCCTTGGTGAACAAGAACTCGCTGAGCTTGTTCACATCGATCTTCGACTTGGAGCGCTCCTCGTTGAGCAGCTCCGAACCTTGCGGTCCAGATGGCTTGAGGGCCTTGACCCATGCCGGGGTTTCGGACATGTTGTGCGAGATTGACGGGGTCCTGTTGGTGTGGTATGGAGAGAGAGGAGATGACAGCGAGGGTTCTATGCTCAAGCGACAGGAGGGAGATGAAGAGGAGGAGGAAGAACAGGAAGCAAGACGAGATCACAGAGGCTCTATGGTCGATGACGGGTAGACTAGCACGAGTTATTATGTTGATGTGCTGGAGCTGTAACCCGTGGGCCGTGGCTCTCGGCAAAAGCATACGAGCAGGACTCGGTCAACGCCGAACCATGCTCTGGCTGTATAACAGGCCTACTGGAGTGAATAATTCCGCGATGCTGTGATTGTCCTGCCATCCTTCAGCCGAGGTCGAAGCATGCCGCTAGCATCGTCGTTGGCCTCACGTGTCGAGTCGCGAGATCTGCCGCCGGGTCGTCTGGGCGCATAGAAGTAGACAAGTATCCCGGCAGACGTGGGCGTCGACACCTCGGGACTTCTCGGCTGTCTGTTTCGATCAGATAACAACGTCTTCACATGTGACAGCCGTCGAGCATCTCACTCTTCTCCTTATCGCCATTTGCGCATGTGAAAGATCTGGTCTCGTGATCAGTCTCGGACTCTTCTGCGCGTACGCGACACGATCATGTACATAAGGTAGGTGATCTATCACTTAGTTATGGCATCGCGCTTAGTCACCGCCCACATGACATCACCACCATCGGTCTCAGTCCAGTCTTTCACGTGTGCTCGATAAATGTAATGAAACACGCAGTTGAGTAAGGACCATCATCTTCGAACTATCTGCTTCCTATCGATCTTTAAATCTGGTAGCAGTTGTTGATGTCGTCACGAGCGCTCCGGAAGGCGCAACGAGCGCAAGAAGAGCAGACACCGCATGAGGGCGAGGCTTCCTCTGAAGACGAGCAGCCTATTGCCACACAGAAGAAAAGTGCTTTTGCATTGCTCGAAGATTTCGAAGACGCCGATGATGGCGACGAGAAGTCTCACGCGTCGGAGGAAGAGGATGTAGATGATGAGGAACAAGCTGTGAACATCGAAGCTGTCGAAACTGCAGCTGGACCGAAGAAGAAGAGCAAGAAGAAACGGAAGAAGCCAAAGAAAGCCGACACGACTCACGATCAAGTAGCAGATGACAGCAAGGAAGATTTAGATGAGATCGATCTCGCCTTGAAGCAGCTGTCGGCAAGTGGAGGTTCAGCTCAGCCTGCTTCAACAACGGCCGGTGTCAGCGAAGCTGTTGAGGAGACAAGTCGGCTACTCGCAATAGACACAAACCATTTACACGCCCAGAATGAGATGCGCCGGCTATTTGGACGGGCGGCGGTGGAGCAGCAAGACGAAGAAGAACAACCCCAACAGGCAAACGCGGCCGGAAACAGAAGACAGCAGCGAAGGCAGCAGGCTGGTTTGGCACAAGCTCTACGCGGGCAGCCTGGAGCAGGTGGACGATCGGGACTTTCAGCCGTTGCCTTGCGTCGCAACATCTTCATACAGGGCAACCAAGAGTGGCCATCGGGCGGAAGTGGCGGTTTAGGAATGGAGATCGAGGAGAAACGTGCAGATGGCACAGTGCTCTACAAATTTGTACACAGCAAATCATATCAGGATGTTCAGCTTCAATTCGAAAGCTGTGTTGAGTCAATGGATCCCAATCGCCTGGTCGTTCTACTTCAACATAATCCATATCACATCTCCACATTGCTACAAGTGAGCGAGATCGCCAAACATGAGCGGGACCCTACGACATCAGGGGACCTCCTCGAGCGGGCACTATTCTCATTCGGTCGTGCCGTGCATTCGACGTTCGGGAAGACGCTCGCGGCTGGTAAAGCACGACTCGACTTTGCTCGTCCAGAGAACAGAGAGTTCTGGCTGGCAAGTTGGCGGTATATGCAGAATCTGTCTATGCGGGCTACATGGCGGACAGTGTATGAATGGGCGAAATTGCTTCTATCACTTTCGCCAGAGGAAGACCCGTACGCGATGTGGCTGGTACTCGATCAGTATGCGCTACGTTCGAAACAACAGCTCGACTTCCTCAATCTCAGTCGCAACGCCACGCTCGCAGGCGTACATGAAGGCATGCCCAACATCGAGCTTAGTCGAGGCCTTGCAGAGGTCCGTTCAGGGAATAAAAGCAAAGGCCAACAAGCCCTGTTCCGAGCAATAGGGCGATTTCCGTGGGTGGTAGCGAGGATAATGCAAGAGAACAACATCGATCCACCACCGGCAGTTTGGGGGAAAGAGCCTCGAACAGAACGAGAGAAACTGTACGCTGAGCTGTATGCAACCACTGCTAAAGACCTGTGGAACATCCCCGAGGCGTCCAGCCTGCTCGTCGAAGTGTCATCGGCCTTGCCTCCGGACACTCAACCAGCGCCGTCAGACGATACTCCCATATCTCTGAACGAGGCTCGACATGTGATGCTCTCTGATAAACCGGCGCTCATTGCTCTAATACCGAGATCTTACACGGAATCAATGACATCCACCTCGGACCCATTGCCGCCAGAAAGGAATGTCGAGACTTACTCTACAGCACCTCCCAGCCTGCGTCAGCAAGGTCAGAGTCGACCACCTGGACTTCAAGCATTACAAGGGGTTGTGGGCATCGAAGGGGTCCTGTCCTTATTCACGCGCCTCTTCCGTACTCCCGATGGTGAACCAGCGACTGATGCAGCAGGGGCAGAGGAGAGACGTCTAGCTGAAGAACAATTCGGCATGAATGGGGAGGAAATCATTCACTCACTTCAGCAAATGACGGGCGGCGCGAATGGTCACGAAAACGTAGAACAGGAACAGCACGAAGACGATTAAGACGAAGCCACTGCAGACAGGCCCATCACCGGGACGTGACCGGATCAGCACAATGCCGCTGAGCACGGCGCTGCGAACGGTGAAGCTGAACAGTAGGCCTTCATGATCGTTCCATATGATGATCTACCTCATTAGTCTCTCGATGGAGCGATCCTGATTAGCAGCAGAGCATCTTGATATATACTGGCTCATCGGTCACCTGTATTACTGCTTTTGCTTGTCGCCAATGACTGCATCTGCCGCCACGTCTCAAGCGAAGTATGGCACTCGTGTGCCTTAAATCTTTGACAACTAATACTTGCTTCCATGAGATACATGCTCTGTACCCTGGTAGCCCGTGCGTCAACATATTTCATGAGGCAACGGAATATGCTATGTATTTAGACAGGTCTTGCCTGGGGCATACCATAAGAGCTGCACGGGCCACATCCGATGCATGTGCTTTTGATCTGCACGTACATGACGCACCTCACAACGCGATTATCTCGTGCTCGTGAAAGTTACGCAATGCCATTGAGGTCGGTTCGGCTGCCACCTCCCCCCAACAGTCGATGACATGAACTCACCGGACGGAGACTTGTGCATCCAGCCTGCACAGCTCGCGTTCCTAGCCATCTATAATCCGACCTTGGGCCCTACAGATGAGAGCTTCCCCGAACAGCTCGTCTACTACTATTCTCGTGCTGCGGAGACTGCACGTCTGGACGCCAAAAGGAAAAGACGCGATGCGGCAGAAAGAGATGATGTGCTGCGAGCAGAGGAGAACGAGCGGCTGAGACAAATCGGGCTGGCTCAGGGTATGGTCAATTTTGCCAGGTAGGACAATTGCGCAGAAGAAGGGATGTTCAAGAATCTGTCGTTGAGACCACCGATAGGAGCTTTTCGAATGGAGAGTCTGTCGACACGATCGACACTGAGCGCTCGCGTATAGTCCTGCGGGAACTGGAACAAGGTTGGTGGATCCTAGCGGTAGGTGCGCTTTCAGACGGAAGTATGAACGTCCCGCTAATTGCGCACAGTCGATCGATCTCACACGAATACCTGTCGTCAGCACGACTGTATCCGAGGCGTCCAGTAAAGGAGGATCTAAGACCAAGGCGAAGCCAGAATACGAGTATTCTTCCCGCGAGGTCAGCCCGGCGTTGCTCCTGACCCAGCAACTGTTGCAAGCACATCGCGTTTTCTTGTTGCATCATGGGGCATCATTAGACGAACTGTTCGTCCGCCTGAGACGCGAAAAGTTCTGTGCCACTGTGGAACGTTACTGGTCACGAGTTTCGCGGACATGGAACATCTCCTTGCACAGCAACCCGGCTGTCGATGCATTCGACGCTATCAAGGTGAGCAGCGGCGGCGAGCTAGGCTTTGGAGTCGGGGAAGAAGAGTGGGGTAGTGGTGAGCGGAACGTGCTGGAAGACCTTGTCCGACGGACCGAAGGCATGGTCGACCTTGTTGCGTCTCGCTTTGGTGACTCGGTTCCCAAGCCTCCAGAGGTGGGAAAGGACCTGGATCAAGAGGCTGAAACGGTCCCGTGGATGGGCAGCGGACAAGGTCCTACGGCCATGGATGGGGTCATTTTCAGTGGCGTTGGCGCGATCACTCGGCCATCATTGCGCAGTCTCTCACTATGGATGCGGCAGATCTACACCTATGGCGAGTATGCTTATGGGGTGCATGACAATCCGTCCCGCGAGAGGCGCAAGCGGCGTGGACAGAGGACAGCCATGTTTCCCAGAGCACCTGAAAAGTCCAGGGAAGCCACGCATGATTCTCGAACGCTCGGCGCTACAGTCAATGCTTCGAAGCCTCGACATAAAGTCTTAAGTGGGCAAACTGATATTAGCTCCGGTTCGTCGAATTCTACAGCCACGGCGAAGGATCGGCGCCCACATGTTCAGGCGCGCACTACGACATCTGGAAGCCACGCTGCGATTCCCTTGCCTATTGTGTCTGCGGCAGAGCACTCACTGGACAATGCCACTCGCAAAGCCGACGAAGGAGCGCAAAACAAGGTCGAGGACAATGGAGATCACTCCTCTGGGACCACATTGGGAATTCCAGATGAATACATGAAATATCTCACCCTGGGTCTTAGTACATTCGCAAAGCCCACCGGTCCGACACGCCCATCGGTTCCGACAAAAAAGTCAACCGCCAGCGCACAGACAGTGCAGTTGCAGAATGATAGCAAAGATGACGATGTTGACGAATCAGCACTGACTCAAATGGATCCAATGCCGGACGGAGCAAATATTATGGATAAGATCCTGAAGCAACAGAGGTTAGAAGGCCAAGGTCATTTCGTGGTTGGGTTGAAGGGTGATCTGAACAGTCAATCCAACCCTGCTGACGTTGACGATATTGCTTCTGACTCCGAGAACGATGATGGTGCACGAAAAGTCCTCCGAACCCTATATATTGAGGTGAACGACTCAGCCGTTGTGAACGCCTCGAACGGTGGAGCTGGCGAGGATGTAGATCTCCAGGATCTGACACGAAGAAGAAACGCAGATCATGATCTGAAACGGTTGCGTGTACTGGTTTACGTCCATCGACCGTTTGTGTACTCCCTATTGTTCACGTCACAAACCACATCGCTACAATATTCAAAACTCTACAGAGATATACACCACAGCCTGAACTCAATCCACAAATCGTTACTCGCTTCGACAAGCGCGGTCAAGGTATCGCAGCGCGTGGATGCCTCGCAGGAAGCTCATGTTACGACACCACGCTCAGGAGATGATGCGCAATCTTCACTGCATAACGCCCAAGACACGACTGACATATACGACTTCTTATACGATCCCCGCACCCTGTCACTGCATACCAGCATTCCCAACATTCCGGATCCTGGTACCCCAGCTGCTGAAGGCTTTGTCGCTGGCCGCGCACGGGACCCCCAGCACATCTGGACGCGAGTAGACGCCATGAACGTTCACAGCCACATCCTCAGCACGCTCGCGAGCGTGCACTGGCATGACACCGAGCTGGAAAGGACCAGCAAGACCAGCAGAGGCTGGTGGGTCGTGTGGTTGAAAATGCCCCTCGACCAAGCCGAGCCACCCACCAGGACGGATTTGACCACGTCCACGGCTTCCGCTGATGTAAGCACGCACCCATTGAGCACCACAATTCCGCCTTCCTCTACCGTCACGAGCCCGCCGCCCGACCTTCATCGCATCGCCTTCCTCGTGCGCAAAGCCATCGAGCCTAAACCGGCGGTGCGCGCGTCGGTCGGCAGTAGAGCCATGGCGGGCCTCTTCGGCGCGCTGTCGCTGCGATCTTCCACCGCCGAGGAGCGTACGGGCGGCGCCAGCGCTGGGTGGGGTCTGGCTGCTTTGGCTGGAGGGATCGGCGTTGATGCACGTCAGTACGTTGAGGGCCTCTTCGCGCTTAATCGATGAGGTCGCGAGCATTTCTGATGCTTTGGTGATGTCTGAGATGAATCAAGAGAATAGAGTTATGTATTCACGACCACGGTACCCTGATTCACCTTGCGTTTCATCCAAATCGTTTTGCATGACGTGCAGGCCAGGTTTTCAGATGAGACTAGGCGTGCCGTAATATGACTTCACATCGAAGCCCAATCTGCCTGACACCGGAGCATGGATGTGAAGGACACAAGGAAAGATGTCATTGAGCGCTATGCGTCGTGTGTGAGATACAGATCTCCTAAAATGAACGCCAGTCAAACGCCATGAAGTAACCATGAACCCGCCTGTCCTACTCCCAACCATGCGCTGAGACCCGCCCGATGAGCTCTGCAATAATGCTAAGATGACCTATGAGATGTGTATGCGCTCCCAAACGCCGCGCTAATATGCACTCCGCCTGATCCGTTCGTAAGAGATGAAACACAAAAAGGAGAGAATATGCCGTAAAGATCGTTCTTTCACTTAAAATATAGATGAGTGAGCTGTCGTGGATGACGCGGGGGACGTCGGAGTCGGCGCGAGTGTCAGCGTCACGATCTCGAGATATGCCAGGATGTGCGTCGAGGTCGTGGTGGTGGTCGCGCCCGAGTCATGTGTGACGGTCACCAAGCGGACGTCTGTCGTCGGTGCCGGCGTCGATTGTACCGAGGTCGTGGTGGTGATGGTTACTGTCTCGTATGCTGGGGATGTCCTGGATGCGAGGAGGTCTGCTTGTGCGGATGGGGACACAGTACTGCTGCTGCTGCTGCTGCTGCTGTCGCCGCCGATCTTGTGCGTTCGCCATAGCACGACGACGACGATGGCGATGGCGATGGCTGCGAAGGTGATGCCCACCAAGCACGCGATTAGGACATACCACCGTCGGGAACAACTGCGCCTCGCTGGCTTTTCCGACGAACTCTCGCGTTTGTTATCCTCGAGGTCTTTGGATGTGAATGGTGGCACGGAGACTGCCATGCGGGAGTACCGTTGGCCAATGGTCGTGGCTGACGAGGGCTCCGAGTCGGTTGTTTTCTGCTCTGATAGTTTGTCCAGATCACTCCCAGACGAGTCGGCTGATCGGCACTGATATGTTTGCATCGACGCATTCTTTTCGTTTGCTGTGGTGCCGGAGTATGTCGTCGAGATGCTGTTCTGTGTATGTTCCGAAAACCGCACACTTGGATGGACCTGATGGTCAGCTCGCCGTCTTGGTGGTGATGGTGGTGTGATGACTTGTGTGCGCTCAACCGATCGTCGGCCAGACCCAAACGCCATGCGTAGTGGCGAGACAGGTCGCTCGGGTAGCATTGGAGAAACCGGCTCGTGGACATCAATTGGCGAGACCGGGCTATGCGGGACATAAGAGATGGGCCAAGTGATGTTCCGACGATGCTTGGGTAACGCGTTATATGTTGGCTCAGCCTCGTCGATGGTCGACAGTGACCATCTCGAGCTGACTTCGGACGATAGAGTGCGTAGATCGGTGTCCATTGTCGGCCGGTCGTCGACTACGCGACGCTCGGTAGATGTCTTCTGTGAGGTCGCATGCATGTCGAGAGGGCGAATCGCACCCAAGCAGCAAGGAAATGGAGAAGCGAATGCGGATTGAAAGATCGAGTAGATGAAAAAGAGGACAGAAAGCATACATACCTTGAATCTACCTATACCCGGAGAGCGTCGCAGAACGAAGCCTGTAACGTGGGAGCCACGAGGAGCATTGAAGGAATGGGAGGATTGAAGGCAGCGCAATCGCATGATGAGTCGGTCCCTGCAAAGATAGGTAAGGTACCTATGTGTATGAACTGTTTGCAGGTACATGTAGTCAAGGTCACCAAGATCGCTATGCCCACTGGTTCGACATCGAGGCCAGCCGTGAGAAGTGCTGCACCTTACCATTGCAGTACGCATGACTTGCACCGTACTTCTTCAGCAATCGTCAGTGACGTTTCCAGACACAACGGCCAAGGTGTCAGGTCGCTGCTGGAAGGTCTGACGATGTGAAGTCGTCATGTCTGTTGGTGGAGGGATTTGATGTCAAGCGATGCCACGGAATGCGGGACTGAGCTGTCGGTGTCCGTAGACTAGAGCTTTAGCCGAGTGCAATTCCATGCGATACATGTATCACCGCAGGTCTACGCACACGAGGATGCAAGATTGAGCGTTCGATACGGTACAAGCTAAGCGATAGACATGACATGCTTCTCGAGCAGTGTAAGATCGTGGATGCGGGAGTTCTCCTTCACACTGGTGGCAGTCGTTGTAGCGATGTCCTCAGGGACGTTAGGCGAGGCATGAGCCACGAAAGGAATACAGTAGCGTCCGTCGAATCGGAAGACTTGGTGAAACTTGACTCCAAGGGATCGCATGCTGTTGGCCACAGAACGAGGGCGCAGGCGACGATGAAGCGGTCTTCTCAAAGACGTGGAGTCGACACAGCTTCTTTCCCAAACTGATTTCGCAAAGTCAAGCGCAGTGGATACCTTTCGATACGACCATGTCAGTTCCAGATGCCCTACTAGCTACACACGCTCAAGTCATCATAAGGGTGCGTCACGTCGCTCTGCCACCTCTGCTGTCAACATCTGTTGATATCTCTCGGTTTAGCGAATGGTAGTCTTATGCCGCCTGTCTTCTCGACGTTCCGACTTCCTTCTCGATCGCGTCCATTGCATCAGATGCGCGGAGAGCGAGTTGTTTCGTCTCACTACTGATACATGACTTCTCACCCTCGTCCCACTTCCCCGCTGCAACTGCACGCAAGCTATCTCGCCAGAAGTGCCACCGATTGATGGAGTAAGGATCTCGGTTGTCCCCGTACATCGGACCCGCGAACCAGGGCCTGAGATCGCTCAGTGGTTTGTTGAGTAGGTCATATAAAATCTGGCGGCCTAGAATGACTATGATTTGTGTCGCTGCCATGGCCTTGGCGTCAAGTGCTGGAATTCCTTGCGGCTCGCGTGTTTCACTTCCTCCTTCCAATGCTCTTCGGAGCAGCTGGACAGGCAAGATCGGGCTACCGAGTATGCCGTCTTTGCAGAGCAGAGCAGTGAACGTGAAGAAGCTAACGAATGGTCCTCGCTCTCGTTCTTCCACAGCTACAGCATGTTAGTCCGAAGCCTCCTCGAGAAGTAGCATACTGTCTGTACTACACTTACGTGCAGACAAAGCTAGCGTTACAGCATCAGCAATTCTATTGCAAGTATGTTCAAGAAGGAATGCTCACAATCGTACTCGTTGCCCAGCGGAAGCCCCATCGCCCTGTACGGCCATGAGCGACCCCTTGCGCCCGTCTTCAACCGTATCAGCGACTTGCTTTCATGATATGTCTCGCGTCGATAGGCTTCAGGTCTGCTCACCTCCTTTTCACTGACCGAGAATCGAGGAGAGTCTAGTACATTTCGCATAAGTGTCACGACGTCTGCCAGCTTGGGATGATTGTACGGGATTTGTTCAGCGACCACAATGCAGAGATCACAGAATCCGTGCGCCTCGGCCGTGTCAGGATCGCCTTCTGGCAGTAAATCTGCGAGCTTCTGGCCAGCCGAATCCAGAGTCTCGCCTGCTGTCGCTTGCAGGGCATTGCGTATGAGTGGGAACATCTGGTCTGCGAGCTCGTCAGGGCCAGGCTGCTCCAAACGAAGATTTAAAGACGCCATGTGGAAGTAATTGTGGTGGGAACGCGAGATGACCTTCAATTGTCGTGTTGAAAGAGAGTGATGTGCCAGATGTTGTGTAGGAGGCAGAAAGTGTCGACCATCTAATGATGCGAGAGATGCAAAAGCGCTCGTAAAAGCTTCAACACGTCCGGCCCATCGTCTTTAAGACCAGACACTTTGCTACATAGAGCATGTTTCTCAGCTCGCTGGTCGCGATCTACAGTATCACTAGCACCAGCAAAGGCGTCTGCGAAGCTTTGAGTCGCCGCGCAACTCCTGTAGCAGTTCGAAGTTTGTGTGACTTTTAGGCCTAGCGGCCTAAAAGTCCGCCGCCACTCCGCAGGAATGTCCGCTTCCTTTCCCCACACATTTTCGCGCTTCTATTCGCAACCACGCATTGATGACAATCTGAAACACCTAGGCAAAAAGAATTGCAAAACATACAACAGCGAGGATTCGCACGTGGTCACCCACCGTACTACTAATTCGCCGGTCGACTGCTTATGTATGGCAGAGCGGACGGGATGCCCAGTCCTCAGTCGCCTGTGGTCGTATGTGCTGGTTGGGCGTGCTCATGAAAATATAATCCCTATACGCTGCATCGATTAGCAACTTGCTCTCCCCTCCGTTCTAGGCACGAGCTTGTGATGCATGCTTCCATGGCAGATTCGGGCGAGGAGTTGAACGTAAGGAGAAGCTCTCTGAGCTCCTGTGTGTCTGGTACTCCCTGCTCCAGCGTGTCACTGATGAGAATGGCGACATCTGTGGCAGATGCGTTTCTCCAGGCAGTAGCTCAAGGCCAAGTACTGCTCAGTGCAGTTTCCAGGCACCAAGAGTCTTAGAACTCATTCTTCAGAAAGAAACATGACCTTTGTCGGCAGAGCTGTTTCATGGTCATCTCGCTCAACGTTCCGACGTCAAAGGCTATACAAGTCCACACAAGTATTGAGCCAGCTTCAGGCTAGGCGAAACCTGCCATCTACCACATCGGCGTCGTGAGGACCAAGTGACCTGTTTTGTAACTTTGTGGAAGCATCTAGTATCGAAGAAATACCCTACATTTCGATGCAAGAAGTGAGCGTACTTGACGCTGATGTACTGCGGATATAATACTCCGTATCAGTATACTGAAGTGGGATGCTCCGTCTACCGTAACCACACAGCCAGCCATAGGATGTTTCTCAGTTGACCTGAAGAACTGCAGAATCGTACGAAGTCATTCATCTCCGTGCGACTGACTAGATTCGTTCAACGTAGAAGCAATCGACCTGCAAACATTGCACCGCTGTTGAGTTATTCTCGACTCACCGTGGAATGGCCTAGATCAATTCGCAATGGTCGTAGCACCTGCATCTGTTGCATCAGATCGGCCCTTGGAGGCCTCGCATACACCGCAAAGTTGCCGCTCGCCAAGCTGACTTTGATCGTAGTCAGGCAGCGCGACGAGGACGTAACAAGACGGGCCATTGTACGGTATGGTCATCGCTCGCGATGTGATCACTGAGCAGGCGAGCGCTTGACCCATGCGTTGCAGTATAGGCAACGGGACACAATGATAGGCATGTGGACTTGTGATGAAGGCCAGGCCGGGCAGCACGCGGCAGCCAATCTGATCAACCAGGGGAAGTCATGTACGCTCCAGAATACATATCCATGTAATTGACATACCTTGGGTGCTTGGTTAAGGTAGATGTCAAGACATGTGTCGAGGTGCACGTGGTAAGACCCTGCTTAGTCAAGACTTCTGATGTCAACTTAGATTCCCTTCACAACACCAAGCACGACTCTCGAAGTGATCAAGCCGAGATTTCTAGCTCCTACAGCGACTGGTTTGTCTTGGCCACCATGAGCCAACTGCTGCATGCTCCCTCAGCGCCGCATCTGCTGTTCGAGCGTCTTTCTCCGCCCCATCAAAGTATGTCTGCTTTCCGCTGCTGCCCACTGCCCGACACACCGCTGATCTATACAGACTACAACACATCCGCCATGGCTTCAGGACGGAAACGGAAAGCTTCAGAAGAACCGGATCATGACCGGATGTCCACCTCGCCTTCCGCGTCGCCTTCAGTCTCGAGCCGTGGCCTGCCCACTTCGAGCTCCAGCACACATCGTAGCATCAAACGCACCCGGACGAATAATGCCGCAGGTCGACCTCTGCCACTTTCGCGTCTCCTTCAGACCCTGTCCGCCGACGAGCTGCGTCAAGTGCTCCAGAACATTTGTGACGAGCGGCCGGAGATCCAGCAAGCCATCGTTACTCGAGCACCGAGGCCGTCGATAGAATCAACCCTCAACGTCCTCAGCAAGTATGAGACCAGCTTTCGCGAAGCCTTCCCACTAGGCAATAATATAAGCTCCGACTACGCCTACAACCGTGTGCAGCAGACGCTGATGGAATTGCTTGAGGCCTTGCGAGATTTCACACCTTATTATCTACCACCACAAGAAACCCAGGCTATGACTTCGCTTGCCTACCTCGACGCCGTCACTGCCATCATTCATCGGATACCAGACTGGGAGTCGCCTCAATATCGACGACACAAGCAAGACTCTTATGACGATATTGCCAAAGCGTGGGCGCTGGTGATCAAGGAGACATCAAAAAGAGCGGGGGGCTTTCAACTACAATTTGGTGGCTGGGACTCTAAGATGGTCGCACATAATGAGAAGAGTGAAGGCAGGCTTGAGGAAGCAGTCAATGAACTACGATCAGCGCTTGGCTTCATGAATCCGAACTCGTCGGCTGTTGTTCCTGGTGTGTCGGAGGAACGAGCGAGTATCCGGCAACAACTGCTTGCAGGGACATATGGCCAGGAGCTCGGTATCGGCAACGGGAAATGGTAATAGAGTATCAAAACATCACGCAGTAACGGCCGTTTTGGGCGAGTTCATTTGGGGACTACAAGCGCCTTTGTCTGCTGGGTATCGAAGCTTGCGCATACCAGTCAATTTGTGCAAGGCGTTTAGGAGTTTACGACGAAGACTGTTTAATCAGGCAACGGATTCTGTATTTGTGTTCGGGGTTGGGCTGGAGGACAATGCAGGTGTGAAACAGATTGAAAAATACCCTATCATGATATTGTTCATAGGCCGCACAGAAACTGATGTTCATCCCTTGGCACTGCCTTACTATTGAGTAACTCGTTGATATATGTTGGACATAGGACAACGCGAAAAGGATGTATACGGACCGACAAAACGCTCCAACCATCTTCAACCGCTGAACCAATCGAACAGTCAAGCCTTGACCAGTCTCGAATATATAGATATGTCATGCACACGAAGAGGCACTAACTTAACAAGCCCATTTACACTCAAGTTCCAAGTGTTTCGCATACATGCTTGCAGCAACAGCATATCATGACCAAGATACCTACCTCTCCTCCTTCTGTCATCCGCGGCTCCAGCAGCATCTACAATACCTCCGTCGAAACGGACGACGGCATCTTCCACACACGGTGCTCTCTGAAGTGGCTCATCGGTTTGCCACGAAGCTGTAGCTGATCTGATTGTCATTACGTTCGAGGAGCCGCGCGTGCTCTTGCGAATGAAGGACTGCGGACCCGTTGAGGTTTCCACAATCACTTCTTGGACCAGTGTTGAAGCGATCGCACGAAAGGCCTTCTTGAATATGGATATGGCTCGAATAGACGAAGCGCGGGAATTTCCAACAAGAGCAATGCATTTCCTATGTATACGTTGACCGTACCGTACAATGCCGACACAATCTGGGACTACTGCTGGTGGTCATGTCCAGGCGAGTGACACAGAAATACGTAGCTTGAATACTGCTTCTTGTATTCGAGCTTTAGTGGTTTCCTGAGGCTCACAAAATCCGGGTCGAAAGTGAAACGTTATCTCTACTTGGCACGTTAACCTTTGAACGCACAGAGATAAGCATATCTATCTGCAGTCGATGGGTGATGTGTTGTTCGTCTGAAAATATGTAGAAATAGATATAGGGTTGACCAGTAGGGTACATTATTCTGTCTCCACCCTTAGGAACCTGAAACCGCACGCTGCACACTTGAAACAAGTCAGCTTTTAGTGGCGCTGCCACGCACCACTAGCCGGATATATGCACTTCTGCACTTGATGCATTGTTATGCTGCATTATAGCTGGTCACTTACTGTCATTGGACCCTTAGCTTTGCATCCATGCTGGCGACGTGGACGTTGAGATCGGGGGGCGAAGGGGTGGAGGTGTGTGGAGAGGTTTTCTAGAAGGACAACGCGTGGAGTCCCAAACTTCAGGTTGGCTTGTGCGTTCGCGCTTCAACTCCACCTCATCTTCACCCTCCTCACGTGAAGACTTTGCTGTCACAAATACACCGCCTCGACGACGTCCAGGATGCACTGCTGGTCGCAACAACGACTGACATGAATGGCCACCCTGATCTGCACGATCTGGCAGTAGTTAACAGCAGTCAGCTGTTAGCGCGCGGCCACCTAGACGCCCGGGCCAGGCGCCTAGGAATATGCTTTGTTTCAGGAGTTCGACTTCACACGTCAGCTGCAGCAATCATTCACGGGGCTTGTGATGGATCTGCTGATATGCGCTGTCTACTGTTGAAGCTACTGTGGCCCAAGACTCTCGGCATCTTGGCCGACCTATGGCACGGTGCCGTGGCCAGGGATGGAATGCGTGGCATTCACCGTCTCTGCTCCGGTGCCCTCTACAGCCATGGCTCCGTCCGTGGGGTCTCTGGCATGGGGTGGTAGACACGCGGGTTTGCGATAGACCTCGTGTCGGTTAAGTACCGCGGACGGAATGCATTCATTCTCATCATTTGCGACGTCTTTCACTGCAATTCACCTTTCTTATATCCTTGTTCTTGCGTCCGATTGTGCCTGGTGCCATGTCATTCATTTGAACTGTTATTGTTACTCTCATTGTCAATCACTTTCGTCATATACGATCTTCTCTGCTTAGATCATCCCCATCTACACACGACAACAGCGAAGCAGGACTCGCTCTTTACGACATCATGTTTTCCTCTAAAATCATTCAGGCCGCGGTGGCGACCACATTGGCGCTCGCACACACATCAGCTGCAGCCTCGCTCGACACCTATGTCACTTATGCTGCCGAAGCTGTCTTTGTCCTCAACACCCAATGGTACAACTCTACCACTGGCCTTTGGGAGGACATGTGGTGGAACTCCGCCAACATGGTCACAGCTTTGGCTGATCTTTCCCTCGCTCATTCCTTTGCCAGTAAAGTTTCCGAGGCCTTCGTTGGAGTCACTGGTACATTCCCCAAGGCCAAGGAATCTAATGGCGGCAGCTACTTGAACAATTACTACGATGACGAAGGCTGGTGGGCTCTAGCCTGGATCAAGATGTATGATCTGACGGGAGACTCCGACTACTTGGACGCCGCCGAGACCATCTTCGTCGATCTACTCGGAGGCCTCGGAGCGACATGTGGCGGCCATTGGTGGAGTAAGGACAAGGTGTCTAACAGTCTCATCGCCGACTCCTTATATCTGAATACAGCTGCTGCGCTGGCCAACAGAGTCCCGGGCCAAAAGTCATTGTACCAAGGCTATGCTCAGACGCAAGCGGACTGGTTCCTTAAGACCGCTCCGTTCACCTCCGACAACACCTTGCAGGACGGGTACAATGTCGACGGAGGTTGCGGAGCTGAAGGCGAGGTCTTCACATACAACCAAGGTGCTGCGATCGGAGCGCTGGTTGAGATGCACAAGCTCACTGGCGACGCCGACTACCTCACTGTGGCGACGAAGATCGCCAAAGGGACCTTGGCAAACCTGGTGGATGACAATGGCATCCTGACCGAGAAGAATTCGGCCTATAATCCCACCGATGGTGCACAGTTTAAGGGTGTTTTCGTGCGCAATCTTGTCGCGCTGCACCAAGCCCAGCCAGACGCTGCATATGTGACGTTCATCCAGAAGAATGCGGACAGCATTTGGGCGAACGCCAGGGATGGCAACGGGAAGATCGGATATGCATGGCAAGGACCATGGGATGCCGGAAGCGGATCCAGCGCGGCATCGCACAGCTCGGCACTGGATTGCTTGGTTGCTGCTGTAGCTGTGACTTCAGCTTGATTGAGCTGTGGGGAAGCGGGGGCGAGTCGTTGAAACAGAATGAATCGAATCGAATTATAGATAGACATTTAGAGGGCCAGGACCAGGACCAGGACCCATGATACCCGGATAGGCCAAGATTAGCTTTACGAATCCAGATTTCCTAACGGAAGTCCAATTTCATTTCTCTAAGCTTCTCACATCACACATCTCCCTAGTAATGCGATCGCCTCTAGATTCAGACGTGAACATCATTCAATTAATCACAACTTCGACTGCGCATCCTTATCCCAGCCCACCTTCGACGCCACCGCCGCCTTGTTATGATCGCACGTACTCACAATAACGCCATCGCGCTCTCTCCGCAACGTGCCCTTAAGCAGCGCCAGCGTCCGCCCCAGCTGCACGACCTCACACTCCAGCAACAAGCGCTCGCCCTCGGGCGCCGGCCGCAGGTAATTGACCGTCAGCACGCGACTGACGCCCGCGTTGAGCCAGAACCCGTCGCGCCCGATCGCCTGCGCCGCCAGACTGGTGCACACGTCGAAGATGGTCGCCTGCGCGCCCCCGTGCAGGTTGCCGGACGCGTTGCACAGCGAGCGGTCGACGGTGAAGGCGAAGACGGCGACCGCGGTCTTGTGGTCTGCGCCGACCTCGACGGAGCGCAGCGTGCATTGCTTCTCCAGGAAGGCGGACGTGAAGCGCTGGTCGTCCGGATTGCGGATCGAGAGGTAGGCGTTGATCCGCTCGGATGGCGAGAGCTTCTCTAGGTTGCCGATCTCGAGGATGTTGCGTGGTGGTGCCATGGTGGGAATTTTGCTACTGGATTCTTCTGGGACAGTAGTGATTTAATCTTCACCCGTGATTTTGACTTCCTTGGACAGACTGGAACCTAACATCTATCAATGTGCCGTGAGTTATTATGTGCGTCAGGACATGCAGTCCGGCGAATGCGCTCTGTTCGGGATGTAGCGTCTTGTTTCTATCAATAATGGCCTTCCTCAATTTTAGTATACTACTTTAGCCGAGGATGACGCCGCGGCACGCCGACGACCTGCCTCCTATGAACATCGTTGTGGGAACAGAGTCGACGTTCTTTCCTATCGTGGCAATGATAAGTCCACGGACTACAGTACCGAGAACATCTAGAATTGAAAGTCCACTGGTAATCCTGCTTTGAAGTTGTTCACATGTAGTGTTTCGATTCACTCGATGACGATCGACATACTCTACCCCAGCACCATCTTGCCGAACTCCAGACTGGCGGCCGGGGAAGTGTGGGGCGAATCGACAAAGTTTGCTAATGTGAAATGCAGGTATGACTGGCGGTTAGCGATCTGTACATATCGGTCGGGCACATGTGCGCCCTGTATCCGCCTCAAGATGCTTTCTTGTTTATCGTCCTCGACCGTCGTATGTCCGTTGTTCTTGGTTTCGTACCATCCCTACCCCTCCTACGCCGGTGTCCTTAGGGGTCTGTATCCCGCCGTCTCAACGTACCTATGCCGATGGGAGCACCTGCATGATATATCCTATAGACCGCATATTGGATACACATCTCAATGCCAAGAGGCGATGAGTTTCACCAGTGCGAAGACGGACGAGGCATCATACTCAGCATCCGCCAATGCCCTGAAGTCACCCACGATCAATGGTGAGAATGCTGAGCTACCCGGCGACGACGCCACCAAAGCCCGATACTTGACCACCGGCTATCTGCCGGCTCCATTATCAGGTCCAATCAGGCCGTTGTCACCGGACACGCTCTCCATCTTCTCGGCGGACGAGTACGACCAAATTGGTCCGGGAAGAACGACGACGACGCAACTCGAGACGATTCGTCTGAGAGACTCTTCGTGCTCGCCGGCACCGTCACCGCGGCTGCGAGGATGGCGAGCTCGACTGGCTGCCTCGTGGGTCCGCGACAAGGCGCTGTTCTACATGCTTGGCGCACAGGTGTTCGGATGTCTCATGAACGTCACCACTCGATTACTGGAGATTGAAGGAAACAAAGGCAAAGGCATGCATCCCTTCCAGATCCTGTTCGCGCGCATGGGTATCACGGCCATTCTTGCTTCGGCATATATGTAAGTTCGTTTGCGACGGATGTTCCACGGTCTACATTGCATAGCTCATGCCTAGTGTGCTCTGAACTCTTCCCCCTTTAACGTGTTGCAACTATCTACTGATCGCCGCCCTACAGGTATTCCCGGAAAACGCCACATTTTCCGTTCGGCGCAAAGGAGGTCCGCTGGCTCCTAGTTGCGCGAGGCTTCTTCGGTTTCTTCGGCGTCGTCGGCATGTATTGGAGTCTGCTGTATCTCCCACTCGCGGATGCCACAGTGATCACCTTCCTCAGTCCTGCGCTGGCCTGTTTCGCCTGCTCCGTCTTGCTCAAGGAGCCGTTCACCCGGATCGAGCGTATCTCTGCCATAGTGTCCCTCGTCGGAGTCGTGCTCATCGCTCACCCCACGACACTCTTCGGCATCGGCGGTAGCGCGTCACCCGAGGTCCCTGCTAGTGGCAACACCGATGCCAGCGCTCCTGGCATAGCTGTAGACTCTGACGCATCCAATTTCGACAACGTAACTCCAGAGGAACGCTTGTTCGCCGTGGGCATTGCCCTCGTCGGCGTCATGGGCGCCGCGACCGTCATCACCATCATCCGCTGGATCGGTCGACGGGCACACCCCTTGATCAGCGTCAACTACTTCGCGACCTGGTGCACCTTCATCAGTCTAATCGCGCAATTCGCCGTTCCAGGAGTCGGTTTCCTGCTTCCTGCGGACCTCAAAGATTGGGCCTACCTGTTTTTCCTAGGGACCTGCGGCTTCATCATGGTAAGTTGAACCCGGTCCTCTTGATACAAGATCTCGCCAGAATGCAGGCAGATCCAAAGACTGACGATCGATCTTCACATCGTGTAGCAATTCTTCCTCGCCTCGGCTCTCTCGTATGAGAATTCGTCGCGTGCGACCAACATCACCTACACGCAGATGCTGTTCGCGCTGGGCTTCGACAAGCTGATCTTCGGCAACACGCCGGGCCTCATGTCGATCATCGGCTCATCGCTGATCCTCGGCGCGGCCATCGTCGTGGCCATGCAGCGGAGCAGTGTGCAGAAAGCGTCATTGCACGCCGAGGACGATCACGACGAGATGGAGAGAGGGCCTACAGATGGTCTGAGCGAGCTGCCATTGAGAACGGGAGAGGTGGTACGCGGACAGGCGCAGATGCCGATGCAAGTGCAAGATGTACAGCTGAGAAGTCTGGGTTGAAGGCGGAGACTTATGCTGGGCTGCCCGAAGATAGATGAACGATTGAAATGATTGAAATGTACATATGTACGTACGAATTTCTGTGTAGCTGATGGCTCATGTCATTTCGAAGGTTGTCTCGTTTGCCAAAGGTCCACGATCTCGGTGATCTGCTAGCTTCTCGTCTCATCAATAACAACGAGAGGTGTGGTGATGATGCTGGTATGATTGCGTCTGCAGTGTTGTCTCTATAATGTGCAACGTATCTGCGGTTCTCGTTCCTTGCTTTTGAGTGACATTGTCGTGTTTCGTAATGTCGGGTCAATTTCTGATGACCCGAAAACCCGCTGGAGAAGTAAACGAACCGCCTGCCGTGCCCACTACATGTCGTCATTTCGCCGAGCCACTTGATGCATTGAGGCTCATGCAGGCTTGACACACTTGTTGTGCTCCGTTCCCATGTCATTTCTTGTAAATGTGATGAAGGATGTGAATTGTGCATCCGGATGGGTCTCTTGGGGTCGGGTCTGATATCGACAGTTATTCGATCGCTGTCAAGCAGCACATAGCACAACTCAATCCTACCAGAGCGGTGGTCCACTCTCGCTTCTTACCTCGCCCCAACTAAGCCGAGGGACACGGTATGCGCGGAGGTGATGATTCGTGTCCGGAACCTGTGCATGTGCTGGGCTTCCAACGTGGAAGGATTCGAGAGAATATGCGAGGCTTCAAGCCGCTGCGCCATCTCACAGCCTCGATGCGCGAACGTCTCATCCGGGGCGGAAGTCGCACATCCTAGTCCCAGCAGCAGGAGAGCCGCTACGGTGCAATAATCGTCCGGCAGCCGATCCACGTCGATTATGGTCCGCGCCTCCTGGAGGAACTGCGGACTCAATATTCCAGCCTGTTGGTCAAAGGAGGCAAACATCTGCTTTGAACGGTCGTCAGTGGATGTAGAGAGTCTAGGGGTGGACTGATCCATACACAAGCCACAAATAGTAATGAACTGGCCATCAATCTTGAGCAAAATCGAGAATGCCGAGCGACCAAATCCATCAAAAACAACTCAGGGTCAAAGTAGTAGCTGCTTTGATCGACCGTAGCAAAATAAAGTGAGATGGCTGACGCTGCGAGTTCATCTGTGACGGGTACGTGAGTCCAGAAGGCGATGCTGAGGTTTGGTAGGAGTTCGGCATGGCCTGGTAGAGTGTCGGTAAAGCGCGAGGTTGGCAAGTTGAATTGTGGCATTGGTACGCTCTGATAGCCCTCCCCAAGTTGTGGGCTCGGGAAGATATCAGGTCCGGACACCTCTCCATCGGACTCTATCGAATGGTCATTCATGCCGGAACACCGCTCAGGCTGAGCCAAGGATTGCTGTGCATTCGGCCAGGGCATGGCACTGGTGGACGGGGGCTCAATATACGAGGAGGAACTACCTGTCGTTTGGGCAACAGCATAGTTTCTGACGTACTGGATGATCCCCTCGTCTGGCATGGTGGTCAACGAATGCAGGATGCCCCTCAAATGTTCATTTCTCGCCTGCAAATGCCCATTCTCACGTCGAAGTGCCATGGCTCGGGTCTCTCCATGGTCCTGTGTGTCGTACACGCACCGACGACCACTGTTGTGACACGTTGAGCACGTCGGCCGTGACGCATCACACTGGAAGTTAAATCAGTGAGACATGTAAAAATTGGGCGGTTTGAGCGGCTTTGGCGAGGGGGACTCACGCCGACCTTTCGGCTCCGACAGGCATTACACGCAACGCGCACGATGGTTCGCAGCGGCTTTTTTTTGTTACGATCGGATGATGGACCATCGTTATCATGATCGATATGTTGGTTGGGAAGGTGGTGGTGTTGTTCCCGGCGAGACATGTCGTCTGGCGCTCTGGCTGCGGATCTCCTCGTGCGTCGGCTGAGCGGGTGGATGTGGAAGCTGCAAACGCGAAACCTTGCGGGCGTCCTGTGATTCTACTGGCTCACCAACACCGCCAGACTCATAGCCGCAAGCAAAGAGGGGGACAATGGTGAACGTGTTGACAGCAGGCTCATGTAGGAGCAGCGCTTGAAGGACTATCCGGCCACGAACGCGGCTAGACAGGAATGCCCCTAGACTGGACGTCCCCTGGCGAAAGCAGCAATATTCGCCTCCGTCACGGATCATCTTCTGCTGCACTACTACGTAACCTCCAGCTTGAGTGTACACAAATTCCAACGAGAACTCCCGGGGTCCTCCTGCAAGCAAGGGCTGCTTCTGTCCTTTCCGGGGATGGCTGAGAGGCTGTGGACCTCCACTGGCATATAAAGCGATGTCAAGTGCCTGGCCGAACGACAGCTTCAGTGATAAGCTCTAGTCAATCACTGGCCAAGACTGGTTGAAATGTGGAACTATCAGTTCGGAGCATTGTCCGACTCCGACGACGGCGACGGCCTATCCACCTCCTCCGCGATCTGCACAGGATAAGGCTGGATGACGAGCCACGCTGTGTTTGTACCTTCATCAACCTTGACGAACGGGTGGCAACATGCACGGGCGCTTGCCTATTCGAATACACGACAGGAGGACTCTCCGATATAGCATCAGCCATGAGGCTCTTCAAGCCTGACATGAGGCGCGCCGGATAGAGCTACCGACTGGACTGCGTCTAGGTTTTTTTCAATTTCGAGACGACATTGCCCAAGGGGGATCGTCTCAAAACTCTCGACCGTATCACGGTTCTTACCGGAGCACTCTCAATGTATGACTATTTCCCCGAAGTGCTACGCTGGGGAGATCTGAGGCAGGTCCACTGGCCTCCACGTTAGTCACCACCAATGACGGGGGTACATCGAGATCGCGATCTCAAATTATGTCTTGCAGCAGTCTTTCTCGACGCCGTTCTTGGCTGGTCTCAACTGCATTGCATTGTATTGCATAGCACAAAATCTCTCGATCATCAGCCCAACCAGATCATTGCTTTGAACCGGCTCTGGGAAGAGAGTATGCGAAGCACAAGCATGCACCCGGTGTCACCTTGCTCCCTCATCGTCACTGTGAGGTCTGTGGCACATGTTCTGTCAAATACGGCAATGATCAGCATGATGCAGTCGGGCTGATCCTTTGGTAAACTGCAGGATGGAGGTAGTCGTCGAGAAGCCTGATGCTTGTTAGGGTCTGTAGGGTACAGGTTGAGAGTGTGCTGACTATAATGACCATGAGCTGGTCAAATTCTCAACATACCTGAGTCGCACCTCTCACACGGACGAGCACAATTTCAATGCAGCAACATGAGCAACGGACAAATTGGCGGTGTTCCGGCAAGACAGGGTGAGCTTACGTTTGGCAGTCGCTGGCTACCTTAAACAACCCACCGTCGCTCAACTTTGCTCCCCATCCCACGTGGCCTATATCGCGTCAATTGACAAGCGTCAGCTTGTATCAAATCACTTAGGAGCCTCTTGAATCTCTACACAGACAAGAAGTGTTTCCGGCTACTGTGGTCAATGGTTGGACAATTTCGCGACTTCATCTTCGACTCCATCCACAGTCCCATCCACAAATTCATCCTGGTGCCATTAGAGACAGCGTAAGTCCCACAACACCAACCATGTTTGCATGTGAACAAACTGGCAAAGCTGCACGTTTGGCATACTTTCCTCTACTATTCGCTCCAGTGCTGATATGGAGCCTGCAGTGCGATCAGTGCCGCGGCTGTAAGACTAAGTATGAGATGGATCTTCCCTACTCTTCATACAAAGTCTCGGCGTATGCCGACCACTCCGGCGGACTTACAATAATGTGTATTGAAACTTGAAGACTTGGCATACCCACATACTCAAAGTCAGACAAATGCGTGGTCCAGCATATGTAGCCTATCTGGATTCCCAAGTCGAAGTGGACATGAATCTGGGTAAAGCAATGGAGCATCACCATCCGAGTGACTGGATCTGGGATCACAGCGGTTGTACGCCCGATGACGAACAGTGTCCATTGCAGCCACGAGCAATCCTTCGGTGCCACAACATTGCACACCGACGCAGAACAACGGCATAGCGCTAGTTTCTACCGAAAAAGCCATCGCCGTTCGAAATCAAACATCCGAGTGGCAAGATTCACAGCTGGTCTCGTGGTAGATCCAGCTTCACTCTCCGTCGGCAAGCCAACGTGATGTGCCCGCTGGATTCCTTCTGGCCGATCAATGATCGGGGAGGGCCAGCAGGCGAGCCAGACACTCCGGAAGAATCGTGCGGTGTACGAAACATGTACACGGCGAAATCGTGATGCAGCTACAGCAACGCAAGACTCAAGCCATGATATCTTATGTCTTTTAGCCGCTTAAGCCTCGAAATATCCTGTGCCCACTCTAGAGCTCGTGTTCGGATCAGATCAAACCAAATGCACGGTGACAAGCGAGCGCCGACGACTAGGAAGCTGCAGGTGCAGTGTACGGTTTCCTGAGTTGAAATACAAGACATCTTAGCGAAGGGTGATTCCGATTACCATCAAGTAAGGAGCTGGTGAGGATCATATCCAATCTGCTACCCTAGCACTCCAATTGCCTCACGCATACCTGCCTGTACTCATCAACGATCCCACGAATGTAGCTACGTGTACCTCTTCGTCCTGCATATGCGCACAAAAGATTCTTAGTCAGGTGTCAGGTCGTCTTTCAACTTTCAGGGACCAAAGCGTTCACAGCGGTATCGATCGCTATTGCTCAGTTACTACGACACATAGTGTCTAGCATTGCCAGCCTTACGAAGATAGATCGATCGATGATCCGCAGTGCCACTTTGCACGCGAGCTTTGAGGCGTCAGACGGGGTTGAAGCAAAGCAGCCTTCATCGATGCGCATCTGTCGACCCAATCAAAACGAACATCGCGATGGCGGCCGCAACTCGAGTGCACGAGATTGCATCAGCGAAGCTGAAGCCATTCGTCAGGGAGCTAAAGTCCAGCAAGGAAGCTCAGAACAAAGCTAACAGCATGGTACTGTATCAGCGACCGACGCCGCAGCTCCACACGCCGATTGGCCCAATCATCACAAGCGGCGAAAAGAATGTGCATATGACGATTGCAAAGCGTGTTTCCGCATACCCGTGTAGCACAATCAGCATGACACATGCTTTGTGGCCAGTCCTGAGGGGTGCGCAGATCGTGGCAAGGGGGATCTTTGACGCGACCAAGGTCCCGAGAGCTCGGTCATGCGCCTGCAAGTCGCGCATACAAAATCGCGTCTGGAATGAGGGACTTCGATGCTCGATACATCTGCTGCAGCAAACTCACACATAGCTTACGTAAACTGCATCTCGTGCACCTCAGCGTGAAGGAGTTGCGGGGAGACGTGCATCAGAATGGTCGATTCAAGAAGTGGCGCTGCGTGGTCATCGATCCGGCGCGTCGGGACGGAGTCCGTGGGGTCCGTCAGGCGGCTGGCGAGGCTTGAGGTTCCAGGCGGTTCCGGAGGATCGGTATTGATATATGCGAACTATCAGGGTACCTAGGAACGGCACGCTGGAAATCTTCATACCAGAGAAGGCTCGTAGGGTGGCAGAACAACATGTATTCAGCCTTGGTATTCACGTCGCTACGACGCTATCGAGGTTCTTGCATCGACTTTAGTAATAGGTTCTGTATCATTCGTCCTCGTTCAGGGTGGAAGTGCCTCGCTTCCAGCACCATAATCCCCGTCTTCGAACTTGTCTTCGGGGAAATATCGACCAACGACAGTATTTCCCTTGAATGAGAACTCATTCGTCGTTGCTCGAAGCGCGCCCATGCCATCGGTGAATTTGATGAAGACCTCGTTATCCCCAGCTAACCAGACGTAGATGCGCTCCACCGTGCCGAACTTCTCATTCATGGCCTCGCCAATACTTTGATAGAGGTCGTTCTCGGAGATCTCCACAGTCGCATCGAGACCAGCAAGCAAGCCTGTGTACTTGACGACTACCGAGGGCAGTGGGTCATCACCAGCTGCCCCCTCGACTTTTGCTTTCTTCCCACCAACGATGCGACCCATGTTTGCAGGCGCCACCCAGCCTCCACCTTCAGCATCAGGTCGTTTCTTGCGTTTTTGCGCTTGCGCGAAGATCGCAGTCGTTATGCCTTGGCCCTGAGCGCCGAGACCCTGACCCTGCTGCCAACCCTGCTTTTCGAGAATGCGCTGCGCAAACCCCTTCTGACCAGGTTTCTTGGTACGTGGTGCTTCTTCCGATTGTTCAGAGGTCTGACTGTCGGGTTGATTGGCCATAGTGGCTTGCCCATCTGCAGTGGTAGAAGGAGCTATCACATCGTAGCGTATTGGAGCACGCGAGATAACACCACCGGCTTGTTCCGGTGGTCTCGGCTGGAAATGCGAAGCCTGTGGGTGCTGCGAGGCTACCTGGACCGGTTGAGCATGTGTTGGTAGCGGTGGCGATTTCTGACCGCTGGATGGTGGTGGTGGTGGCAGTACGAGATCTCTTGGTGGCGATGCTGGCTTCATTTTGTCATCTGCCTGTCGCGCAAATTTCTTCTTGATAGCTTCAATCTTGAGTTTGGCGTCTGCAATTCTTGCCGCTTTCTCAGCATCCGTCATTGTCGGTGGTTGTGACCGGACTTGTACTGGTACGGGTAACACACTCGATGCCGAAGATTGTACATTGTGCTGCTCACTGGCACGTGAGCCTGGGAGTACCGCATTGATACCCAAGTTGAATCCGTTGGGGCCATTTGAACTTGGGGCGAAAGCAGGTGGACCCTTCGACTTGATGTTATCGGAGCGGCCAAGTGCTAAGTAAGGATCATACTCATCGTCCTCGTCGTGCACGAGGTGGGGTGGCCTGACCGGCTGGTCCTCGAACTTTGGGGGCGCGAAATTCAGGAGTGCTGGCGGAGGTGCAAACGAGACTATCATCCTGTCAGCTGATGCGACAGCGTAGAATAGCACATACTCACTTGAGGTAGTTTTGTAGTCACGCTTGGCGGGCGACTCCGCTCGGCCACCAACACCGGTCTCACCAACACGCCGCTTCTTTTCGGCCTCTTTCATCTTCTTGTGATACAAGCGCGCTTTCCAATCACTATTGGCTTTCACCTGCTCCTCACTTCCCTTGTAGTCGCCATATACATTAGGGAAGGCGGGATCATAGACATCGTCCCATGACCAAACGTGCTTCGTTTCGCCTATGTTGTCCTTCTTCCTCTTCTTGTTGCGACCGCCTTTACTCCGCTTGTGACGAACGTCATAGTCGACATCATCGTATTGCTCGTTGGTCATGAAATCATCGAATGTAGTCTTCTGGAAATTGCCTGCCGGTTGCTTGGTTGTGCCTCTATCTGGGGAAGGATCGGAAACTCCAGACCTGTCGGTGATTGTGCTGGAGGACAACTTATGCGCTGGACCTTTCGCGGCTGTGACAGAAGCTGAAACAGCAGGTGCAAGACCGGCCTGCTTCACCTTGGCTTTCTGCTGCTGCTGCGGACGCGAGATGCGTGGCTGGAAGTTGCCAAATGGCGCTTTGCAAGACAAAGTGAGTAGAACGGCCTTGGGCTGGCATGTGTAGGGGACCTATGGAAAGATACCGTCTGTCTTCTTCTTCGCATTTTCTGCTTGCTGCTCGGGTGTATATGTGACAGGCGCACTCGAGATGATATTGCTGCTGCTTGACGAATCACCGCCTAGTAGATTGCCATATAGGCTCAGGCCTGGTCTTTTGGTAGACCCTGCCATACTAGAAAGAGGTCTATACTGCTTGAGTGGAGATATCCTCAAAGATGTGGTGATAGTGTCATGACTGGGCTGGAGGCGTGTAGTCTGATTGCTGTACGTGTCGACGGAGTGAATGTCCTTCGGGAATAGCTCGGCGGCACCTCCACGTGCGTGTACCGTGGTTAGTGATGTCCGTGTACAAGACTGCAAGGATCAACCTGGTAACATGATGCTGGCATATTCATGTTGTTCTCATGGCAATTGTCGAATTTGGTAGTTGCTACATGATCTCAGACTCTGGACATGACCGCAGATCTAGGGATTTCACATGGTTTTCCTGAGTTCACGAGTTTAACCTGATGTATACAGTATCGCTAAAGCACGACCTAAGCAGGCGGAGGAGGATTCAGAACACGATTCGAAGCTCAGCACGAATGAGGGGAGCAAAAGACGAGGTTACAGTACTGACTCAATCGAGGCTGCTATCGGCTGACTGAAAAAAAGAACGCCAGTTACAGCATCATACTCTTCCTGCGACTGGCAGCTCTCTCGCTCCTACCGACGGGCATGGACAAGCCATCTTTGCTTTCCTCCCGCCTGGAGACTGCCTCCGGCTTCTTCGCCACAGCGGATTGGCGGCGCTGACTTGCTTTAACGGTCGAGGGTTTTGGGATGGCTGCAGGTGATGAGGATTTCCTGAACTCGTAGACATCAAGGTCTTCCCCATGCTTCGTGGCTGGCAAAAGGTCGGGTGCATCTGGCTGGGACGTCTCCCACTTGACAGTGTTCCCTGTGGGTAGGGGTACGTCACATGCTGGTTCGTCAGTCGCTTGAGATGAAGAGGACGTCTTTCCTTTTGCCAGGTTTCCCACACCGAAGGCAGAAGCCTCTGTTTTCGCCGATTGTGTCAAAACCGTTGACTCTTCGGTAGTTGCTGGGATGAGCTCTTTCCAGTCATCGTCGTTACCATCATTCCACTGCTCCTTCTTGATCCGAATCGTACCCTGAGGGGCCGCGCTCTTGGCGGTTGTCGTAGTGCCTTTCATAGCAACTCGGGGATCTTGCAGTCCAGAAATGGCATCCGCTAGTTCTTTTCCTGGTCTCCTCATCTTTGCCACCAGACTCGGCTCGGCATAATTGACAGCCGATCTAGCTCGACGAGATGGCCTGGCCTCTCCAGTTGTCGAGTGTGCCGTACTCAGGCCTGCCGGTGGAGGTGTATCACGCTTGCTGTTAGGTCCAATGGCTCGAGCTGATGGAGGTGGCGAAAACATGTCGTCAGAAGCTGCTGGTGTTGTGAGATGAAGCTCAACAGCTGCCGGCAACGTGCTGCAGGTCGCCTCCACAGTGGGGACCACATGGTCGGGGGATGATGGAAGTGGTATTGCCGACGATCTCCGAGTTCTCGATTGACGACGTGTGCCGTCGTTTCCTGCTTTTGCGGCCTTGTCGACACTGTCCTTTTCTGGTTTGCTCGCCACAATTGCTTTCCGTGGCGAAATATTTGTGCTTTTGTCACCCAGTATCCTTCGCTCTGGCGGGTCGCGCGATACAGAATCTACTTCCGCTCCGCCATCGTAAGAAATCTTGAGCCCCACTGGTAGGTTCGCCACTTCAGCTTGCTCGTCTGTTCTTGCTGGACGCCGTGTAAAAGCAAAGTCCTCGGTACCTTGTGGCTTGCTGTGTCTCCGTTCCAGATCTCTATCGGCTAGCTTCCGCTTTGCTCCTGTTCGTAGAATCTGTGCGGTAGTTTCGGGATCTGCCTTTGTCGGGGATTGTGACAAGAGAGAGCCTCTTCGAATTTGGATCTTGGTCGTGTCTCTCTTTCTGCTCCGGCGCGTCTCAAGGTTAGCAGACAGCTTCACAGGATCCGCTTCATCATCGTAGCTCTCGACATTGTCCACTGCGATTGGCGTGAACACCTCGTCAGGCGGTTGGAGATCAAAGTGCGCGACCGGCGGCGATCCTATGTCAGGCGAGCCGTTGTTATGGTCGTCCGACAAGCGCATGTTGTGTAACTCCTCAATATCCAATGTTCGACGAGGATACAGCTTGTCCTCAGTGATAGTCGGCATCTGGCTGTCACGCATAGCCTCGATCAGAGGTTGTCTTTCCCTCCACTGTCCTTGCACCGCAATTCTCTCTCGCATTACATGTGCCGGCCCCGCGTTGCGAACCACATCGTCTAGACCAGCAACCAGGCCCCCCAGTTCCACAAGCTTGGCTTTCAATTCATCTCGCACTCTTTCGATAGCGTTCGCCGGAAGATCGGTATGGATTCGGTCTAACTCGAGCTGTTGACGCAGCACCTGCTCCCTCAAATCTAGATTATCCGACAACAGGCGACCCACTTCGATCTCGAGATGGCGTATTCGAAGCGATTGTGTCGAGTTGTTTTTGGCGAGCTCGCGGTTCTGGCGTATGAATCTGCGTTTCACTTCATCGATGTCAGCAGCTGGAGGTTGAACATTCTGCTTGCTTTTCGTGCGCATTGTGCATTATGCTGCCATGCTCAAGAACAGAAAGAAATGTGGCAACTCACAAGCATCAATAGTCTCGGCTTGAGGTAGCACGAGTGCCGCAGCGGCAGGAGGCTCGTTGAGCCGGGCCATGCGCGACTTCTGTTCATATGCGACTGCGTGTGGGTGTTGTGTACAACTGGAAGTCGATAGCGCGCGGAACGATATCGTGGGTTTTGGTGTCGTGCCGAACTTTCGTCGCTGTTCTCGAAAAAGCCTCAGGTCGATGGATGTAGTGCGCAGGAGGATTGCGATCGTATGGCTGAAATAGCGATGAATACTGACTGTCGGAACGTCGGCCGTGCTCTGAAGACAAGATAATAATTATTGTGATCTCTTATCATCGGTGTGGATATGAGGTGTTTGTACTCTTTGTTGTCATGACAACCACGTGCGAAATCCGAAGTCAGAGTGCGGAACGCGTGACGCGCGAAATCGAGACGCCATGCGGTCTTCGAGACCACGACCAGCAACATCATCGAACAGCTTGGGGACTCAGCTCTGACCAAACGACCAACATGTCGTATGCACACCGTCCCACCGGTCTGTCATCGCAATTCCGTCCATCCTCTGGCCTGGCGCATCACTCGCACTCCTCGAGCACGTCGCAGCAATCCGCCCTCCAGGCCCGCATCAATGAGAAGAAACGCGAACTGGAGCACCTGCGCCAATTGCGCGACCTGTCCGCCGGCTTGGCGGGGCAGATGCAACAGTTGGAGGAGAAGCTTGCGACGTTGAACAATGGCACAGAAGCGGTCGCGGCGGTGCTGAGTAACTGGAATAGCGTGTTGAGGGCGATCTATATGGCTAGTTGTACGTGTGAAACTGGTATGGCCCCTCTGGCATCCAAGACCCTGCGACTGACGACGATCTCCCTGTAGCGAAACTAGCCAAGCCCAAGACTGAAGACCAAGAGACCGATCAGGTACAAGAGGAGCGCGTATTGCCACAGACACTTGTGCGCATTCCCATGCAGCAGGCGGAAGCTGCAGCTCGAGATGCTGAAGCTGCTGTTACCGAGGAGGGAAACGGAGACTGAAAGGTCTAAGCTCGTAAAGCAAGACGTCCCAAACATGTGCCTCTACACGCTGCCATATATGCGCCGTCCATCTGGATCCTCTGACCGATATGGTCCACACACACCGCGGCGATGTGATAGCGCATTCCATCCGCCTCGGATACGCAACCGCGCTCGGAACTTCCACCGTCGGGGTTCACGATGAAGCTCCAAGCCACAAGAGGGAATTCGTGCGTCAGCGATGATGGTAGCGATCACGCGGTATGAGTCTCGTGTTCCCGTGCATGGTCGCACGATCGTGAACATACAGTTGAAGATGGAGTCAAGGCTCCTCTGCTCGAGCTACACACTGAGTGGGCCGGGCCATTGCGAGTCCAGTGCACTTTATCGTCACTCAAGACGCTTCTGACCTTGTGGCTAGCTCGCAATTCGTGGTCTCGGAGAAAAATGTGACTGTGTAACAGAGATCCGCATTATAGTCCATGGTTGTTCATTTCAGGTCGACATCGATACGTATATAGGCTCTCTATGATTATATTACAATCGTCAAATTATGAAATTGAAGCATTCTAGGTTACCACAGGCTGTGTAGAGGACCCAGCAGTGGCACCGCCCACTTTGCGACCTCCCTCCTTCCGCTTCACTCTACACCACAGACCAACCTCCTTGTCCAAGATGAATTGGTATAAGACTCCAACCCAGCTGTAGTGGCATGGTAGTTCGCTGTAGAACTCATTCGCAATCTTGTTCAACTTCCACAGGCGAGTCCAAGGGATGGCAGGGAAGTCGTGATGCTCGTTGTGAAGACCGACGTTGTACGTGAGTATGTTGAGAATGCCGTAGTACGAGTATGTCTCAGGTGGTGGTGACGCCAAGGCTTGCTGCTTGTTCATGGAAGCCTGTGCTCGACTGTGTTGCGCAAAGACGTAATGTTCCGCGATAAAGTGGCCAGCACAAGGATGAAGGGATCCGGCAAGGAATGAGCTGAGAATGAAGTACCCAAGTGCTCGGCCACCGAAGTATTTGACAATGGCATAGTCGAAGGCTAATTGCACGGCCACATTGAATGCGTGAATCCAGGTCAATGGCAGTTGGTATACCATCATAGGCCGCAGAGCGTAGAACAAGATCTGGAAAGTCGCGAAAAAAGCTTTGCCAGCAACAGAGTCCAAGAACCACGCCTCAAAGGCTGTAGGCAGGTCTGTATCAAGGCCATCGACACCCAGTGATTTGTGGTGTGTCAAGTGGTATGGTCGGAACGACGCCGAGTACGGAATGCCAATCGGCAAGTTTGCCACAACGGCGAGTATCCTGTTGGCCATTGGCGACTTGAACGCCAAGTTATGTGTGATTTCGTGGATCGCTAGGAAGAGATTTTGATTTGCGGTGGCGCCCACGACATATGCGGTCAAGAGGAACTGCCAGGATAGCATCGGGCTATCGCGCAGGGCGTAGGAGCAGAAGATCTGAAGACCGACAACGGCAAAGACGAGAGGAATGGTCAATGGCTCGGGACCACATAGCTTCAGCACCTGTAGCATTGATCCTGTCAGTAGCTGTCGAGATATATGCAACCGAAAACTGGGGACGTCACTGACTTCAGGGTGTGCCTTGATGATCTGCATTCTCCTGGTCCTGTGAGGCTCTTCGGTGTACGCCCAGAAAAAGTCGTCCTGTTCATGGTCTGAAGACGATGCTGGCGCGGCGGAGACCTGCTCATCACCGACAGACAGCTTTGGCTGCTTGCTGCCTCGCTGCTGCGTAGCAGCTATGGTGGCGGTAGCGACCGATGTAGACATGGCCAGTTGTGTGGTGCTGGCCTGTGAAGGGGACAGTAGGTCAGTAGTGGAGAGATAGGGAGGTGAAGCTGGCAGGAGGCCAAGTCCACATTTTATGAGAGTCAATGGAGGTCCCGTCCAGGCACCACCTGCACCCTTGGACCCTGACGATGATCCGCCTCGAACGTCGCCCTTCGCCACAGCCCCCACCGATACAAAGTCACGTGATTACTCGTGTACACTAATAGCGCAGCAAATGGAAATTATACCCAGTGAGTTCTAAACTTGAACTGAAACACTATGGCATTGACGTTATCAAGGGAGTTCTCACCGTACGGATGTCTATATGAAAAGTGCAGATCGCCAAGTTATCAGGATTGCATTTTCAGCAAAGTCAGCCCAAGATACTCAGGTACCTACGCATATATGTAGTACTAGTTTGCATCGTACATGACCTGACACTTTTGAAGGCCAGGGTAACAGAACAGAGTCTTGATGCACTGCACGGCGCTGCTGGTATGCTCGAGACTTGTCCGTGGAAAGCTCCTCACAGCATGTAATAACCATGAATTGATTGACATGCTGAACAGCTCCTGAAGCTGCAGCAACGAGCTCCTTGAATTGTACAATGTGGTCTTTCTATGTTACATGTCTTCGATGACGAGACTGTCGTAGTCGTACAAGTGATGAGTGTCCAAAATCAATCCCACTGATCAATTCGTACTTGTGCTCGGCGTCTCCTTTGCAATCTCCTTCACACTTCCTCGCTCGCGCGCTATGACTTCACCAATCTTTGCCAGTTGATCGTCTGATAAGTCTCTGTCGACGATCTGCTCCTTCCGTACCTTGGCCAGTTGTTGTAATGGTGTGAGCATGCTGTCCATGAGCTTCCCTCTACCTGCCTCTCTAGCATCCTCGGCCTCCTTCTTCTCGATGTAATCCCACGTGTGCCTCGTTCGGAATCTGGAGTACTTGTTTCGCAGCTCGTCGATCACCGACATTGGCATTGGCGGATGCAGAAGATATGGCCGAAAAGTAGGCTCTTCCAGCTGGATGAGCTTAGTATCTACCGGGTGCCCTTCTTCCGGATCTTTGGGCGCACGCTCGGGGCGAGGTATGATGATGTTGGAGCCGGGAATGGCGCGCAATGGTTCCACTGGATCTTCATCAGGATCCTTCTGCCAATCCGGTACATCATCGGGATTTTCGATTTTGACAAGCTCTTCGATAACCACGTCTCGTGGCATACCAGTCGCTGGATCGGGAAGAGGATAGACAAGCCGTACGTCAGCAATACTGATTGCTGCCGCTTGAGCTTCGGTCTTATCTCCGTCTTGCCCCTGTTGTGCTCTCATCCAGTCGGGGATCTGCAGATCCACCATGTTGATGCCTTCAACTGTTACGCTGCCTCGATCATCGTCCTTGGTGCGTACAACCCCAATCGCCCCCCGCTCCCGTCCTCGGACCACGACTACTCTATCTCCTTCCGAGATGTGCCATGTTTCTGGACATTTGCCCTCAGGTAACTTGGGAAGCCAGAACCCAAAAACGTCCGCTGCTCCATAACTCTCTTTCTGATCTCCAACATCTCGTCTAGGTGCGAGTGGGCCTAGTTCCCAGTCTTCGCGACGATGCTTGCGGCCTTTGCGGATTATATCATTGCGATTCTGGATGGCTGATTGTCTTTGTCGATTGCGAGACCAGGTCTCGTCGTAGTCCTTAAGTGACTTCTTCTTCAGTGCCTTCTTCGCGGCTTGTTTAGCAACATACTCAGCGCGCCGCTTTACAGCCTGCATTTTTCAGGCTGGGCCGGGTGGCAACGGTGAAAGAGATGCTTGGGTTTATTGTGTGTTCCATGAATACCATTGGGAGAGGAGCAAGTAAACTCGGAGGTGCTGCGGAGATGCACGTCACGTGTCTACATGTGTACTACTATCTACCGCATCTACATTATCCCAGCCACGTTCTCACGCATACCTCAATCTTCATATTCCTTCTCTGTACACTTGCTGCCGTAGTCTGCGTGATGAGTCACGATGCAAATCATATGATTGGCATCGTTGTTGTCGATGCAAAGCTTTGGAGAGGTGGGAAGGACGAATTCAGGCGAAGCGTGCTGGTGAAGCATGTGCTAATAGCGAAATACAGTACCTAAGGTAACTACCTACCTTAATGCTTCAACTTCTCACGTCCAACTGATGGACATCGCTCCTCGCAATGGACCTCTGACGTGACTCATCACATCCCGCATGCTGATAACATTGATGCTACAAAGCATCACAGTAATCACTTCATGAGTGCCGCAAAACGTCCTGTCGAAGTGAAGATATCTGCCTTAGGTAAGATCTACGGTAGCACGCTGCACTAGCGTCTCCGCGTCTCCCAGCTCGGTGCACGCTCGCAGGTCAATACATTTATTTGCTGCTCACGACAGTCATCTCCAACACACACTCTTCACAGAAGCACGTACGCCTCATCTTTCGAACTGCCTGCAGAATAACCTTGGGTTCACAACCGATCCTTCCACTATACCTTCTGGACGCTGCTGCGCGACGGTCTGATCATGCGACACATCTTGCATCGCGTATAGAGTGCTTCTGTACCACACCGTGAATGAGATTCGACGCGACTAAGTGTCGCGAGCGCCCCCACTATGCCGACCACTCGCCCGCGGGCTATGTTCGCACCCATCGCCCCCGATTTTGATGTCAACAAGTTGGTTGAGTCTACGCCGAACTTCTCGTTCGTGGATCGCATTTCTTGCGACACAATCGATGAGCAAGGCATTGCCGCTTTCGAGAAGCTGGTGACGGCACATGTGATCGTTGGGGGCAAGCCTTTGGTGATTGATGGCTGGGAGGGAAGATTAGATCCCTGGACGTTCAGTCCGAAATGGCTGCGAGACAACTGTGGAGAGAAGGTCGAAAATGCGAGGAACTTGACAACCAAAGAGGACCTGCCACTGACGCTGGGTCACTATCTGAACAACATGGGAAAGTTGACGAATCAGTTTTTCGATAATCGAACTGCATACAAAGAAAAAGGCCGTCAAAGAATGTATTTGAAGGACATAGACTGCCCAGATGTTTGGAAAGAGAAGGTCAAAGAACAAGTTCCCAGCTTGTTGTTTTATCTCAACGAAAGTACTGGCGAGCCCGGAGGACCTGGCGCTGTCATGGAGAGCAATGGCAAACGCGCAGGGAAAGGGATTGCGAGAGCAGGGGATTTGATGTCCTCACTCCCGCCAGAGATGCGTGCAGAGAATCTGATGTGCTATGTTGGACATGAGGGCACATACACCCCGGCTCATCGCGAGATGTGCGCCTCGCTAGGACACAACATCATGGTGGAAGCCTCCACCGCTTTGTCAGACGATGGAAAGCCCGAGAAGCCCGGCTCCTCTATCTGGTTCATGACTGAGTCCAAAGACCGCCACATCGTTTCGGAGTACTGGTTGAGTGTGCTGGGGCATGATATCGAGGTCGAAGATCACTTCGCACAAGTTGTCGCGTGGAAGAAGGCGCCATTCACTGTATACGTGGTCGCGCAAGATCCTGGCGATTTCATCCTAGTGCCGCCACTCGCTCCCCATCAGGTGTGGAATCGCGGGACTCGCACCATGAAAGTTGCGTGGAACCGGACAACGGTCGAGACCCTCGAGATGGCACTGAATGAAGCCTTGCCACGGAGCAGGATCGTGTGTCGAGATGAGCAGTATAAGAACAAAGCCATTGTCTATTATACTCTACAGAAGTATTCCGGCTTGCTAGCGCTTGCCCAGCAACAGGCTGCTGGGCTCTCAGAAGAATTCGCCCGGCAGCTTCTCTACTCTCGAAAATTGAAGCAACTCTACAAAGACTTCAAGCGCCTGTTCAAGCTCTATCGCCAGATACTCTTGTCCGAAATGTTCAGTCCTGAAGATACACCAAAGCCCATTGAGTACCTGCCCTTCGATAGCAACGTTACATGCGCCTATTGTCGCGGCAATGTCTTCAACCGGTTTCTATCATGTCCGAACTGCAAAGATCTTCTCGGCCACAACGATAACGATGGTGATGGAGATCCATATGACGTTTGCATAGACTGCTATACGATGGGGCGTTCTTGTGCATGTGTTAGCGGTTTGAAATGGGTCGAGCAGTTCCGATGGAAGGAGCTTGCGGGAAAATATGAGGCCTGGCGCGGTCTGATCATCAGTTACGACAATGGGCAGATCACTGATGACACGCCTTTACCACTCACAGAGGAAAAGTCTAGGTACGGGAAGAAATCGTTGGCGGAAGTATGTAAGCTTCAGCTCAAGCGCCGGCCATTCAAGGATGTGACCAAGCCTCGCGAGAAATTCGACGATGACGAAGACGAGGAGATCATTGTAGGCGATGATGGCTTGGTGAAGAAGACCAAGAAGAAAAGGCCAAAGAACTACCACAAAAATCACACGCCTTGCCACGTGTGTAAGAAAGGCGAAGAGAACTGGAAGCTTGCTTTTTGCACAACATGTGATAAGGCGTATTGTTATGGAAGTCTCTTTCGCGGTTGGGACAAGATGCCAATAGAAATCATGGAGGACCTAAACTGGACCTGCCCGCATTGTCTTGGAATCTGCTTCGCTGGCTCTTGTCGTAAAGATGAGAGAATGAAGCCATACGAGCCGAAGGGTACTCTATTGGGTCATGACACCAAGAAGGTTGCGGATGCTCGCAGCGTTGAGGCGCTCGTCGATTTCAGCTTCAGTAATCTGAATTGGCTCCGAGATGACGACGCTGTTGACAGGACAGAGTCGAGTCGTATACGACGTGCCCAAGAGGAGGCAGAAAAAGATAAAGCAGTAGCAGAAGATGGGGAGCAAGAAGATGAGCACGACGAAGTCCATGACGTTGACCAAAGCCGCGTGGACTACGAATACGCGCCTACACATGAGCCAGCAATCGATCCGGCACTTCGCGGAGACACAAGCGACGACGCTGCCCTCATGTTCCAACTCCAGCAAGCTAACAAAGACTTACCCGGGCCAGCGCCTGCAAGCTCCGCCATACCACAAGGTAATGGAATTCCCGACGGCTACGCTCCAGTCAGAGATGCCGGGTACATACCTCCAGCTGCGCAAATGTACCCGCAGCTTGATGAAGACTCTTCATACGCATATCCTGGTCACACAACGGCACAGAGCGACGAGCAGGCCCATGGGGACATCGGTACAGAGGTTCATGGCTTAAGACCTTTCATCAAGCGTAAGCAACAAGACCTGGACGACGATGATGCTCTGTTGATGGCGAAACATCCCAAGGCAAAAAAACCAAAATTGGCAGCTGCGGGATTCCGCTCATCTGATCTGGCGGACGCCGCAAGCTCAAAAGCCAAGAGTATGGCTCAAAAGCAATTTGAGCAAGAAAAAGAGCGGAAAACACTAGACAAAGCCAAAGCCGACGGCCGTTTTATCATCATGTCCGCCGCGCTAAAGGGAAAGAAACGTGTTGTGAAGCTCAAGATTCCAGGGGCACGTCTCGGTCAAGCACTTGCGGCGCAGGCTGCGAAGTATGCAGAGGTGCTTTCAGACGAGGACGTTCCCGAAGGCACAAATCAACAAGCGGACGAAGAAGCGCCCGTAGAGACGTTGCTGCAGAGTGATATTGCGCCGAAAAAGAGCGCGGACAGATCGTATGCTCAGCGACGAGATGATGGCCGCATCATCACGTCCTCGACGAAGAAAGTGCTTGTCCCTGTGGAACGGGACGAAAACTATAGTACACACTCCAAGGCCATTCCCCGAAAACCTGCAATCAGTAGGACTGAGAAGCGGCGATCGAGAATGCCGGTAGACTACGAGGAAGTAAATATAGGATCTGATGACGACGAGATCGATGATGATATGATTGCAAACAGCGGTGCTGCAGCCACACAAACAAGACGAAGCGCATCGCAGTATCGGCAACGGAGAGACAATGTAGACCAGAACGATGCCTCATTCCCGAAGGAGCTTTCAGGAACTCTCCGAGATCGACATCCCGCTGCCCCCGAAACTCGAACGGTATCTTTCAAAGCTGGGCCGGCGGGAACGATCAGCAGTGTGGCGCGAAAAGTGGCTGGCAAACGGCCAATGATGCGACCCAAGGAGAATGTTGCAAGCAACGCAAATAGCCTGAATAACGACAACGAAGACGCTGACGATGTCATTCATGTGGCTACAAACAGTAGTATGCTGCACGACAACGAGCAAGACTCTGTAGATTCCACAGCATTGCGTGACACAGAGGACGAAGGCGCCAACGAACCGAAGAAGAAGGCTTTTCAGCATCAAACGGCCACATCGGTCGATAAGAAACATGCCATCATTGAGGAAGACAACCGTCTCGCCAAACTACAAGCACTGGAAATGATTGATGGCTCTTATGGCGGCGACGATCAACTTGGCAGCGATTCTTTCTCTTACGATGATGCCGACAGCGATGATGAGCCTGATGATGTACCTGCGAGGAGACCTGTGGTCGCTGCTATATAAGCATGGAGCCAGTCAGCTGATGACATGCGTTTCGTTCACAATGCGGGACCAGGCAACAGATGTCTGGTATAAGGAGACAACAGTCCTATCATGATCCTAATCCCGAGACCATGAGGTTTACAGAGAAGAAAGCCATCGTGTTTCCATGCGTCGCAATACTTCTTTCGTCGACTTGCTGGGGTATCCAAATCGCCCCTGGTTTCCCTCGAGCTGCGGGACTCCATTTCCGACAGGTGTTGTGGAGCAGGGATCGCAGAGTTATACCTTTTCCTAACCCTGCGGCTGTGTCGCAGGCTGCAGCGGCTGCTCTTCCGCTCGGGAGCCTTACATGCGAAGGATCTCGCTGGGGAAGTTTCGCTTTGCATGTGGGTGGAGGGTCGGACCTTTCTATCGAATGCATCATTCACGACGAGGGCAACTGTCTGTATGGATGAGAAATTATGCTCAGCATCACCCTCGCTTGGTCTTGATGTCTTATGACGGAGAATGTGTTAATACATGCTCATGCCTACTGCCTACGAGGTAAACAATCGTCTTCGGCGCCGTACCAAAGCTTTGATGATCACTGTTCTCGTTGATTCATGTCTAGAATGTTTGTCATTGTCTGGAACCGCTTCGACGTACTTCTCATAGCTCTTTTCTGTGCTGATTCGATGTAGGTCATCATTCCCGGTCGTCACTCGCCAGCTCGTATACGGTGAAGCGCTCAAAAAGACGCTCAATGGCTTAAGAAGCTCGTATGTTTCATTGTAGGTCATCTATCATAAACGTCCATCTCTATACATTCTACTTACGGTCCCTTGGGACTAATGAGCGGTCTTGTTTTGTCATCACATCATGCGCACACCTTATCTATCCTCGAGAGTGTATATTCAAAATCAAATCGCAAAGATCGGGATCTCTCGTCTTCCACGACATCCAAATGAGTGGTTCGCGCTTGTCATCACAGGTCGGCATCATCAAAGACTCCGGGTAACTTCCCACCGCGGCCGGGTATGCCCGAGAGGGAGAATTCGTGGGCGTTATCAGGCTGTGGGAAGCCGTGGTGATTGGACTCTTCCACCAGAGTTTCTTGGTCCGTCAGAACTGTGCCGTTGACTGCCTGGACGTAGCGATGAAATAGCTCACGACTGCTCGAAATGCTAGGGAAGCCAAGTGTGCCAGCAGTAGAACTGACGTCTATGCCAGCAAAGTCAAATACTTGCTCGGTGTCTCCGTAGCTGTACGAGGTCGATGACGTCTCGTTGGCAAGATATGTAGCGCTGCCGTTCTGGGTCGTTGCAAGATGAGCACCCCAAAAGCTTGAAGAGGATTTCTGGAGGTTATGGGCTTTGGTGAGTGCTTCAAGACCAGTTGGAAAGACCGGTTCTCCGAGTGTCTTCACGTCTTTGCCGCGGCTGATGTCTGCGACGTACGAGATGTTGTCCTGGTATGTGGCGTATACTGAGTACACGTACAACGGGTAGCTGAAGTGCTTTGCGTAGCCGCTCGAGGACACATCATACCCGGTCGTGAGCTGGTCGTTGATCTCGATGTTGCCCTGATCACTGAAGTTACCATAATTAGAGTACGACAGACTCTGATGCCAACTTGCGGTATGCGGCCCACTCGAGAGTTGGAGGACAGACTGGAATGTAAGGCTGCGTTGAGCAGTCACGCTGTACAACAATGTGTCGTTCGCCCCACTTGCGTTCTTGATGATCGAAGAGGATACCTCCAAGGATGGTGCTGGCGTGTATCGGGTAGGTCCGATCCCTGTCGTAACATGTCCTGGGGTATCAAGCCACAGAAACACTTTGCCTGTGACGAGCCAGTAACTGTCGGTGGTCTCGGATAGCGTTGCTGTACCATTCCCGTGATCGTTCAGACCAGAAACCCGGATCGTGAAGTTATGGGCCTTGCCATCACATAGAAGAGGTAACCAAGGAGTAATATCAATCTCATCCTCCTTCAGGTCGAATGCATCAATACCCACTATAGGCCTCCAAAGGCCAGGAACGATGCCACCGGTGAAGATAACAGGGAAGGGCCAAGCAACCCCAGCTAGATTGCCGTCAATAAAGAGCTGAACTTCCCGGAACGGAGAGTATCCGTAGAGCGTGCCGTATTCTGGAAAAGTGGCGATCTCTGACTGAAGAGTATTGCTCCACCAGAACTGTACTTGTTTTAGATGCTCGCTCGTGCTGTTGTATCTATCTGTCGTTAAACTTACCTCTTCTTCGGACTGCCCAGTAGCAGAAATCGTGAACACTGCCTTCTGGACGTTCCGTGGAAATATCAAATTGTTGGACGCAGTGTCGCCAGGGACAGTGAAGACGCTCGGCATGTCCGCATCTGATTGGCGGGACGAGACTGGCAGGATCTGGTCCGCTGGCGTTATAGAATCAATCGCCGTGAAGAATGCCGAGGTAATCGTGACATTGAAAGGCGCTGTGTACACGGCACTGATCAGATTGCCGAGATCAAAGATGATCTTCTGATCGGTCTTTAACAGTGGCAAGAAATTGGTCATATCCTGTATCGGGACACATCAGTTCTCGTCCCGATTGCACCGGCAATCCCATAAGTCTGCATCTCACCTTGAGATAGGTCCATACAATACCGTTCGCTGTTGGCTCTGCAGTACTTGTCCTGAATACTTCAATGTCACCCTACATTTGGTCAGTCGTGTAGGGACGAGCAAGTATGTCGAATTCACATACCAAATAGACTATGCCAAGCCTATCAAACTGTCGGCCTCGTGAGGTCACGGTCAAGTTCCATGTGACGCGGTTGAAGGTACAGCTTGGCGGCGAGTACTGACCAACGAATGGCTGACCATAGGAATATGCAAAAGAATGGACCACCAGGGTTTCGTGGCATGGTTGATCCTTGCCGCCGATCAAGACAATGCTCGCATTGGAAGAGCCATCTGTGACTTCGAGAGCACCGCCAGAGGTTGTTGTCAGTACAGGAGTGTAGACTTGGAAGACCTCGAGGACAGATGTAGCTGCGGCTCTAGCGTGGGTCGAGACAGATCGTACAGATAAGTCTGCAGGGTTCCATCGGCTGTCGTCAAATACAACCTGCGAACTGTACATGAGCCATAGAAGGAATGGCACAGCTATGATGCCTGCGAGTACTTCCTTGAAATGAGGTCTCCAGGCTCGGGGCGAGTAAGCACACTTCGCATCCCTATGGCCCAATGGGATGTTGACCTCTCGGAAATCTTTCTCGCTCAGAGCGTCCATCACGATATCCGACTGTGAACCCATAGCCAAACGTTAAATCCACTAACTTCTTTGCTTGCGGGCTCGACTAGCTCGCAAAAAATGACTATCGTATCGAGATTGTTCCTGTCCTATGTTAGCCTCCGATATCTGAGGTTTAAACACGCAGCATCCTCATTGGGGGCCAGTGTGCAGCACTTTCAAAGACAATGGCAGGTTGGAGGCGAGATTCGCCATACCTAATTCTGTCGCCGATTCGATTGGTGAAGAAGTTGGATCAATCAAATTTCTAGGTCTCTTTCGAAGCTGTGGCGTTCAACCAATACCGAGCGATGGCGTTTTCTGCGAGTTTATGGCCGTGAAACCGTCGAATGTAGAAGTTAAAGAGCGGGAACTCGTTTTTCGTCAGTATGTAGTTCGGCTCGCATTGGATCCTGGTCCAGATATCCTCGATAGCAGTTTGGAGATATTCGCGGACTGCAGGGTCGAGTTCGCCTTCGGTATTGCGGGCTAGATCGAGCGCGCGTTGGTATGTGAGAAGGCCTACACCATCTACTTTAGTCAGGGTACTGTCACTCATAGCTGCGGCGGTGCCGGTGGTGAAGAGTGGAATGGGAAAGAGAGCAAAGAAGAGAACCAAGTGACCAGATTGAAGGCGAGTATGAGAAAGCAAACGCTATGCTGAACATGAACGACGAGTTCACCTCTAGATATATGCTGTGCCACCATGTTTAGGGGCGACATGGACTCCGAAAACATGCAGGGAATAACAGTATTGTAGTACAACAGCCTCAGACATTAGGTAACAGGGTACTGACCTCCTCTTACGTAGCGGCAGCTCTTGTGGACGGTTGGCAGCAGCACAGCACTTCTGAGCAGTGCAGTGAGCTGCAGAAAGGCTGGTATCAGCGTTTGCCTCAGATGATTACGCCTTCGTTGAGGATGTTGTGACGACAAACGGACACCTGCTGAGTGTCGGCCAGCCGTCATGGGGAGATAGGAGGGCGTGAGGTTCAAGGCAAGGTTCGGGGCCAATGTCTGCCGAGGGCCAACCCGCATGCCGCCATCGACCTTCGCCGATCTGCGCGATGAACGTGCAAACACGCTACCTACCTACCTATCTCAGGGAATCACATGTAGCTAAGGTACTGATGCTCTACATCACACACAGATGCCAAGAACGATCTCATCACCGACCGCGAAACAACGCTCGAGATCGGGAGCTCCTTGGTAACCTTAGTTTTCGTAACCCATGTTCACTATGGAGCAATTGCTGCGGAACTGAAGTTGCAGACCACAAACTCCTGTCCTTCGCCATCATGATCCCACAAAACACACGGGCCCAGTGGCTTGTAGGAATAAATACATAACTTTCACGCACATCGCTACGACAAGGAGGTCGCTAGAGTCCAGAGAACCGACTTCAAGTGCTGATCGTACTATGCACGATCTCCGCAGCCGCATCATTACGGCAGCCTTCCTAGTGGACCTGGTACGGGACAGTCCCAGGCCCAATCGCACAGTGTCACACAGCATGCTGCAGCGTAACGGGCTACGTGCAGCGGTGACGCAAGTATGCAAAGTATCAAACCTAGCTCGGGATCATGCTCGTGGCCACACCCATAACCCGACTATTCTCGGCATCGTCAGCAACCGAAAGGTCCTTTACAGCTGCCCCTCTTGGTCCGATCACTGCTCCTCTCAGTCGGGCGACCTGATGATAGACGGCGAAAGATACTGCTTGCTTATAGCGCTCTCCCATGGCGGATTGGTAATGACTCCCGTGGCTCTTACAATACATAATGAAGGATTGGTATCGATTGCGATCCATGCCTCGACTCGTTATTACGCAACCGTCGAATTCTTTTCTGACGTGACGAACTCGTATCTGTCCCATATCTCGAAGCTCGTGAACGATCAGTGGTACGATAAGAGTGGTGTCCATGTGTGTTGGATCCACATCTTCCACAAGGAACGTGTTCGGTCCAGGATTAATCCTAGACAAATCTCACGGAGGCTTCTATGAAACGAAGCTCTGGGCCAATTAGCGATCTTCAAGCGCATGGGACATGAATTGATCCACAAAGCTAATGTAGTGATCCAGCCGAGACACTTTAGCAGCATACATAATTGGGTATGATCGTTGATCCTGATAATGTTGCAACAAGATGTGATTGACAATTACGATTGCTCACCGCTTCTCCCATGCCGCTATTCTAGTGCACGCTGGGAAATGTGAAAGATAAGAGTTGAGCGCGTACAGTCGCGTTCAGAGGGTCGGAGTTATTCATTGACTTGATGTTACTCAAGCTGTCCAGTCCAAACCCATTCTTCGAGATCAAAACCATTCTCATCATCGATCGTATCTGCCCCGATCGATGTACTGACCCTTGTCTTATTACATGTTGAAAGGGTACTGATGCAGTTGCGGCGATCATCGCTGGCGTATTGGATTCTGGTAGTGGAGTCGCCCCAATCTCAGAAGTGCTATGGAACTGAGCAGGCCTGCGACGTTGAAATGTATCTGCAGCTCTGTCAAACTCCCTCGCATATTCCCCGATGGTGACGCCCATGGTCTTCTTGAATACGCGAGAAAGATGACTCGGAATAATTCCAACCTCTTTCGACAGGTCCTTGAGACTGACCGTCATTGATGGGCCATCTACCATCATCCACATGAGCGCCATCGCCTTCATGACAAGCTCCTCACCTTCACCGAGGAACGTCGCGTCATCCGGTTTGCACCGCTTGCAGGCCCTGAAGCCGTCGGATCGCGCCTGTACTTCGTCGTCGTAGAAGGTAACATTTGCGCGTCGGGCAAGTCGTGCTGAGCAAGTTGGCCGGCAGTATGTCCTGGTCATTTTGACCCCATACAGGAAAGACGCGTGTGCAGCAGGATCGCGACGAGTAAGAGCAAGCCGACGAGAGTCTCCACCCCGGAAAGGAGCAGATGCAACCATGGGATCCGACGTTTGCAGCTGCATATTATTTCCAGGGAGAGTTGCCAACCGCAGCTACAGCTGAGGTTGTGAGATTGCTCCAAAGAAGTAATAAGCTGTCGCAGATTGTCGTCAGGACACGCGCAATATCTGTCCTGTAGATCTACTCTATGGAAGTATATATAGCACGTGGCCTTGAGCCTTGTACGACCTGTCATTTGGGAAGGGAGTGGATGCGGCCTTGTAGAGTAAAGATTGACCAAGGATCCTCCCCTACCTACAGTAACTAGTTGCGCTTACTATTCGAAGGGTAAGGTAAGCTGTAGAACACGATGGCTCCATACCCTACCCAGATCTTAGTCATCTTGCTTGTCTCTTACAGATCCTGTTCAATTTGGATTTATCTTGAACGATCTCGTAGAAATGGCTATGCTCTACGTTTGTCAAGTGATCAGGCCGACTGCAACTCTGGCTCTCAGGTCGTCGGCACATTTGCTAGCACCTTCCCCTACACTCTATTCACTCACAAGCGTGCTACACTATTACAGAGGTCATGCAACATTAGCGATGCCAATCTTCCGTACTGTTCGTTCATGTATTACAAGTTTCGCCATAGCTAGTTGACCCATACAGTCCATGAAGCATGCCATTGACTGCGAGCACAATTGAAAGCACCTCGAAATTTTGACGGCGCTATACGAACAAGATGGCCAGACTGTACCCACAACAGATTGATGCCATGCCATGCAATGCCATGTAGTTGTTGGATCAGAATTCCCCCTTGCCTTTCTCACGCTCCCTCCGCTTCTGGATCTGAGCTATCTTACTCTTGACATATACCTCTGGCTTCTCCCCGAACAACATCAAGCTAACGAAAATCAACATAAGTGGCGTACTTAGGACACAGCAAATCCAGAACTGGCTTGCACTTGTCAGGTATTTGTCGGCAATGCCCAAGATTGCACACACCAGCGTCATTGGGAAGGTAATGTAGGCGACCAGCGACAGGCGCCGTCCCAGCTTCGAGTCCTTCATCCCCTTGGATGCGGCGTGCGAGGTTGCGAGGTCGTTTGCCATGCCGCTCAGAGAGTCGACACGGTCACACAGCAGGTTATGCGATTCCGAAGATCCAGGAGATCTTTTTGGGCGTCCTTATGAGCTACTCCGCCGCAACTTCGCGTCGATGACTTCCTCGCCGACGACAAGGCCGAAGCGCTTTAAATTCAGGGCAATGGCTCGACCGAAGTGGCTCATCTAACGCTTCATGGCGTTGATATTGCAGGTGCTGTTGGTGATATCCTTAAGCTGTAGAAATCCCAAATCTCATCGGTTGTCTCGCTTTCAGAGTACTTGATGCTTGCTAGGTGATCATCAGAGAAACACACACTCTGCGTGGTACCGCAGACGATGATGTCGAGCTAATTGTTTCAGTGTGTTGCCATACACTCTAGGAGGTAACGTGCGCTGGTGACAGAATGCTTACGGACCTCCCCAACACTACGCCACACTGTGGCTGTGCTGCTTTTGGGACTGCATGTGGTGTAGAGCTATAACGTGCTCTCGCGTCTGACTTCACTTTATAATGCTATGAGCATTTAGTCTTCACATCCTGTCACCACTACGATCGATACATCTCCAGTTGTACAAGATGTTCCCCGTCTCTCGAGCTGCACAACAGCTTCGCAATCCAGCTACAACTTCGACATGGCAGACTTCAGCCAAGAACATGGTTCGCGCACCTGGTCGCCTACAGACCAGGAATGTGGTTCACCTCACAAATCCTGTGACCCGATCAACACAAAAAGGCGGCTCGAGACCGGTGCCTCGGCTGTCAAGGTGGCCTGTAGTCAGGCGCATGCGCGGCTCGAGGTTCAACAGCACAGACGGTCCAGTGCGGCAGAAGATCCAGCAGCACGCTCCGGACGGTATCAAAGCTAAGCTGAAGGAGCTTTCGCAAAAGTATGGATGGGCAGCGGTAGGAGTATATCTTGGATTATCGGCCCTCGACTTCCCGTTCTGCTTCTTGGCCGTCCGGATGCTGGGGGCGGAGCGTGTGGGACAAGCAGAGCACTTTGTTGTAGACCGGTTCTGGCGCATCGTAGGACTCGTGACGCCAAGCGGCTCCGCACAAAAAGTGGAAGAGGGAGCCGTGCCGTCGGACGGTGCTGCGGTCGTGGATGGCGGAGATGTAGCGGTGGAAAGCAAACATAGTGATGGCGCAAGTAAGTTTCTCGAGATAGTGGCTAGCTGTACATTGTCAGCTGACCTAATTAGCTATCTGGACACAACTACTACTGGCTTATGGCGTACACAAATCCCTGATATTCTTCCGGGTGCCGCTCACCGCAGCAGTGACACCAAAGGTGGTGAAATTCTTGCGAGCTCGCGGATGGAAAATTGGCAAGCCTTCGCCATGAATATTAGAGTGACGGATATCTACCGCCATGTGTAAGAAAACTTGTAAGGATAAAACGAATGTGGGAACTTCTTACTCCTGCCATTTCCTGGTCCGGATTCTGGCTTGTATAATTACATTCACACCACGATACATAACAACCAAAACTACACTTCCACCTTCTGACATGAACGTGCGGACTTAGCAAGTGACTCGATTTCGACCCTTGTCCCCGATCAGCGCGAGAAAGTAACAGAAGTCGGATGAACGTGCCCTCCCTCAATTAACCAGTGCTGTTCATACACTGTGTAAGCCCGGCTAGAAAAGGCGTGGGCACCTATACTCGGCCTCGCTCAAGTCTTTCGCGACAAGCCGTATTGAGCCCTCGGACTCATTGACACCTATACTTCAAGGACTTGCGAAATTCCCGATCCAGCTCACAATGTCAGTGTCTCCTCGCACCAAACGCAGCGCGGCACGCGACTGGAGCAGTGCCCAGATCCAATACGCCATCGAAAACCAGCACGTCCAGCCGAGCGAAGCCTGTCAGCGCACTCGGCACATCTACCGCTGCAAGCACTACGGCTACACCAGCGAGCGCCACGGCTCCGGCTGTCTCCACACGACCCTGCAATGCTGGGGTGTGGTCGAGACCACCAACCGCTTCTACAACTATTGCTGCTCCACGGGCTGCTGTGACCGAGACATGGACTCCCGGTATAGCGTGGTCAGAGCGCAGATTGACGAGCTCACAATCTCGCATGGACGCTATGCCACCCCGACGAGGCGTCAGTGGGTCCGTCTGGCGGATATAGCGCAGTCGCACGCGGAATGTGACGCAGGTCGAGCGGAGGCGAGGCTGGGTGGCGGTGAGGTTCACGCTGAAATAGAAAGAGGGGTGTACTGTGAAACTTAGCCCTGGACCATGGGTTGGTGTCTCGTTCGTGGCGTGGTATTCGCTTGCCATGTTCATGGAATGTCGCGACAATGCCCTGACACCTTGGGCATATTCCTGCATGAGAAATTCAGGATAGACACCTTACGTTCACTTCCACATCAAGCAACTGGCAGAGCTGGACTCCGCAATGAACATACTAATTTCGATCGTGATAGACATTTATTGTGTGTGGGCATTCCTTGACTATGTGGTACATTCATGCGCATTTGCATACTGATCTCATCTATCGCAACATATAGTCACATGCCTGACTCTAGGTAGTGTCCATCTTGTTGGCCTTCTCTGCTTTGATCTGCGCTTTCCACTCATCAATTCTTGCCTTCAGCGCAGTATCCGGGATGACATCTTCAATTTTGAGCGGCATACGGTTGAAAGGATCCGTAGGGTCGGAGAGCAGATGCGAACGGATGGTCGAGCGGTCGAGCACAGTACGACTCGTGGGCAATATTACAGGGTCCTTCATCAAGTCGCTTAGGAGTGGATCCATGAACTCGTCTGGGGCGTCGCCAAAGTCCTCCTCCTCTTCTTCTTCGATCCGTTTGGCCTCGGCGGCCTTGTCACTGAGTGACTTCCAGACCTGTTGCTGCTCCGGCGCCATGATGATGGTCCGTCTGTCCATCATAGAGCCGACCTTCTCGAAGTTACTTGGCTTGTATGATCGCCCGTCACGGGCAATAGCTTGGATGAAAGACTGCTGACCAGAAAGATTGAGGAAGACCTTGATGATGTCTTGCAGCAGTGCTTTCGGATCGAATTTGTACTGCGCTGGATCGTCGACCTTCAGGTTCGCGGACTTCGGACCAACCATACTGTCGAGGTTGTAGTCCAACATATCCGCCAGGCGTTGCACGATTTCTGGCATGGTGAATGACTCTGGCAGTGTCTCCGTGAACAGGATGAGTGTTTCCATTGTAGTCGCGGTCAGGCTCATGTAGCTCTTTGCAGTACCTTTAGTCGACTCGAGCAGCTCCTGTTTCTCCTTCCGTTGCTCCTCGCTCAAGGCATGGAATGTCGGAGAAGAGATCTCCTTGCTCAGATTGTGAATCTTGACAAAACTCGACAGGCTCTCGTCAAGCACAAACGTGACATCATTAACCACCATATTCACAAACTGGACGAAGAATTCTGTGTTCACTGCAGCCTCTTTGGCCAAGTTTTCGCGGTAAAGAGTGTTGACCCAGATGCTTTTTATGACAGCGAAAATTTCGTATCGAATGTTGAACTTGTCGTAAAACTGGGTATGTGTACCAGTGGATTCTGCCTCGATGTAGTATTTCATGAGTGAATGGAGCAAATGCTTGTTCGCAAAGCTCGAGCCGAGCAGGAGCTCTCCAAGCACTCCCATTGCTCTATTTGGCAGCGGCTGAACCCCGTAGAACAGAATGGTGACTAGTCCAGACTTTATGCTGGGATTTTTTACATATTCGCTGCTGCGGAGGAAAGTGATGCAGAATTGCACAATCTCTTCGGATTGCTGTGGTGTGATGATATGCGGGATGTTTCCGGTAACGAACTTGAAATTGTCCACGATGTCTTCCATGAAGTATTCTGGCAAGCACTTCACCACGTCCGGTTGTACGGAACTAAGTGGAAGCGTGATCGGAACCTTAGGAATGTCTTGCAGGCTGGCAAGCCGAAGAAGCCAGAGGATGACATATCGCATGAGTTGCATGCTACGAGCTTGCATGAGGTCGTCGAGGATCACCCCGTTTGTGGCGTGCATTGTACTCAGATTGTCATCAATCTGTTTTCGGGCACGATTGACGTACTCTTCGAAGCGTGCAAGGTAGCGCGGGTCCTGTATGTCAAGATCAGTCTGTGTACATCCATACTAACTTGACATGCTTGCTCACATTCAAGTACTTGTGCCGGTCAGCCTCCACGACCGCAAGATCTTGTTCAGCACGCTTCACAGACTTCCTCAATGTTGCCATCCGGGTCTGTGCAGCTTCAGTCCCGTAGTGATGGGCTGCAACAGTTAGGAAGAAGACCTCAGAGATGAAATTGCTTGACCCTTCGACTTTTTGCTCATAAAACTCGTCGGCGGCTTTCTGATCACTGTTGATTTTAGTTTCGTCGCTGATGTCAACGCGAGGCTGCCGTCTTAAATAGTCCACGTCGATCTTTTCGATCTTGCTGAACTTGGCATCCATGAAGGGCTCGCATAGTCCGTCCAGCGTGACTGTGACGTTGACCATGAATCCATCACTCGACACGGTCTTGTAGTCCACTCGCATCGCTCGCTTCTTATGGTTCTTGTTAACACATAACGCGAACCAGCTCAACATGCGTTCTCGTGGTGCCGCTCCCGCACGCACAACTTGGTCTGCAATTTGAAAGAGCTCTAGCTGCTGGTTTCGCAGCGTAAGTCTGACAGCATTTTGTGCGTTTGCGATATATGCACGGTCTCTTGTTTTTGGAGCGGAGAAATAGCTTTGCGCGACCTCAAGCTGCATGGGCGAAAGACGAAAGAAGGGTCCTAGCAGGGTCTTCGTCTCGATATCTTGCGGCTCGATATCTTCTGGTATCCACATCGCCGATTGAGTGATTGCGTCCACAATCTTTGGGAACCGCAACAAGTTTCGCAACGCACGCATGTACAACTGATAATCACCGAGCATATCCCTGGACGACAAACGCCGACTCAACTCTTCCGCGGCATCCACGATGGCTTCTTTCATACCGTCGTCGTCCTCGAAGCGTGTGCTTGCTTCTGTGAGGAAGTCTGTGCAGATGCCGGTTTCACACTCAGGCTCTGCTAGGAGATGATCGACTAGAGGATTGCCCTCAGGCGCATTCTCGCCGAAAAGGTCGGGCAGCTTGATGGCAAGTATGCAATAACTCATACACAAACGCTTCGCCTCTTTCAGCACATCGTGTTTCGGGTCTTCTGGGCCGGTGTATCTCGTTGATCGTGTAGCACGTGATATGCGTTTGAAACATTGTAGTAGGTACTCGAAAGGCTTTTTGCTTGGAACATGGCTCGCGGCCTCGTTTATTGCACTTTCGAGCACTTCCACGTTCATCGTCCACGTCGCTTTTTGCTCGGTCAAGTCATCTTGAGTGCTGGCAAGAAAGATCAATGGATGCCCGTGGCTATCTCTGACCTCGTCCGCGTTGAGTGTGATACGAAAAAGCGATCGAAGTGTCCGGTCCTGCCAGACCTCAAGACTCTCTGTGCTCTGCACTGCTTTGGGACGTGCTTTTTCTGAGCCATCTCTTTCGCGTTTTGCAGGTGACGCAGCTCGTGGCTTGATGCTGATCGATGGAGGGGTTGCCTTCTTTTCTTGTCCATCCTTAACACCTATCTGTGATCTAGTGCTCGCACTTGGGAGCGTTGATTGCGCTTTAGCTGGTGGCGAAGCAATGGCGGGGGCCGCTGGAGGGGATGTCTGGGGTGTTGTCGCTGAAGGTGTGCCGGTCGAAGGTCCTGAGCTGTTGCCGCCTCCAAGCTTTGCCAGACGTTTTGCACGGATCTAGCATCCCTGTTAGCGGTCGTTGATCCTACGTCCTCTCGCCGGGAGTTCGCCATACCTTATCCGCCTCAGACTGAGTGGAATCTGCCATAGCTAGAAGTCACCCTGTCCAGGCGAGAGTACGGCGTGGAGTCGAGGGCTGGGGATTCGTGATGGAGCCACAAGCTCAGTTCCAGACCTCTAGATTATTTGGACCAGATAGAAATTGAAGCGTGGAAGTATTGCTGGAGGACGTGTTGCCTTACCGTAGACATTAGTCAGACCGGCATTCATCAAGCAATGAGGTAATCGCCTTGACCTCGAAATAGAGTAGCGCCACGCGAGCTGCAAGCACGTGAAAGACACAACACATGCACAGCAACATGAACTTCACAATCGCATCACGAGACTTATCTCAGGCTCCTTTGTAACACAATCTCAGTTAAGGCGTGAGATGATTCGCCTTTTGATAATGCATGGCAAAATGGTATAGCAAGTGGTCAATCACGAACCGGCATCACTGCAGAATTGAAACTGCTACAGACCCCAAACCTATGTAAGGTAAATCTTGAAACCGATATCCATGCCCGAATCCCCCCCAAGTGTCGCAAGGCAGAAGGGAACCCGCAAAACGCCGGAAACGAGAGTGAGCTGTCAACATGTTGACGAAACAGAAATCTATCCTGGCACACCTTCATCAATCATGTTCGTTCTCCATAATCTAAGAGACTGTCGGCTGGCCAAGGGGCGCAAGCACGTTCGCAGCAAACTCGCCTGCGGGTTGCTCGTAGTTACCTACAGCGACTTAGTATTCGTCATCGCTTTGTGACAGTATGAAGACGTACCCGGAGGAGCGTAGTTGCAGACAGTGAGGTATGGAGGCACGTCACTGTCGACACCTTGGAGTCCAGAAGCCGAGCAATCCTGCGTCGCACAGCCGACTTGCGTGGTGGCCACCCAGACAACCTGAGTAAAGTGGCCCCAGCCTTCGAAACCTGAGAAATCGGGGTCGTTGCCGTATTGGTTGCCGTAGTTGTTGATCTCGCCATTGTACCAGACATCACTGATCAAATGGATGTCGGCGGCATCGAAACCGGCGGCAAGGTTTTGACCGTATCCTCCGCCATCGATATCGCTGCGCTGGATTAGTGGATGCAATGTATTGGGGACTTCTCTCCTACTCACGTGTTGTGTGCAAAGTTGCACTGCGAGGCAAGGTCCAAGGCAGATTGGGTCAAGCTGTCACTCCAGGTGAGGTCAGGTGCGCTGTGGTTTGCGCGATGGACGTTGTGGTGGTAAAGCGCAGTGCTTTGGTAGTCATCTTGACGCTTTGTTGCGAGCGACGAGGCTGGGAAGGCCAAGGTGCCGACCGCCAGGGTCGACATGAAAATGGCTGCGAGCATTTTTGCCATTGAATGGAACGAATAAAGGGGAAGAGTTGAGAATTGGAGTGCGTGAAGGAGAAGAGAATGACAGTGATGATTTACCATTAACTCGAGATCATCTTGACCTTTATATGCGATATGGCGAGTCCAGAAGTCAGCTCTTCGAAGGTAACGTGAGCGTCCGACGACGATCGTGGCATTGTTGGTGTAGGAATCCAGTCATTCCGGATGGGTTGCCGTCAGGATCCCATAATCCCCCCAGCCGACGCACATGGCGATGCACCTTATGGCGCAAAACAGGTGCTCCACAAGGCTGAAACTTAGCCCATACCGCAGTAGCAATGCTGATCTCATCGCCTGGGGCAGACTCCCAGCAAAAGCCTAGCCATCTGCGGGTGCTATCCGCATAATCTCTGCGATCAACTAGATCCAGGCATTCCGCTTCTCCCAGAGATGTATCTCCTCGTCGTTGGGGTTCAATCGACAACGTCTAGAACGGACCAATGCCAGCCATATCCTAGCTCCACAGAGACCGAGTCTGCGGCTCAGCTTCAATTGACGCATGAGCAGGATACAGGAGCATGCAACCAGCGTATGCCAAGACGTAGCAGCGCAGGTGTAGGATTATCTTTCGCCAGCCGTTCCGCCTTCAGGACTGCAAGCTTCGAATCTGCAGTTCTGGGACAGCTGACGACCGATGAGGGACACCTTGATGACATCTGCGAACTTGGGTGACTAGATGAGCGCGGGCCGTTGGTGGTCGATCATCCAGATGCCACGTTCCCGCAACAAACGCAATGAATCCTGATTGGGGCGCAATCACGTATTGTACCTAATCAGGTAAATGTGTGAGATGTGTCATGGTTGGTGATCAGGTACCTGCCACCAACAAAGATTGGTATGTAGGATTGAAGGTGTGACCACGGCATGTTCGTCTAAGCTGAGAGCGAAAGTAGTGAGGTGAAATACATCGCGGATCCCGACACTGGCGAAAGCCGATCGCTTACCGAAGCCGAAACGCCTTAATGATGCTGGCGACTCCCTGCTGACACCCACACGTTCACTTGGATTCACAGCTGATTTTGAAAAGCTCCAAAGTTTGTTGTGGGAGTAAAGTCAAGCTCAATCTCGCCTACCGCCACGCTGTGCACGACGGCGTTGATTGGCATCCACTGCCTCGACGCCAATTGATTTTTGGCAAAAATCGCGGGTCAGCACATGTACAAGAGAAGAAAATATTTAACTGAAAGCATCGCTGAGGCGGCTTACAGCCTTGCAAATATGTCAGGCAGGATGAGGACTAACTGGAAACAGTGTTTGCCGGAGACGTGTGGTAGCATCTAGGCATGTATCACTCGGGTATATCCTTCAGTCCCTCACAGAATGGTACCTGTGTGCAACGTTGCGTCAGATATTCGATCGCAGGTGTACCATCAACTCTCATGGCGTCGTGAAGTGGACTTCCCTAGCAAAGTGGAGTATCTGCTACCGAGTTCATCCATCCTGTAGGTACCATCATATACCCCCGAAACATCAGAGGGTTCACATGTTGTTAGGCCCAGCTGCAACCAAATCCACACCAACCCAATCATGTGCTCCTGGTGTAGAAAAACCAGCCCGTCACTCCAACACTGAAGCTGAGTGCGATGAAGACCACGCAGCACCTTGCCATTACACGTTCAAGCGCAGCCATCCTCTCCATCAGGACTTGACGTACGTTGCGGCCGGCCTCGATGTCCCCAAGCTTGACGGTAAGGTCTTCTTCACTCATGGTGGGTGTCATTTCCATAGGCTCTTGGTGAATGTCGTTGGCCAGCTGGCGACCCGAGATCAGCTAGGAGTATTTTTTGTATCTTGGTTTTGAGTTTCCTGTGCAGTCAATGGATCTTGAGAATCATCCGAACTCAGTCCGCAACAATAGCTTCTACTGCCACAGCAAACTCCAAGGGACTGCGCAAGTCGAGATCGGCGATACTGCCGAGAATCTGATATTTTCGGCAGTGGGACGAATTTCTCCTGATGTAGAGAGATCCCACACACTAGTTGAGGATGAAGGTCAGATTTTCCTGGGGTTGGTCTGGCAATTTCCAGATAAATTCGAACTCGGGGTGAAGGCCTAGTTTGAGCCGTAGGAGTTTTGTAGCGAGGACTCACCGTTGGGTCTGCCCGTTGTGCGCTTTTCATGTCTCCAGCACGAAGACAGCTTCGTGAGGTCGACGAGCCTTTTTGACTAAGCGAGCTGGGGGTGAAGACAGCTTTGTGGCATCCTCGCCACCACTCTGTGCAAGTCGTCAGATCTCTACACAAGATCAGTGTATGCACTGCGCAAATGGAATGAGGAGTGATCATCACTGACGTCGTGAGATGTGCACTTATTGCATTCGCGAAACAACTATTACTGCAATCTATAGCCTAGCTCGTTCAACCTTCGACAGTTGGGCATGTCCATTCTTCTCGCACGATCAAGTTTCTCTGTATCTGTCCAGAAGAACCCCTGAGCTTCGTTGGCGAGCCGTTGTCGTTGCGTTGACTCGCGTTCGCACTCCCCAGATATTCTGTTGATGTATAGACTTTCGGCATGTCGGTCCAGCGACTTCCACTGTTTGTTTGTGTAGTCTTGTATCTCGACGGGATTCACCCAGTAAGGCACTTTCATATGCGAGGTTGTGACACGCTCAAAGGTTTGTGGTGGTGTTGCGCCTTCAAATCGCATCGCTGGATACACCGGATCTGGGCTGCTGAATATGGATGATAGTAACGGGAGAACGACCAGAAGAAGCAGAGGGAGAAGCGCTTGGAGTGCTGTGAGAGGCGATGTCTGGGCTTGGGCTCCTGCTTGCCCAGGAGCTCTTCGGCGTTGTTGGCCGCCGAATTGGTGAATTCGAATCCCGGGTCCGCCACCACCGACGTTGAATGCAAATCCAGGGCCGCCTCCAAAGCCCCCTGAAAGCACTGCGTTAGTGAAGACCTACAACGACTCCGAAGATAGTAGCTCACCAAATGGTCCTCCCATACCTCCAAAGCCACCTCCCATGCCTCCGCCAAAGAACTGTCTGAAGAGTTCTTCCGGGCTGATCTCTTCTTCGAACATCGGACCGCCTCGTCCCGGGCCTCGTTGTTGTGCGAAACCTGAGAAAGGCGATGCGCCTGATGCAGCTGAGGAAGAACCGAACCGAGATTCGGGGTCGCCGCCAAACTTGTCATACTTTGACTTCTTGTCGCTGTCGGAAAGAACTTGGAACGCTCTTGACACCACTGCATGAGCCACATCGTCAGCACCGCATCAACAGTATCCAGACTCTGCCATTCTCAACCCCAATGATAACATGGACTTCTCTTACTTTTGAACGCCTCGTCCGCTCCTTGGTAACCATTCTTATCGGGATGTGTCAACAAGGACAGTTTCCTGTATGCTTTCTTGATTTCGCTATCGGAGCATGTTGTTCTCACAGACTCCAGTCCCAAGATGTCGTAGAAATCGGTGGGTTTGCAACGTTTGACGCGGATCACGGCGGCTTTCTGTTCAACTGTGAATGCACGAGTACTGCTTCCGTCGTGATGGCCCGAGGGCGTCGATCCGTTCGCTTTTCTTTCCGACATGACTGAATTGAGATCACGCTTCGCGCGCGTCTTGCGTGTCCTGTCTCACGTAGAAGAGCGCCCTCGATGGTGGGGGCCTGGAACGAATCCTCAGATAAGCAAGCGTGCAGGAGCTGTTTTGAACTTGTCGCGTGCAATAGTGTTACAACCAAGAGCGCATAACAGACATGAAAATGGCGGCGCTGGCGGTGCTGGATTGACTGGAACGAACAATGGACGCTATGAGATAAATGCCAAATACATGTAGTGTGTACATGTGTCTTCGGCTTTGGCGTCGACCTCTTTCCGCTTCTAGAGTACTTCCATGTGCACGATTCGGCGAACTCCCGAGCCAAAAGTGACCTCATATCAAGACAGACCCATGCTCGACACAGCACTGAGTTAACCTTCATTCGGTATACACCAGCTTCCGGGTCGAGCAGTTGGAGTGTGGAACGAGTCTCGCAGGGAACAGCCGTGGAAGAACATCAACCACCACCACGACAACCGGCGTCCGCCACGATGCCAATGCCATCATCGACAAGCGATGCCGCGAACAAAGCTGAGAAGGGAGCAATGCAATACGCATATGCTTGGGGAGGTGAGCGCGAAATCTTTGACATCAATAATTTATATGAGTGAGGATGTTGACAACAACGCTTCATCAGGGAATCCTCTTGCTCCAGCAGTAACAGCAACTTTGATCGCGGCGCAACACCTCCGACCTTTTCAAGTGCTTCCCATGATGTTCCCGCCGATCCTCCTCTTTTCATCGTATCTCAACATTAATGGCTACAAGAAAGACTCAGCAGGCGTAACTAGCGCTTGGAGTGCTGCTTACATGGTTCTCGCAATGCGACGGAAACAAGCATTCCGCACAAAGTTCAACACAAGAGGAGTTGTAAGAGGAGCGACATTGGGACTCTGCGCCGTGAATGCAGTTGGCGGAGGCCTGGCATACTTCTTTGGCAAGCGGGAAGAGATATAACGAAGAAAGCATTCTTGGCATTTCAGGTGTTTGGGACGTGATGTATCAAGATTCAAGCTTGTGAGTATTGTGTACACTATCTATTAACGACGAACGTAAGATCGTGACGTGAGATGATGACACACAGTCCATGACGCCTCAACCATCAGCTGGAGCGCATATTCAAGCATAATCCGAGGCGTCGAGACATCATTCAACATGCATTTCCTGAATGCAACTGAACTGATGACGGGTGCTGCCAATGCATGAACCAAACTTTCCTCTCACCAATGTGCTGCTCTAGATCGAATACCGCAGTATCTCTCAGAGAATGTGCCGCTTCTCGAGTCGCGTTCCTGGGCTCTGCGGCATTAGCATACCATGCTACATCGACCAAATCTTCATTCTGTCAGGCGCTCTCCATCGTGGCCTGTCGCCTCGCCTCGCTTCACGCTTTCCAGCACTCCGCCCACACGCCTTCTGGCGTCGACGTACATCATGAACTCGGAGTACGTTCTTGGCATGACCTTGATGTCTTTATCCACCGTGAAAGTATAGTTGAATTGGCCAGTAGGTTTCGTTTCACCATGCTCCACGTTACGCACTTTACTATCGACCCGGACCTGGACTCTGGTTCGGTTGTCAGGTATCCGCTCTTCATGCGAGGGGCCTTCAACTAGCGGTGGGTCGGTGTACACGACAGTAGCGGTGAGGTAGAGCACGCTGCCCACAGGCACCGGGTTTTCGAACGTAGATGGATCGAGCGATACGAAAGCTGGCCGTGTATGCGCAAAGCTGGCAGCGCAGCAGAAAGCGAGCTCAAAGGTTTGTTTCAACAGAAAACCTCCGAAAATCATGAAATGGTGTCGATTGCGATATTGTGGCTGCATGATCGCTGCTGTGCTTACTTTCGTAGCATCCATGAAGAAGACATTATCAGGTTTGCGTAGAGGGTCATTTGGGTCGTGGTATTGCAGCTGTCGCTGCCACATAGCATGAATCAGATCGCTTTCTTCGTCGTTCGGCGCAGTCTTGAGCAGCGAACGCTGGGCTAAAGATTTCCGGTGCTTGCTGTTCTTCTCGCCGGTCATGAACAGTTCCTTCTCCTCGTCCGTGTCGGCTCGGACAGGTGGAATGGCCACAGGTTCTCGCGTTCCTGGATCAAGCGAGACCATAGTGCAAGTACAGGTGATCATGACATCTCCCTTCTCAACCTCCTTGCCTTCTCGCGGAGCTTTGGCAACTTGCAGCGTGATTTCCATGCTGCTTCTGCCAGTATAGGTTACATGGCCGCTTAGCTCAAGATCGCAGATCTCGTGAAGTGGATTGTTGATTGTAATCCGATCAAAAGCAGCCGTAACAGTTGTGACGCTCGCTCCAGTATGCTTGTAAGCGATCACGCCAGAGAGAGCATCAAGATCCATGAAGATTGTTCCAAGGCGAATGTGGCCAGAGGAGTTCATGTAGGTATCCAATAGGTAAGGGTCTTGGCCCAGCGGTAGTATCTAAGTCTAGCATATCAGTCAGTGACCTGATGCTGGCCGCTCCCACGCCACACGCACCACGCTGTGATAGCTGTCCGACATTTTCTTAGGCGTAAGGTCGCGATCAGCGGGTGTCTCTGGTTGGCCTGACGGCTTGGGCATGCCTTGCTTCTGCTTCTTCCGGAAAGCTTCCACCCATGGCGTTTGTACTCGCTGATCTGTCAATGCTCGAAATACGCCGTCTGTCTGGCGCATTGATGTTGTCGAGAAACACCGGTACAACCTGCGGCAAGGCACATTGTTCTGGCTCAACCCTGCAGCCCGAAGGAACTGCACCAATGCATTTCTGTGTGCCATTGCAGTCACCTCTGTCTCCGTTCACGATCGAAGAAGACCGAAGTTGAGGATGTACCGACGCGCAACTCAAGTCGAACGATGCGACGGATCTGAACAATGTGATCGATCGGGTGCAGGTGGGTCCTTTCCCGAGCTTCGGCTGACAGAACTCCCAACCTCACCTCTCAATCCTGACCTTCTTCATCGTTGAGATTCAAGTCTGAACTCTGGGTACCACGCACTTCAACATGGTCACAGTAGTATGGGGCTGAGGACTCCTCTTACACATCATGGAATCGCATTCCAGCTTGGGCTTGGGAAGCCTAGACCTGTTTTCAACAACTACAGGCCTTCGTCTCCAACTCTCGTCCCAGCTGGAGATCTCCAGTAAAGCCGGAATTGACATAACTCAAAACCAGGATGGTTTGCTGAGACAAAAGCTTGCGCAAGGTCCATTTGTCCAGCGGGCAAACAGTTTCATGATTTTCTTACTCCTTCGCTTTGATATTGCTCTTACGTCGACGATGGAGGATGATATCTTATCAAGATTGACATATACGATTGAGACGGCTACGGTAGATTCTATTGCCTTCCGGACCTTATGAGTATGAGCAGTTCGCTGACATGATAGAAGCTGTGGTCCGACCTACAGCTTCAGCCACTTTCCGTTAATATCTCTGCAAGCAGCGGAAGCGCCTCCACGTACCGTATAAGCATATGTCTGGGTTATGCTGATTTAACCACTCATACTATGAAGAAGGCTCGCCATAAACTAGGCATTGATGTTCCATTTCACGTTGTTCAGCCCCCATTGGGCGTTCAGACGCTTTCACTCGACGCAGTACACTTGACAATGCACATAACTCATAACACGTGTAGAGTGCCACAGATATTGGCAAGACATGGCAGTGCCTCATCCGCCTTAGCTACAGCTGACTGCGCGAAGCCTGATCATTTTGGGTCCCGCGTTCATTCCGGTCAGGAGTTGCAGATTGGGACCTCAGTCGATGCTTTAACTTCTGGACTGGCTCGGCGCCCAGCCAGAGACGTAGACACCGACGAGCAAAGTCCTTGTGGCGGGGTCCCTGGTGGAAAATTGTCAGGCGCGCCGGTCTCACTACTGTCCATACTTTCGTCCCGCATCAGTCTTTGCAGATCACATGTTGAGATTCATGGCTCATCACCTGTGGATCAATTCCTACCTACACAAGACATACAGGTCACACCAGAGCCACATATGATACAGGAACTGCGCTTCCGGTCCATCGACGCCGTACAGATCATCACCTCTGGCGTGAGAGAGGCAATCGCAGGCCTGCCTAGACGTCGACTAGACAACATAACGACAGGCGGCAAGAACTCATGCCAACATCTCTCTAGCGTAGCACCGACCTTATTTTCTCCCAGCTACCTCTCAAACCTATCCAGTCGAGCCGTATTCCTGCCACTGCTCAGTCATGCATTTGCGAAAGTCGGACTGAAGAATGCCAGATCTAGCTCTCTGCACTCAAGGATGAGTCAACTGTTGCAGGTGGACCCAGTCGTTGATCTAGCTACGGAACATGAAAGTCCCGAGCAGGAGAACATTGCCTGCAAGCTCTTTGGTCTGGTGCAAAGAGGAGTATACGACCCGAAAGCAGCAAAACGCCTCCCGCCTTTCGCTGTCCCTGCCAGTGACCGTCCGATGTTTGATCAAGCACACATGAGCACCATGCTAGAGCCGCAGGAAGATGCTTACTCGACTGAAGAACATGAGCTCCTGGAAGATGAGGACGATGATTTCCACGACGAGTTCGACGACCTTGTCAACGATCCAGATGAATTTGACTCCCTATCGATGATCAATTATGACCGCGCCGAAGACAGCGATCTACTACTGGCATTCAACGAAGCCACATATCGCCATTCCGCTTCCTCCAGCCAAGAAGAAGACGATACGTTCTGCGACCTCGATGATGAAACCATGGAGTCCGATGCTGATTTGCTGTCCCTCTTCGATGAATCCTTCAGCAACACGAAATCCCCACTTCTGACGGTTGAGACGTCGCATGAGCTCTGGGGCGCAGGAGATGACGATGAGATGCTTCTCGATTGACGGAAAGCCTGATTGGCCGCTTCGAACATGTATTGCTGCGGAGGACTTGCGTGGCCATCACTTGCTCATTTATCGTAATAGATTGCATCTCTATGTTGCTCCATGATGTGTCCCACAACGATGACACGGCTACATGAATGATCGAAACATATCTCGGCTGGAATGGAGGGATAACTGCAGGCGAGATGTCGTGCAATGAACTGCCTTTCGCCAGTCTACAATGAGCCCACGCGCGCGACCACACACAATTCGAACAGATGGGAGCGCAGCACGATATCTGATACTTTTGCGCTGAGGACTTCACATCGTTGACTGTAAGAGCTGGATCACACGGTGAAACTTGCAATGCTAGGACTGTACCAAAGCTACCTACGATCATGTCATGCATGTACCTTGGGAATGTAATAATGCAGTAAGCCCAGAAAAGAATCCCCCGGATCTGGAGCCCAAGAATGATACTGCGCCAAATCCCCAGCTCCCGAGGTCATGCATGTGTTCGAATATACAAACGCCACCGTCATGAAGAAAGCCTCCCTTCCAGTCCCGTGTGCCCCGTAAATGCAGATGAGCGCCGTTCGTGTTATAAGTTGAGGTGCTAGCGGGAAAAGATGTTGATAATAGAAGTAAGGAGGTCTGCCGAGCAGGCAGAATCGCTTGAAATGTGATGGTTGTGAGGTGTGAGAGAAGCGTGTGATGCGGATAGCGCAATGGCAGTCAAGAGAGAAGGCAGAACACGAAGGGAGGGTCCATGGCTCCCTGTGCCTGGATCGCTTGGCAGAATTTCAGAAAATCATCTGTACACCTTGATTTCTGGCTCAGACACGGGCGTTCTGCCCGCTCGCGGTTTCCTCTTCAAGCTCGCGCGCAATGGATAGATACCATTCTCCATGGCTCTGCCAATCGACAATGCGCACACGATCGAGCTGATCGACGATGGCGCCGACGTGGGACATCATCTCGCCGAGACCCCAGGAGGTTAGAGTCTCGGAGGCTTCAGTGGCAGCGCGGATGCGTTCTGCTGACGTTGAGGCGGAGAGGCGTTCGAGGATGTGCTTTTGTAGTCGCTGGAACAGAACTTTCAGGACGGGGTCGGTGAAGCGTGCAGTGGAGTTGGAGCCGACGGCGTCTGCTTGAGAGAAGAAACGGTTGATCGTACCAGCAAGCTGGGCTTTGGAGGTGGGCGGCATATTGTGAGCGGTTTCGAGAGCACCAAATGCTTTTTGTGCGGCAATGGCCACGGATTTGGGACCACCGTCAGAATTACCGCCGTCCACCATCGACGAAGTGCCAGCGAGCAGAGCCCACAGTCGTGCAGCTTCCATCTTCCACTGTGCACGAACATCGCGCTTGAGGAGATTCTTGGCCGTCAGCAGGATGGCGCCGACCACAGCGATGTGCGCGGCTTTGATCCGGATATCGCACAATCGAGCAATGTCGAGGTGTAATGTTTCGGGCACTTCAGTATCTTCTAAAACACCTTGTTCGATCGCCAGATCGGCCAAGCCTTTGATATAGATCTTATCTGGCTCAGGTCGCTCGAGTCGAGCAAGGGGCCCTACTCCATACGATGTCACATTTGCATGAAGTGTGTTGTACGATGCGCGCCACCAGCGTCTGGTGCGATCGAGGGTAATCTGACCGGCTTCAAGCTCTGTTCTGAACTGTCGGCTCTCATACCCAGGCGCCTCACGAATGAGCACTGGAGCAGCCTGGCTGACCATGAAATTCGAGTAATCAAGACTCAGCATGTCTACAGCGCGGAAGAGCTTGAAGAGCTTCTCGATCATGTTCTCGACTTCAGATCCGTTCGATGTAGCTTGCAAGCTTTGGCAGACCGACGCAATTTCCTGATCGCGGTAAGGTGCGCAAAGCTTAGGCAGCATATTGGACATGAAGGTGAAGAAGCCATCATAAGAGAAGATGCCTGCGTGGCATTGACGCGCGATCTGCTCCAGGTCGATGGTTTCGCTGATGAGAGTATGCATAGAGTTGCCAGGCTTTAGCATCCGGAGCAATTTCTCTCTGATGTTCTCGGCAGCGCTTAAAGTCCACAGTTTGCCATCACCAGCCTCGAAGCCAGCCTTCATTGCCTCACAGACTGTCCGATAGACGTCGTCTCGCATTGAAGCCTGAGATGCAGAATGGGTCAGTCTGTAATCCTTATCGATGGCCAGCTCATGCGCAAGAACGCGATTGCTCGGCATGTTGGTGAAGAGCCTCCGCGTTATGTCCGAGCTTGGCGTGTTGGCTTCGGGGACGATGGCAGCGGTAGCCTGGGAAGGCACAAGCTGCGAATTCGACTCAGATGTGTCGATAACGCCCGGATCAACACCTCGAGGTCGAATCTCCGCCACCTTCCGTCCTTTCGGCTTTCGCTTACGGCTTTCCCGGATGGCTTTCTTGATGAGGATGTCCGCACGCTCGGGGCCCGCCAGCTTCCTGATCCGGGAGAGTAGCATAACCTGATTGTCCCGTATACCTTCCCGATAGTCAGCAGACACCTCGCCACGAGTATCATTCTTCACAGTTTGCCAGATAGCGTCGAGTTCGACGAATGAGGCCACCATGCCTTCAATGAGTACACTTGAGTCCTGTAACCTCCAAGCTGCAAAAGCAGAAGTGTAGCGACTGTATGCTTGGGACAAATCTTCCAATTGTGTTGGATGTGCACTGTAAGAGTTCCATCCTGCCAGCCGATTCATAGTTCTTTCGAACAAACGAAGAAATTCGTTGGCCTTGGCAATGAGATCCTTCTCTTGGGCGCCAGTCTGGCTATTAAGGGTTGTGAGTGAATGGGCGACGATGAGATAAGCGCTGAGGAAAGTCCGCGTATTCAAGGTAGCATTTTTGTCATGAGCTTCCTGCAGGCCCAATCGTGTCAACGCCGCAGTGGTGGTCTTGATCACGGATGCCTCTGCAATGCGAGCCGTCACTTCCTCGAAAGTGGCATCGAAAGCAGAAGCAATCGTCAGGTTCTGCTTGGCGAAAGCAAGGAACGCCGGCTGTCTGCGGGATATCCTCCATCTGCGCTGGATGCGCCGTATTGCCGTCTCCTCGTCCAACGATGCTTTCTTGACTTCGATGACCTCTTCGTCCGCCCCATCAGCCAACTCCTCCACAACAGCCAGTTTCTTCTCAGAGCTGTCCGCGCGTCGGGCGCGCCTCACTTGCATGTTACGCTGGTATTCTGCCCGTCTCTTCTCGACCTCTGCATGCTTCTCCTCCATTTCCGTTCGCACACGTGCTTCCTCCGCCAGCTTCCGCTCTTTGACCTCTTCGGCCACGCGCTTTGCGCGCGCCACTTCCTCCGCACATGTCGCCGCAACTTTGGCCAGGTACTTTTCCTTCGCAATCTGAGCAGCCAATGCACGCTCTTCGCTGTTGTTGATGCTTCCTCGTGGGGCTGATTTGGCTATAGCTGCGCGTAGGCGGACCTGCTCGACATGAGCTGCTCGATCGGCCAAGCGAGCTTTGCGCGACTCGATGATCGAGTTGCGGCGGAGATGCTGTGCTATGTAATTGCTCTGGCCCCCAAGTCCGATGCCAGAAGATCGACGGTGCGATCGTGACGAGGCGTGCGACTGCACAGAGGACATGGAGTTACGGCGTGAAGACGCAGCGGACGACTTCCGGCGGGCATTCGCGCGGTTGCGATAGAAGCGAGCGGCAAGGTGGGCAGGTGGGGTGTTGATCTGTTGCTCGGTACTGCCGGCCATGTTCATGGTGGCGTTGGTGTCATCGTCGGTGGCTGTGGCATCGCTGTGAGGGTAGGTGTGGTCGTTCAGGTCCAACTCGGGGTTTGGCTTGGTCGCGCGCTCGGGATGTGTGTCCATAATGAAAGCGTAGGGCTAGCAGATCGCGTATGCATTTCCTGGTCCGAACAGAGATGTTGACAGAGATCTGACTGCGGTGCCAGGGACAGTCGTAGCGTGAAGGGAAGGTCAGTCGTGGACCTGAGGCCCAGATAAGGCTTATTAAGAGGCAGCGAGTGGCTGCTGGAGCGCGGTATGTAGGCGCGGCCGGTGGCTTGACGTCGCCCAGGTCAATGTCTTCGTGTGGCTGGGAGCAGGTCCGTAGATTGGTGACACAGTAGCTGAAAGGTGGAGGGAAAGTAAGGTGTGATATGAAGCAGGATTAACGGTGATACGGTAGAAAGTGAAAGCCACCTTGGAGCGCTGGGCCCTTGTTCCCGCTGATGGAAGCGAGCCCAGAAGCCGTCGGAAGGAACATGAAGCAACCAGGTTCTGATTTCGTGCTTGTAGGGATCAGTGACATGATCCGCCGCAACCATGGACAGGTATTCGTCCGCCAGGTGAGAATCGACATCAGTCCGTAGATGCAGTAGATTCTGATCGACGTTGCTCACAAGTTGTTGCCATCCTCAATAGAAGCATCACTCACGCCGCTATCGATATCATCGATATCATATCATCACCCGGCTAAGAACTAAGAACCTGCCGCAGCCTATCTCGGCCTAGCCGCAGGAGCACGAGTTGACGGTTTCTCACGTGTCATGACATTATGCATCTACGACCCGACTTCATCTCGACCATCTCCTGCTTCAGGCTTCATTCTTCACGTCTCACGCTCAAATCAGAACTTCCTCGCAGAATTGACATATGTCTCAGTATTGTTGAGCATGTGATCCAGTCGCCAAGATGCGACCCCGGCCAGCTACATGCAATGGAAGACTCCGCCTTGGGCACGGCTGTCACAGCGATCATGCATACTATACGAACTCCGATGCAGCCTGACTCGTGAGGCATGCTTTCTACTGTAGCCAACCGGTGTCAAACAATCACTTAGGCTAGTACATCCACGCTCATAGCTAGTAGGCCTTGGTCGTACTGTTTGGTCTCTGGTCGGGATCTACATCTATCTTCTCCCAATGCGGCATCCTCCACACGGTGACCGGACAAGTTTGGAGTTCAGTCATACTCACTCTGCTGCCTAAGTTAGTGTAAGCGACATATCTAAATCCTGCATCTACATCATAGAGGCTCGTCTCAAACAGCTGCCCGTCATCCAAACCCAATTCACCATCTAATTCTGGTTTGTCCTGTGTCTCTCATGAACATATCTTCATTATGGGCGATTCAGGAATGATCGCGTCTGCCTCGGGCCACGCGGTGTACGAGGCCTTCAAAGGTCACTGCTCGGCCAAGAAGGCATACAGCGAACTTACGGTGATCGAGCTGATTCGCGCCGTCCACTCTGACAAGCATATCACCACCATCGATCCCATAAACTGTGACCTCGTCGGTTTCGCCAAAGCTGGACACGCCGATTCCCAAGTCATTACCACCGACCATGACTACCTCGCGTTTCGCGTTTATGCCGGACCTAGCAGTCGACTGGAACCAGGTGATGGTACCGTGCGCGATAGCGTCAGCTTTGGGCAATATTCTTTCCGGTGGAATGGTAGAGACTTATCTTTCTACGAAATTGGGTGGCCTGAGGCACATGGTGGTTTCAAAAAGCGCTGCTACATTCTTTCCCACAAGCACGACTCTACCTTCCTTGATGACCTGATCAAAATGGTGGGCAAATGGTCGGCGCGGCTACATGAAGAGATCTACGTTTATGACAATGGACGTTGGCAGAAGAACCATCAGTTGTGGACGGCGGTTCAAGATGCCTCATGGAAGGATGTCATTCTCAATGAGTCCATGAAAGAGACTTTGATCTCGGATGCGACGTCTTTCTTCGATAGTCGTGCGGTCTACGAAGAGTACGGCGTGCCTTGGAAGCGTGGTATCATCCTGCATGGACCGCCAGGCTGCGGGAAAACCATCTCGATCAAAGCATTGATGAACAGCTTGCAGAGCAAAGACGTCGCCTCCCTTTACGTCAAGTCCATCACCCAGGAACGAGGAGCGATGGCGCGAAGTGTTCGCGCCATCTTCACCCAAGCCCGAGCCATGGCCCCTTGCCTTCTCATATTCGAGGATCTCGATAGTCTGGTCAGTAACGATGTTCGAAGCTACTTCCTCAACGAAGTCGATGGCCTGGAGGATAATAACGGACTACTCCTACTCGGCAGCACGAACCACCTAGATCGCTTGGATCCTGGCATTGCCAAGCGTCCTTCGCGCTTCGATCGCAAGTATCATTACGCCCTCCCTGGTCATCGAGAGCGGTTCCTCTACTGTCAGTACTGGCAACAGAAGCTGTCCAAGAACAGCAAGATAGACTTCCACGACGACATTTGTGACATTGTCGCCCAGCTGACCACAGGCTTTAGCTTCGCCTACCTCAAAGAGCTATTCGTGCAAGCGTTGCTTGCCATCGTTGGCGGCCGAGCCGACGTCACCGAAGACGACCTTGTCGTTCCCGAGTCCATTCTGGAACACGTCGCCAACAAGGCGAAGGTGATTCCCGACTCTGCGACGCTCGCCACGGCGGAAAAAAGCACATCCTCCGCAACACCATCATCATCGTCAACTGCAGACAAGCCAAACGCTGGTAATCAGCCGACCTTGAAAGCCCCAATGGTGGGCATCCCCGCCCATCTAGAGTCCAACGCCTTCCTTCGCATCCTCCGCAAGCAAGTCATCGCCCTTGTGCAGAACATGGGTAGTGGCGACGACGGCGTCAAGGATCGCGTCAAAGTCCCATCGGCGGGTGGGACTGCGGCGATACACGTCACACGGGGCGTGCGTGGGACCCCTATCGATTTGGGATAGTGAACGGCCTGGTGGAGCACAGTGGCGGTGTTGATACTGGTGCACGAAGTCGAGGCTGTCGAGTGGAAGTCAAGACAGCTGCTTCACGTATTATACCCCACAGCTACATAGTGCGAGACGGACAAAATCGAAGGTAAATTTCACCCAGCGAGTGCATACGATACGATTCGATGCATCATCACTACGCTTCTCAAGTTTGGTGATGTCTTCCCACCTTAATCGCTTGACTTTTGCTCCCGGCTATTCCAATCCGCCTCATATCCGACGAAGCAGTGCCATATGCGTGTGGACCCTTGCAGCGGACATGAGATCAGCACAAGCACACTTCCGCCCATCGTGTCAGAGGTGACGAACATCAGTGCCTGTCCTTTCCAAACGTGGTAGAAAAGGGGAAAAGCGCGACGGAAGATGAACGATGGGGCTGGGACTGGATGTGGTGATCAAATCATCATCTACGCTATCTACGCTTGTACGCACGCAAGCAGGCTCACACACGAATAGACACGGGACAAACGACCACCCAAGGCACACACGTGCCCCCATTATCATCATTTCCGCTCTTGCATTCCCTGGTCCCGTATCGTGGCGATCGTGAACGTAACCGAAGTCGCTCGTCATCGTGGCGTTTCCATGCCCATTTCCCAACAAAAGGTGTTATCCGAGCATGAACGCCAAAAGCCAGGCGCTGCCGATGATATCCACCAGCAACGATCCCAGGGCGATGAGCCAGGATGGCCATGAGACGCGGTGCTGGCGTAACAGGGAGGCAAAGCCCAGCACGGCGAAGAGCAGACTGGCGGCGATGGCGAAGAGCACGCCGAAGTCGACGGTTGTGGCGTATTTGTGCTTACCGGTAAAGGCGAGCAGGGCGGCGACGAACAGGATGGTGAGCGAGGCGACGAGGCAGATGGAGGTGACTTGGGGCATGGCGACGGGCGCAGGCTGGTAGCGAGATGTACTGTTAGTGGCGGGCGTGGCACCGCTAGCTTCTACATCTTTAAACGGGCCACGATTCGTAATGGATTTCCAGGCCATGGTGCCATACGATCGTGCCCGGGATACACCAGGCTCATCATCTTCGGATGAGCTCTCGTCATCCTTGGTTGGAGATGCGAGAAGCGCTGCCTCTTCGCCATCAGAGACAGGCCGACGACGGAAAAGGCCCCCCAGCTTGTCGAACAGTCCATCGAGCGCAGACTTTTCGTTCGGGTCGATGTACAGCACGAATGCGTCACTTTCGTCTTCTCCATCTTCTGGGTGATCGTACTCGCTCCAATAGCGTGGCTGCGGCGCGGATGCGTGTTCATTGATGTAGTCTCGTCGACGCTTCTTGCGGAATGACCGAATGGGAGGGCTTTCCAGCTCCGAGAGCGGTAGAGGGGAGGAGGTTTCCACAGCAGTCATGCTGTCAGTCGTGATGGGCTCGGACGAGACAGAATAGGATCCTTGTGTCCGTGCACCCGAAGAAATGCCTGCGACACTTCTCTTGTGCTCTAACGCAGGAGGTGGCAGTTTCCTGATATCTTCTGAAAGCAGCGTCGCCCATGATGGTGATGGGATCGGCGAGGACTTGCAAACTTGCCATGCTGAATGGTACTCTAGCGAAAACCCTCGAACCCGCTCGGCCTGCTCAATGTCAGCTTATATCACTCGGAATGAGCTTGATGGCAAGCCTAGATTGGCTCTACTCACCAGGTGGCTGTGATCTAAAGTATTGATTAGTGCACCTATCGCCGGACCCTCTTGTCGTACCGAGAGGACAGCAAAAGGGAAGGTCGTCTTGCTGGAAGTCCTGTCATTCAGTCTCTTCGGATCCTGGAAAGACAGACCAGTGTCCAATGTCGCAAGCATTACATTGGAATTGTTGTTACTGAGACCGACAAAACGTGTCCGGCATGCTGATAGCATGTAGAGTGGTCGAACTCCACTGTCCTTCTCGATTTCAGCTCGAACATCGAGGACGGCAGCGTCTACAGAAACATCCTTCGTCGGCGGGAATACCTGCTCTGCGTCGAACAGCGCACCGACATGTTTCTTCTTCAGATCCACTCGACGAACATCGCGATTTGAAATTCGCGCCGTCACAGCTGCTTCCTTTTCCTCCGTCCATCGAGCACTATATCGGACTCGCTGCGGTAGTGCTCCCGCAGCAACCTCGCGCTCGTTGACGGTCAAGGTGTTCTCTTCGTTTGCAAATCGAGCGAGATTGTCCGCTGCAAGTTCGAAATAGTCAGGGCTCGACTTTGATGCACTCTGAGTCTCGGTCGAGGGCGATGTGGAAATCGGCGAGTGCACTGAGTTGGATCGGCTACGGGCGTCAAAGAAGGAGGTGTGCTGAAGCAAGGCCAGTTGAAGTTCCACCAGGTTTTCCTCATGTACGAAGTACTTGGCCATGGTTCCGGTCGGTCCTAGTGGGATCGTAACCATAGCTGTATCAAAATCGACCTTGTTGTCACTTTTGCAAGCACTCTGGAGCATCGCAGTCACATGTGAGCTTGATGATCTATGGTCTGCCTTTAAGCGGCGTGCTGGGTTATGCTGTATGCGTTCCTCGTAGAGACTGCGCACGTTCTGGAGAATCGTGGAGTACTCGTCCAAGAGAGGGCCAAGATCGAGATTTGTGAAACCCTTCGGATCGTCCAGCACCTCGTCCTTGAAGCGCTCCTCGAGCTGCGTTGATCCGGTCCATTTTCGGTACTTCTTCAACAACTTCCGGATGGCCGTACGCTGCGTGCTAGTGAAGCGGGCAAGTGACTTAATTTCCTCGCCTGCAGCAAGAACATCATTCTCAAGCCTGCCATATCGTTCCAAACGGCCGACTGGAATCCTATTATCGGCAGCGGTCATGGCACGCTGTGATAGTTGCTGCAGTTGCTTCTTGGAATGAGCTTCAGATAGTCAGCAAACATGATCGAACTTCGTGGTCTCTGCTCCGAGAAGCGCTTAAGCCAGGTCGACTCGGTCATCTCATCGCCAAGGGTCATGATGCTTACCGAGTCTCCGTTTGATCTCTCCAGCTTTACTTCTCACGAATAGATCGATCCGGTGGTGCTGATCGGCTAGAATTCCGAACAAAGAATTCTCAAACATCAGCAGCCGTTCATCTGGCTGGCCGGGGATGGAGACCGATTTTCCCTCGCCTCGAGTAGTCTGGTCCTTGATGAAATGCTTGATGTCATCGTAGTCGATGTTGTCTAAGCAGCTTGTTAGTGCTGAATACCGTGGTGACTAAATCACAGAAGATATAGCTTGAAAGAGACTCACGATGGCTCCATGCTGGTATAGACCTCTGGCGAAGACTCTCGCCGTATTTCATGATGCGTTGCAGGCTGACTCAATCGATGGATACGCAGCGCTCGACCAGGAAATTGAATCGTAAATTATTGTCGGACGATCAAACAAGCATGTCAAACGTGTCGCCGTGTGACCACAAAGAAACGGTTTCGTGGGAATCGAAGTATCCTGGAGACCCCGTTGTTCGTGAAATTTCCCCAGAGCCCGGTCTGGAGCAAGTGTGGGCGGACGGCCGAAGGACGTGGGGGCGCGCGGTAAAGGCTCAGTGGCACCCTTCAATGGAAGCACTTGTACACCACGGACAACTGAACTTTGCTCTGCGCTGCTTGTGATGAGGCACCACAGAAATCTGTCGAGATTGAGGTGAGAAGTGGCGGAGAAACAGGAAGCAACAGGGTGAGGACAAGGTTCTTGTGTATGGAGACTGGGTTGAGTTGTCGTATCTGGATGGGACCACCCGCGCTGGGTCCACCCGTTCAGTAAAAAGCGCGACCTAACAAGGAGTCTGATCGCGTGCCAACTTCCGTACAATGACGATGCAATTCTGGACCAACATGTGCACATATCGAGCAGCACGACCCCCTTCCATCCCGGTTCCATGGCACACGTGAAACTCGGGCTCAAACCATGCAATTTGGTGGTACTGAACAAAGGGTATAGTAATCCTGCCTTTTACGGGCATGGGAGCGGAACGATATCACAGCGCGATAGGTGGGGCCCTGACTTCCATACTTGATGATTAGCTGTTCGATCCCGCTCCGGCCAATGCCTTCAGCTACTGCTTCTGAAGTACCATACAGTACTTCCAGCACGCGTGGGTGGACTCATCGGCAGGCATACAAGCCGAAAGACGGTACACCTGCTCAGCAGCTTGCAGCCTTCGGCAAGTCCTTATCGCCGACATATAGATACCTGTGCCTCCCATCGAAGACTACCCGCCGCGTGCCGACGGTGCTGCAATCCCAGTCCCGTGAAGTACCATGGGAGCGAATTGAGATGCATACACATGTTACGAGCAATGCTGGAGCTACTGACCGAATCTTTACATAACCATATCGCCATCGCGCCTCTGTCGACGAGAAGGATTGGCCTGCAGGCCTGCTCGGCCGCTCAGCGCATGCGCGGATGCTGCAGTAGTACGAGCACGCTTCATCCGCGGGCATCGTCGTTCATGCAGGGCCGTTGGACTACAAAGCGCGTCTAAGAATTGCGATCGTGATATCAGCCAGTGACAAGCCGACTAATAGTAACCGGATATCGTGGATTCCTCCGGCGACAAGACAGCGATGGTATGTGGCCACGGTTGTGTGCTGGAAAGAAGAGTCCAGCCTCGCTTGCTCGCCAGGTGCCACGGTCTGTTCGGATCCCCGCTCGAGCATGTGTGTTCCTGCGGCCAAGGAGCCATATCCCAAGTCGGGATGTGGTCGCGTGCCGGACCTCTGACATCAAATCTACCGGCCACTGGAACTTTAATGTTGCCTCGTAGGTTCGCCAGGCGTGTTTGTCATAGCGTGGTGAAGCGCTTTTAGTGTCTTGTCGATTATCCAACGCGTAGGTCTGGCCGGCATCACTGATGGTCCCGCGCACACTCTGATAAATCGAGAATCACAGTATAAGAAGAGCTCGATCCTGCTGGTGAATCATGTTGAGAGGTGCTAAGGCAATCAGGTTGAAAGCCAAAGGTCTAAATATTACCAGTACTGCTCTCTTGCTACCATCAAAGGTTTCTGGCAACGATTATTCAACACACCCACCACGTCCGTCTTGAGTTTCGGGACAAAGTTTGAGCATCGTCACAGCAGATGCGCTTGAACTCAGTCTCATCATTTGTTGGGCGAAGACTGCATGATTTTGTTTCCATAGCTCGCTGATCGAGACAGCCACCGGCCCTGCACAGCTCCGTCCACGCAATCGTCTCTGACTGGCTGTGATGGCCCTTCGTCTCCACGTGCATGGAGGTGTTCATGCCCCAAGGTGGAAACTGTAAAGCCTGGGCACATCAGGTGGATCCGCGCTGGAGCGTTAGCCCCTTCGATCATGCTAAAAGCCAGCCATTCAGCCAGATTGCCAGCTTACTTTTCGCCCCCAGGTTCCACGAGCGGCGTTATAGGCAGGCGCGGCGATCTGCCTCACCAGTCAGACGCATCAAGGCTGGAGGCCGTACTTATCCGGCGAGAAAACTGTTGTCAACACGAGTTCATGTAATGATAAGGTAAGTACATCTCCCATTCTCATTATTTGAACGAACACATTCGCATCCGTGGCAGATTCTTGTCTGCCTATCGAGCACCAAGCAATGTGCCGCCACGACCTCGTTGTTACCTCGTCCGTGGTGATGATTGAAAACAAACGCGTTTCCCTTTGTTACGTGAAGGCGCTTTATAAACATCAAAATCATCCATGAGGCTGGTACTGGAATGACTTGGCGTACTCCAGCGGCAGACAAGCTGCTAGCAATTGCAGGTATGCTTGGAGGGGCCCAAGGGGCACAGCATCTGGGTGTCGTGCATCGCGCATCTACTTTCCTTTGACCCTCGACATCGTCGCGGCAAAATCACGTTGCGTCAATGCAGACACATGTTACGACAACTGCAACTCGCGCCGGTATGGTGTAAGATTTCTGCCATGCGAGAATGAAATCGAGACAGCGCTCGAGGTAAGTTTCCAGGCTGAAAGATAGGTTGCTCTTTCAGGTGTTTGAGCATGTCCACATGCGAAAGCGTTACACTCTCCAGTATCAACGAATCTTCTTTGTTACTGATTCTGGACTCTGAAGGCTCATCATACACACCTCACGATGCGTGCTTTCTTCGATGAGTAAGGATATACCCGCAAACGGTTAGCCCCTCAACATCCTGTAGATCAGGACGGGAGGAATTAAAGATGCGCCACCTATTCCTGTACATCCCGTCTACATACGACCAATTCCATCCAAACTCAGCATGAGAAAAGGAGTCGCGCCGCCCGTTGACAATGTAGTCCTCGACGAGCAAAGGTACTAAGCGCTTGCTATCCCACTACTGTACTGACTCTTCCATCGTCCTGAATCGTCTTCTTGAAGGCTTCACAGAGCATCCGAGACTGACCATGATTTCGGTCGGTGGCATACGTTGCGTTCCTCGCACGATAGCAGGTGTGTCGCTGGTCATCGGCGTCTTTATGTTCGCAATTCTTATCATCTCACGTCAGAACGACAGCCGCGTTTACATTCAACCCTCCCTAGTATCAACGACTGTTCAGGAAAGTGACGCAGCTCGATCTGCAAGGATTGAGCATACTACTACATCTCATCTGGAGATTGTCTCAACGATCACTAAAGACGGAACATGGTGGCCCGTGGAGTTTGGCGAGGACCATCCGTCCGCCAACGTAAATTTCATACCGCATGAGCTCAAAAACGACACTTGGTTCGTGGTGGCGCAACATTACAAGTATCCCGATGATTACCAGTTGTTCTTCACCGAATTGGTCTGTGAAGGAACTTTCGACGAAGCCGGCACAATGCGCTGCAATAAAACGCCGCTCATCCTGCCGATTCCGGGTACGACGACCGACAAATGTGTTGGTAAGATAGGCTTCTACAATATGGTCACTGGTCCACACGATGCACGCGCCTTCTACGGGCCTGATGCGCCGTATATCATTTACGGCTCGCAATCGCAAGACCATTGCCTTGGTCAGTGGATCCAAGACTTCCGCCGTCTAGTGGATTGGAGCCCACTGCCTGCTACGGACGATTCTAAGCCATTCTTCTTCCCGCAAGATATCAGGCGTCCCCTGCCGCGTGGCAGCGTCGAGAAGAACTATTTCGCCTTCTGGGACGACGAGGGCGAAATGTATGCGCATTTCGACCTCCCTCCAAAGCGTGTTTTTGCAAAGCTACACGCAAATGGTGTAGCAGATCGTGACCTTGCACCGCAAGCGGCAAAGCAAGATGCCGCGTGCGCGGGAAAACACATGCCAAGGCTATCTACGGAAGGAGATGAGAGCAATCATCAGGCGACGAATTCGCTCGCCATAGTCATGTGTAAACGCTCCGATCCTTCATGCCAAAAGACGAAGCAAAATACATTCATATTCGAGATCTTCCAGGCCAAGGCCTTTTATGACGGCCATCCTATATATGAGCCGTATTTGATGGTCTTTCAGCAGACGGCACCATTCGCGCTGCATGCCATTTCGTCGAGGCCGCTCTGGATCCATGGCCGGGGTGAGGCTGGTGGCGAGTGGATGCGCAACACTTCTCTGCCAGAGAACCATAGTGAGATGGTATATGTCACGTCGATGAGTTGGAGTAATAGAGAGCTGAAGTATCATGGCTATCTCGACGACGAGCTCTTTCTCGGTTTTGGAGTCGAGGATAAATATAGCGGTGGGATCGATGTTGTAGCTGGACATTTGATGGACGACCTTGCGTTTTGCTAAGGCAGTCTTATTCCCTGATTCCATCCATAGGTCATGCATAACTCGACGAATGGTCAGGCTTGCACGTTGTATAGAACACCAACTCTCCGTCTGCGGAACGTGAAGCAAAGCGGAAAGAGTAGTTTCCTAGATGCGCATGATCGGAAGCTTCCTAGCGAGCATGTCTTTCTACGCTGGAATTGCCAGGGATATGTGTGAATGCGCGGCGCGTTTCAACAGGGCCTGAGAGAATGAGCATCAGACTTGCGTTGACTCTAGTATCGAATAATCTACGTGCGGTGTTCTTTATGGTTGAGAGCTTCGATCTCTCCGCGACGACCTTGAGGTTTCGTCGGGTGAAACGAGTTCTGGCTGTAGCTGTTGGACACTCTGCAAATGACGAAAGTCCATGATCTAGCTGCGGCCATTTATAGCACGTGTTAGAGCTTGTCGAGCGCTGAACGGGCTAAGACTCGGTTTGCGCAAGGGTGATCGATCTGATCGACCATTCGACTGTGACCGATCACGACTGCGCTGGCGATAGCCTTTTCTGGTGTCACCGGCAGGACTGCCAGATCGCGACCGAGCTCGACTCCTCCTTGGCGTATCACGACCAGGACTTTTGGATCGGCTGGGAGATCGAAAATGGCGACCCCGACGATGGTTTGAGATCGGTGGATACTGTGTGGACTTCTGGAGTCTACGATGTCGAGAATCGGTTGAAGGATCCCCCCTTGAACGAGATCGAGACCTGTTCGTAGAGATTGTCGAGACCGAACCGGAGCTGTATGATGATACGGAGCGAGAACGCCTGCCTCGAGCCTGACGACGACCGTCGTCAAGTTCTACTGAATCCCTGATTGTAGAGTATCAGCTTTCGAGAGCCCAGAAGAAAGCACACGCCCGACGCCAGACTTACTTGGTCGACTGAAGTTTCGGAGATGGCTCTGGGATAGTGATCTTCGGTGCCAGCTTAGGGTTCAACAGCTGCTGTGTCCGCGACGGACGTGACGTGTATGGTCTCTCTTGCTGTGCGGCATTGCACTCATAGCTGTAATGGCCTGCGACAGTCAGATTCCATGCGTGGTAAGTCAGACATAGACATCAATGAATACCTTTCTTCAAACACTTTTGACACAGCGTAGTGGCTGATGCCTTAGATGGGCCACCTGGCTTGTATCTGTTCATACTTGTTGCTGGATGAACTGTTCCCGTCTCCGCAGGATTGAGGATTAGAACTATGGGTAAGAGAACGAGATTTCCGCTAAAGGTAGTGTTGCAATCATCTCTCGTGGAGCAAAACTCAAGCTTTTGCTATTGCCTTTTTCGCGGCAAAAGGCAGAGGCGTTATTAGGTGAACATTTCCAGTGTTCTGGGATCTCTCCGTAACATCGACATATATATGGAAGATATATGCGGTGAAGCAGTACAGGTAGGTACATTGAGGCACAATGGCATCGAAGCACGGATGCATCCCGGTCATGTCCCAAGACTTTTTCTGCGGCCGGGCCCGCGGTTTTGTCAATTCACTTTCACGGCCTGTATTAGTGTGCACATGCAACGTCAAACGCACCTGGTCAGCAACCCTCACTGTGACCGGCAGAGGGCACGCTCGACAGTCCGATCATACCGCCTAGACGGTCCCAGTCCATTTCTCTCCGGAGCAGCTCAACCCTGCAACCCACTCATCACCTTGATAGTGTCGAGCCGGACTCTTGGGAGGGATTGTTAACAACCGACAGACTCAGGCTCGATGTGCACTCCGCACCATGTCCACATCTTTGGCTACGCAGTTGACGATTTTCCTTGAGCCGCCTGTTTCCTGAACTTCTTCCAGCAGAACCTTTAATCAAAACTCATAACTCATTCGATTTGCGGAAGCCCCACGGCTTGTACGCCCAAGGAACAGCGGCTCTTGCCTCGTCATTCATTTACCAACTCACTTGGAGCTTCCTGCTACATCGCTACTCACCTTGGAGTCATGGCCTCGAATCCAGCAAACCCTGGCACAAAAGTCGAGAAGCTTTCATTTGCAAAAGTATGCCATGCTTCGTCACAAGCACTGTATGGAGGCTGGGCAAAAGCTGATATCCGAGTACAGATTGCGGCAGCCGGGATCAAGCCAGTGAGCGCACCTTTGGCACAGAAAGCCAGCTACTCGGACACCAAAGGTCCTGCTGCCGCTGTGTCCTCACAAGATGCGTCGACTGATAGAGTTCCTCCAACTTCGTCACAACAGCCATTGGTAGCTGTCCAGCCACGAAGAGTCACGCACCTTGCTGCGGAGAAAACACATATGTCGGGAGAGGACGGCCACGCCAGCCCGGAGGTGCTCGTACACGATGCAGAGCGCGCATCGCCAGTCAAGACACATAGTGATCCTGCATCATCAGGTTTACTGGTGCCGACTTCGGACGATACAGGAACTCAGGTATCGTCTTCGAGTAGCTCCGTGAAACCGTCTAGTCTGGACGGTAAGAGCACGGCATCCGGCACAACTTTCGCACTGGATGAGAAGGAATCTCTACGTCCGGATGATAGTGCCAGTCTCAAAGCTGTCGATGATGAAGATGTTTTCTCTGCTCCAAGCACTGGAAGAAGTGGCATGTCACTTGGCGAAGAGGGAACGAGAGCTTTCAACGAACAGCTACATGAGATTGATTCGATGGAACAACCCCGATCATGCACAACTCCGCAGCGATTGGCACCGGGCTTGAACGTGTCAAGCGGTATGCTCTATGTTCCACCACAGGGTCCAGGAATCGGGCATATACACATGTCTAGGAATGAGTCCCCCCACATTATCGATTCTTCACCCGACCCAAAGCTCCTCGAAGCGCTTGAAAGCCCGCGCGATCGGATTTGGGTGCTGAAACTCGAGCAGGACATATTTGACTTCGTGAAGGACACAAAGGAGAACTCGCTTGATCTTCCACAGTGCAATGCATATCACCGCATGCTCGCGCACAAAATCGCCGATTACTATACTCTCGGTCACTTCGTGGACGATTCTGCATCTGCTGTGCGACTATTCAAAACTCCGAATTTGCGAATCCCCCCACCACTGACCGGTATCACTACACCATCCACTGCGACCAGCACACCGCCGCCTGCTGCTCCTCAGATGAAGATTCTGCGTCGTAACGACGGTGGCGCGGTTGGTGCAGATGGCCTGAGAACCGGATCGATGACGAATTCCGAGAATGGGGAGAGCGGCAATGAAGACGACAAGTCGAAACCCGCGACGCGCGAGGAGCGTGAAGCAAGGTATGCTGCCGCTCGTCTACGTATAATGGGCTCTTCCATGCCGTCTGATGTGTCAGAACCTCCGACCGAAGCGGAAGAATCGCGGACGAGCTCAGGGGCAGGCAAGAAGGGGCGCAAGAAACAGCGATCTGATAGCGAGGACGGATTTGAGGCGCGGTCTGCTTTTGTGCATTACGCTCAGCCTTATGGTCCGACCGCATTCGCACAGCCACCTTTCGCATATTCTGGCTATAGCGAGCAGACAGGCGCGCAGATGCATTCGCCAACGACGTATAGCAGCCATGACGATGTCAACGCCTTCCGGCGCTATCCTCAACAAACTGTCGGTCCAGCTGCCTGGAACGGGCAGAGTCCGTCAAACGGTCCGCAAGCGAGTAAATGGTCGCAAGGCACGCCATCTGGCTATGACATCGCCAACGACTTTAACAACGCAATGTCGTTACACAGTCCAGCCGCATCCACTCATTCCTCTGGACAAGCAGCCAGGTTCGGTCCAGGCTATGGCAGCTCGTATTACCCGGAACCTCAGCATTCATGGCACCAGCAGAGCTCACAAATGTTGCCACAGTCACAGCCACCGTACTCATACTCACAGTACGGTCATGTGCGCCCAACTTCATCGTCCAGCTACGGTCAAGACAGTCAGAGCTATCAGTTCGGTCAGCTCCCGAGTCAGACCTTTCCAGGTCGACCTTCAAGCAATCTTGAGCATCCTCTTCCAGGAAGCTACAAGAGTAAGCATTTTGATCCGCAGAGTCAGTCATTTGTACCCGGTGCTCCTTCATCGTATCGCGCTTTCACGCCACAAGCAACGACCTCCAGCAGCTTCAACACCGGCTACGGATTCCCTAGTCCACTCCAGCGTCAAGGCTCTTCCCAATCTCAAGCTTCGTCGTTTGGCTCCTCGCACGTGGGTGGTGGTGTCGCGCTTGCTCAACAACCTTCCCCACACGCTATGACACCGCATAGCCTGGTGCATCCCTTACCACAGCCAGTCTTCCCTCGGCAGGCGTCTCCGAGCTTACCCTTACCGCCGAAGCCATATTCCTCCTCGCAACGAGCGTCGCCACCTCATCGACAGCCGCAGGTCGACGCACAAGGCTCGACGTATGTGCCGAGTAGTATTGCTAAGTGGGGAGCTCCTGCTTCCTTACCTGCAAAGCCACCTCCGTCTAGCGAGCCGTTTGACACTTCGCGATATTCGCAGATGCAGCGTCAACCTTCGTATGGCAGTGCTGCTGCAGCGCGTAAGCCTGGGGCTCCGCTACCTACGGGATACGTGTCTCCATTACCGTCGAGCGTGTCTGGTCTACCAGTGGTCGTCAATGGGTCGAATCAGAGTACGCAGCGAAGCGCATAGACCATTCGACGAGCCGACCAGAGTGCTGCGGTTTGCTCTTTAATCGACATCCTGGGCATGAATGAAAATATGATGCCGACAGATTGCGCGTCACGGGATAAAAGTATGAATCAAGATAGAATGTAGCATGTCATAACGAGATCAGCCATACAGTGTGTCTATATAACGATTCTCCTGCCGGTACAGTCATTTTTCATGGTTTTCTTGGTTTTCTGCTGTAACGGACGATGGCCAGATATCCGCCATGGTATGAGCACCTGTGAGCGATACACTTGCTGGAAGACTGCAGTGGACATGCAGGTAGTTACGAGACACCGTGCGACATTGCACATAATGATATTTTGAGGCTACAAGACGCTATCGTTACCGAGGACCTACAGTCCACCTTGAGCCACGTTCAAAGCTTATCCTTGGTCAGTCATCGCCAACATTCGAGCTAACTACCCACTCGTCAAGCATTGTGCCAATTTGGCGTTCAGCCTACTACCACACCTGCTGTCTTACCCTCACGCGGCTGTGTCCATCTTCGCAGCGGTGTCAGCCACTTCGCTGGCGACCTCTGCCGTGGCGCGATCCTCCGCCTGCGCATCGCCGCCCATGGTCGCGACCAACTTTTTGATCACCTCGACGGTAGCCGCAGGTCCACCGCCTTCGGCAGCCAGGACTTCGCCGGTCTTGCTGACGACGAAGACGCCGCGCGTGGTGCCTGAGGGGCTCTTCTTGAAGCCGATCGCGCTGATCAGCGTTTGCGCTGGGTCGCAGAGAAGCGGGTACGGCAGGTTCTGCTTCGTTTTGAACGTCGTGTTGGCTTTCGGCGAGTCGTTCGAGAGGCCGTAAATGCTTAGACCGGTCGCGGTCAGGGGGGCGTATGAATCGCGGAAAAGGCAGGCTTGGGTCGTACCTGCACATTGAGAGGAACGTTAATACGTGAACTGCGGTGGTTCGTGCGAGTATGTTGGTTTTTGCTTACAGCCTGGAGTGCTCGCCTTGGGGTAGGTAAACAGAACTACACCAGCGCCGCTTGAAGCGACGAGCTTGGCCAGCGTTGTCTTTTCCCCATCGTTGGTCTCCACCTCTCCGCCGAAGCCATCAAGCTCGATCTTCTCGCCCTTGGTAGGCGCGGCAGCTTTCTTAGGAGCAGCGCCCTTCTTGCCTTTGACAGCCTCTTTTTCTACCTTGGCTGCGGTGGCATTGGCGTCGGCTGCTGTCTTGATCTCGGCTGTGTTGCTGACACCGCCTGCGCCTTCGGGAATACCACCGCTGGGGTCTTCGGCAGGGTTGGAAGCGGGCGGCGCATCTGCCTTGGGCGCATCATCTTTCTTGGTGACCTTTGGCTTTGCCGGCGCCTTCTTCTTCGCAGGCGGTGGAGCTGCAACTGGTGCAGGGCGCTTGCGCAATTCGACCATGCTTGCGCGCGGTGACGTGGAATATGGGTTTGCGGAGAGAAGTGGTAAGACAAGGTAAGCAGCTTCAGATCAATTCCGTGTCAATGACCTATACGAAAGCTATGTTACAGAGTGTGAGAGTGTGTTGGTGTAAAGGTGTGTACCCCAGCTGACGTCGAGGCAGGGTTGAGGAGGCACCGACTACGGAAGTGCGCCTCTTGTGCCCACTTTCCCATGCGGCGGAGTTAAAGCTCGCCAGGAGGCTGGAGCTTGGATACATGTGTCCGGGGAGCTATGGCGTAGTGCCTGCACATAAGCGCCCGGCCGCGTGGTTCGGGCGGGCAAGCGGGCCGAAAAGCCTCGTGGAGATCAAGTTTACCGCCATTGCGACACCAAGATCCCACAGCGAAACAACAGGTCGTGTCAGGCGATCTGATCTTATACAAGTGTACAAACATACTGCCTGGATCAGCCCTTTGGTGTCCTACATGTCTGCCTAGTGGAGAAGTGACACAACTCCTTTGATCCTAAGTGACCCGATTACCGGGTCAAGTCACGGCTATTGATAACGTTTCCACCGGCGACGATCTACAATGACCACTTGCGTGATTCGTATAATCTACGACAGGTGGAACCATTAACCTCAACGACTTGCAAGGAATATAAGTCTGTCATCACATGACTTGACGATGACTGTGCTAGAATAGCTGTCTGCGAGAGTCTCTGGCTGGTGAACAAACAACCAAGGGGCGCCTGCGAAGATAGCGGGCTTGAAGCATAATTATCGAGGCCGACCCGGAGATATGAAACCAGATAACACCCCGATACCGTCGGTTCCGTTCTGATCACTCAAAGCCCTCCATACTGACCCACGTCGCGGAACATGGATTCAAGCTCGAATGCGTCCGTCTCAATCTGAGTCTCTTGCGCTCCTCGGCACTTGATCTGACGTACGTGCTTCATGAGATTGCTGCTACGAGTGAACTTGGCCTTGCAGAAGATGCATTGAACGATACTTTTGCGGCTCTTCTCTCGCATATGTCTCCGGTAGTTCTCAATGGACGAGAAGCGTTGTCCTTTACAGCCATGCTCGAAACAGACCAATTCCGGTGACCGCTTTTTGCCACATTCGCAAACTGTCTTCCTATGGGTCCCATCGTTGTGCATGCTTGACTCATACGTATGCAAAGTTTGCAGCACATTCGGCGCAGGCAACAGAGCTTGCGGCTGTAGAACCTTGGAGAGTGGAGCGACTGATGATACCACGCTTCTCTGCTCGGGATGAGGCATGTATGGATCTTGGAGACTTGGTGCTGGCGTCCTCGTATGGTGCGTCAATGGGGGCCAAGTGACAACGTTTTGATCGCCGTTCGGCAGAAATGTCGTGCTGTCAGTCAGAAGTCCGGGCTCTAAGAGGAGACTGTTGGAGGTGTCGTTGTCGGGCGCACCAAGATTGTACAAAGAGTGGTTCATGGTCGAAGATGATGTGTAAGGGGGTCATTCGCTTGCCGTACCGCTTCTACAACTGGACAAATAATATATGAACCGCACGAGCATCCAGCGGCACAGCAACTGCACGCTCGTTGCTGAACCTGCTTCACTACTCACACGCGCTTGAGCGGCACAGCAGCCTCAACATTGACGCCAACACGTCCACGATCAAGGGTGTACCATAACGCCAAGACCCAGCGGTACCATTAGCAACCACTCACAACATGACGGCTAACACCAACAACATGAACATTGCAGATCATTCTTTATGAGTTCATCCCGCGCAGATCGATTGCGCTTCCCCCGACCTTTTGCAGAATGTCCTCAAGAGGCATTCGCAGCCTGGATGCAGACGCACAGCTGAGTTACTGTGTCATGTCCTTGGCATGACGCTCGTGCCGAACAAATACACCTGAGATCAGCAGTGTATGACTGTGATTAGTGCAGATCGAGCGAGGCGTCCAGCAGTTAGTACGGCATATAGCACGGAGCAACCACCTGCCGACTGGCCCAACAAGCGTTGTTGTTCGCGCCTTTGATCTTGGCGCTGCAGGGAGCGCACATCCAGGTTACAACCACTTTAGATACATCTCGCGGACCGAGAGAAACATCTGTATGTATCCCCGCACGAGAACCTCAGTCAGACCTTCTTTACCGACCGCTACCGCACAACGTAGCTAGTCAAACGGAAGCGCGCAGTCGCGACCGGCACCATGATTGGTATTATAGCGTTCCTCATGTCGCTGGCGAGCTGTTGTTTCGACCGTAATTAGCTCTTCCTTGGCGTGCGCTAAACCCCACGAATTGGGCGGCTGCGTCTTACCAGAGACCCACTTGGACTGAGCTTACATCGTCTCGCCTACTTGTTTGCGCCGGCAAATTGCGACCTTGCTTCCTTCGACCGTGAGCACGTTGCAGCTACTGGGCACATGATGCCACGCTCCTCCGCATCTGCCCCGCCATAAGTGTTCTTCCAATGATGCCGCCAGGTCACGCCGGCAATCCCATCAAGAGATCTGCACAAGCACTCAAAGTCTACTGGTTCGATCTTGGGGAAGAAGATACGACCTCGAAGCGCTGCCGGAGTCTGTCAATGTAACGGTCCTCCGACTAATTTCGCCAACTCCCTTGGCATGGCCTTCGGGTCCGCCTTGTAGTGTGATTGAGATCATTGATCGCCGACAGCTGAATATGCGCAACCGCATATCTTTGCCAATGTCCATGAGCCCGTGTCTTTGGTCTCGGGACTTGGGTCGTCGTTTCGACCTTAACAAATTCTCAATCGAACTTTGTCTTCACGATTGACACAAATATATCACTTGCGAGATCACCCAGTAACCAAGAAACTGACATCGCCATGAACGCGCCCATGTTTCTTATGGCAGTGGCTGCACTATCCTCCCTGTGCCATGCGCAAGCGAGAGCAGAAGTCAGGTCAGGCTCTCGTCTACGACGTTGTTGTACGCTTTCGCTGACGTACATTCCAGCCTGGCACCCCTTCCCCCTGCCACCAGCAACAACACGTTTCTGAATGTCACGTTCTCTGATCCTGGAGCAGTAAACTGCGGGCAATCGACGGCGGCGCAAAACGAATCGGTCACTATTATGATTCGGACTTTCGCTACGGAGCTAGTCTGCATGAATCTGGACTATATTTTCACGCATCCCAATGTTTCTTTCGCACCAGGCGAGATCGGTGCAGACGCTGTGTACAATGGAAATCGTTACATGCTTTCCACCTCTGCCAGCAGCAATATGGTTGGTTGGTCGCCCTCGACCTACAACTACAGTCAGATCTTTTTCTCGCAGCTACGAGCCAGCCTTGACGATGCAGAGGATGACTCTAAGCTCGGCAGGATCATGATCCGAACCTTTGCAGACTCCGGCTGTCCAAGCAATGGCCTGAATTACAGCTTGAATCCTCCTTGGTACTCTTGGAATTGTGCCGACGAGACAGGTCACTGCAGCACTCTACCGTTCAGCGTCAAGAGCGTCCTCTTCTCGGGAGTGAACGCCGACGAGGCCCCTGGGCAATCAGGCTGTGTGACTGCCGTAAAGTATGACGCAGCTACATCGACTCGAGTCAGTTTGTTCGCCGTTGGCTCTATTGCTAGCCTCGCTGTGCTCCTGATGTTCTGATCACACGCGCGCGATGGGAACGTTGTTTGCGCAGCAGGCCACAAACATCCTTCCAAAGTCATGGAGTCGGAAAGGAAATCTCTCACACACACTGTGTCCTTGCATCAAAGTAGATAGACTTCGAAATGGCTCACGAATGGATCAATGTTCTATCATCTTTCCCAAATGTCACTTCATTTCCAAATTCATGGAACACTTTAGCGGAGAATCGCCTCGTATTCGCTACATCGGCACGGTCGAGTAGCATCAAAATGTAACATTCACAGCGTGAACCTCATCTAGAGAGCACGTATCGGCCAGTCGGTCAAGACTAAGGAGCGCATGGTCAAGAGGGGGAAAGAGTGAAGTTCTGCATATCAATGGCCTGCACAGAGCTCTCTGCTTCCCTGCCTTTCCTACTCCTCTCCACTATCTCTACAAATCGGCTGCCCGGCTTTGTGATCCAACTTAACTCTCTACGATTAAGATTCGGCTGTTGCAACATCGGTCAGTGCTGTCGTGCGGGATGCAGCACGATGAGGACGATACGTACGGGTGCAAGTGTAATATGGTGAAGGGCAGACCGAGGTTCCGCAAGCAGGAGTTGTCAATTGACAGGACCCTTTGCACTGCATCTGGTAGTTGTCGCTAGATGAATCTTCCTCCTCGAAGTAACATTTGGCCACGCAGTCGTCCACTGGATTTGGTCAATTGGGGCTTGGCCGATCAAAGGTGGATTACACTGACCATTGGTCCATGGACCGATAGGATTTTCACCATCCACCTGTGCGCCCTGTGAGCACACAGGAACGTCGGCCAATGCCATCGAAGCGAAGGCTGCGAACCAGGCTACAAGGCTCCTGAGCTTCATGTCTGGTGATTTCGTTTGATGTTCTGGTCTGGAGTCGTGATCGTTTGTATACGTGGTGGTCCATTGCTCGGGAGCGTGGGCTCATTGATATAATCATACCCTTCTTATCGTGAGGGGAAACCCAAGATCAAGGTCGACGCGTTAAACGGTGCTAGTCGGTACGACAGTTTCAACTTCTTACACGATCCGAGCTTTCACGAAGGCTGGGTCCTTCCATTAAGGAGTACTTGACCAACAATGCATCCCACTAGAGCTACTGCCAAGCCAAGAATCCTCTGCCAACATCGGCGCGTACAGGTGTCGCAAGATCTTTGCATAGTTCGTTGGTCAACTTGTTCTCCCCTGCCAATCATGCACAGCACCAACAGTGAGTACTGTGCAAACGTGTATGAAAAGGCGTAGTGGGAGCGTAGCCTGTCGGCTGACCTCCTCCAATCTCAGTCTGCCATTAAGGTAGCTTCGCTTAAATATCACCGATCATCGATACTTCCATACGAAGTTTCGATCACTCTTGACGATTCCTGTGTCGCTACGGCCTTCTCCACCGGATTGGTGAGGCTTGTGTGGCAAAGAGTGTGTTTTTGGCTACATCATCCAAGCAGCTCGTAGTCGCTTGGCTGCCACCATGCGAGCATGAACATGGTTGAGAAGGTACACACAACACGTTCCATTGCAAGCATCGCCCATCGATCACCGTCGTAAGATCCGCAGGAGATGTCCTTCAAAATCTTTGGTCACACTGTGGTTCAAATGGACCTGTCCTTCCACGCGAGCGAGTGAACGTCCATATCGTGGGTTTCTTGTCCTCGAGAAGCAGAGGACCCACTACTCTATTCCGAAATACCCATTTCGTGAAAGACACCTGTCCTCCGTGTCGAACCTGTCCTTCATGCTGCACCTGTCCTTCGTGTTGGATCAGATCTACATGGCGGACCTGTCCTTCGCAAAGGACTCATCCTTACGAGGATACCAATCCATTCTCAGGTGAACGTCTTCCTCAAAGGACCTGGCCTTCTCAATGCCTGATATCACAATCTCTACCATGGAAGTTGTTTTGCAACATGTAGTCATTGGCTCGAATGGAGCCGAGCAGTCAGTGTCGTCTCCCAACCGCGGGACAGCACCATCCCTCATCAGTCGAGCATGAAAGTGTTAGTAAGGGCTGAAAGGGTATAAAGGTGCTGTCATCCGCTCTGTCTTATTACTGAAGCTTTACTTCATCGTTAGGAGCCGCTTTCGCTTCCTACCATTGGAGCATTCCTACATACTTATCCACCAGCCTTTTCGTTTTGCCTTCGACCAACATTTCCACAATGGCTGAAGCAGGATTCGTGACTGCAATTGGCTTGATCTCTGGGGGGCTTGGAATCATTCAAGTAAGTTGCTCCTGACAATGCTTACAGTATTGAGGTTCTGACCGAGACTATATAGTTCGCACAAGATCATTTTCCGAGCAACCCAGGACCGTCCGGCGCTAGCTTAGACGTGAAGATGGGCGAAGCAGCTAACCTGACTGAGGCTGGTGGTGGAATTAACCAGGTCTATGCTTATGACGCCGACAATCAATACCTGGGGTCCGGTGCTGGGGGCAGCAAGCCCGATGGCCAAGTTTTCTCCACCACGATCGATCAGAGTGCCCCAGACACTCAAGCTGATTTCGTGGATATCACTTTCACTGACGACGCTGCATGTGTCGCATGGATCAGTGTCAAAATGCACGATGGTAGCCCTGGCGGTGCTTGGACTGGTGACATCGGGTACGTCGTCAGCCTCTACATTGTCTGCAACCATATGCGAATTGTCAGCTGATGATCCGCACTACCAACAGATCCAATTGTTGCATGTCTACCTTACCGTAGGTACTATTGAGAAAAAGGTTGCAAAGACAGCATCGAATGCTACATCTACATCTTCTCCAGCCTCGAATGAGTGAAGCACTCGTCGTCCGCATCGATATCGAGAAAGTCTCTCTGATTATCGTCTACAATCATAACGAATACATTACTGACGTGATTGGCAAGATGACTATCACCATAAACCTCGTCTCACGCTACCTCGTGTACGTCTCCGGTATCCACATCGAAATTCTCAAGTAGTGCCATTAAGTCTCTCACCACATTGCTTACGATGCTGCTGAACGTTACAACCGTCCCAACGGTCAATATCATTGATCCCTGAAGCGCCACTCCCGTCTCACTTTACCTGCTGCGGCACTGTCGTACGAATCTCCCATGACGGTAGTTCCAAGCGTTCTCTCGTACCGCCATAGACCTTGCTGGATCTCTTTTTCATCCTGGTGCCAAGGCTCTCCTTCGCAGTCGAACCTCCAGCATGGCAGCGAAACAAATACGAAGAATGAAACAAGACCTTTCAACGCTCGGAAAGGCCGCACGATCTGTTCGTGCACACGGAAAAGCCTGGGAACCGAGGTACGAATATCACGAATGGTGTACATGTGATTTGTGACGTCGGGCATACACTCGGGTCGAAAGTCTAAAACCAGATCTAGCCTTTGCACGTGCTGGAGCATACACACCCAACCGTCTTTGAGCACTTGTTCGGTATCAATGTCCGTTCGTTGGTGGCTCCTGCTGCACAAGGTGATGCGTAACCTCCTGAGGAAAGGTAGGCTGGACGCACCAAATCTGTTGAAGAATACTGACGTGCCGGATAGCGTTGCTCTTTCATCGATCAACAGCTCAGGGGAGAAGGATGACGATATGATGATGATACAATTAGACCTATAAAAGATCGTCTTTGCATCCTGGAGCATGGTGCGGCAGACAAGGAAGAAGAAAAAGGGAGGTCGCCAGCAGGAGCAGATTGGATAGACTGCATGGCGACTTCCACAGAAGGCATCATTCGAACAAGGCTCCACGCTCTGCCAGTGGGATCTCCGAATACGATAGCTGCCATCAAGTGCCCACAGGACCTCACGCAATGGGGCGACAAGGTCTGTGTACTCTAGGATGTGAAGTCGTAATTCTGTCGGTAAATCTATGTAGCGGAATGGAGGTTGGCGGGGTGCTTGACGTCCAGTTACACGAAGCACGGCATTGCGAGCGATGTCTTCCAGGTCCGCAGATGGTTTTGGGTGAAGAAGAATACTGCATCTCGATGATCGCAGCGGCGGCCCCGGAACATTCAAGAAGTGCTTTGCTGCTGCCAGGTCCTCGACATCGCATATCACATTCAGTTCCAACTCTTCAACATGGCTTGACCGAATGAGTCGAGCAATGATATGTTTCCATGAACGGGAAACAAATGAGATATATTGATCACTCCATAGGCTGTCACCGTCACAGTATACGGGCGATCCGCAGACAGGGAATTCGCCCTCATCAGCACCACACTCGTGGAATGAGTAGTCGGCATTGAAGCGAGGTGGTTCATGGGTACAACCATTGAGAATCAGCGTTACAGATCTGAACGAGCCAGGTAGGTCCCATGGCGGCCATTCAAGTACGCCCCAAACTGGGTGTGTCAAGTTATTAGGCCAGAGCAGAACTGGATGGTGCGATGCCAAATATCGAGTGACATCGGCATAGATCGTGCGGTTGGCATGCCGCAAGCTGGCGTAGGGTCTGAGTTCGTCCTCGGCACTTTCATCAGCTTCAACAAACAGTGGAGCGCCTTTTAGTACGTCCAAATAGAGGAAAGTCTCGTGAGGAAGCTCCAAATTGTAGTAATAGATAAGATTCCTGGCTTTCTCCGGAAGGTGTTCGAAGGTGACTGGCAAGCGCGAGGGATACCGGCAGACACCGTGTTAACATGCGCACAGTCTCGTCTGAGCCATGCCTGTTTGCGGTACCAGGAAACCTGGTAGGAGATATGAGGCGAAGTGGGAGAATGACCGTGGGGAAGCGCAGGTTTCGGCGTTTCAGCATCAGTCATCTGCACTTGGTCTCGGATTAACAAGGAAGTGATGGTGCCATGGTCTGACGGCAAGCACCTGTCATGGATAATTCCATTGCACCTCGACATCAGACATACTACCTTATGCAGTAAGTACCAGGCGATCTACGGCGCTAAGGTGCGTTGATTACTTACAAATACCGAGCCAGGTCGCTGAGCCGCGTGTGTTATCTACTCGAAAAGCAAACGTTCCTAATGACTTGACTGTAGCTCGGGCGGTGCAAGGCACGCTTGTCTATGAGAACGACCATCGAGACTCACACGGAGCTACTGAGTAAGAGGCAAACAATGGACGCTTACGTGGTAAAGGTTTCACTTCGTGGAAGGTCGACAAGATACCCGAAGTAAGAGAACATCTTGCGTATGGTGAACCCATGATGAACCATATCTACATTGACAGGGTAAGCTTCCTGCGAACCACGCTTTGATAATAGCATGTAGGTAGATTGCGTACCCATGTCCATGTCTAAACACTGCGAGGTCTTGGTCTAACGGCTCGAGCAACCACTAGAAAACATGATCCAAGAACGAGAGATGAACCTGCCCACAATTGTGCATAGAGATAATGTCCGTTGTCTTTCGCGATAAGTGCTCCTCCAACTGGTGGACCAGTCAAAAGGGCAGTGCTTGCGATGGTGAAGCCCATGCCCATGCGCGTTCCCAGCTTGTTATCCTCAAGTATCATACTCGACAATCCTCCCGGCCACAAACCCTGCACTCCATTCGACGCCATACCGTACAGCACAGCGAAAGCATAAAGTCCGCCGGTAGAAGTGACAGCTGACCAACTATACATCAGGATTGCAGATACCAATGCACACGGGATAATGGTAGTGACCAGACCACTCCACACTGTAGCGACGTATGCCACGACAAGCCGTGCGATGATGCCCACGCCGTTGATCGTGATTAGAAGATTGACCGAAGACTGGAAGGATAGCCCGATCTCGTTGCGCGCGAAGCTTCCAATGTAATAGAAGGCAAAATACAAGGCGAAGAAGTTGAACCACATGCCGGCAACGTAGAAGACATATGTTGGTTCCTTGAAAGCGGTCCAGTCGACCAAACTACCGTATTCTCGTGGTGGAAGACGTGTCCTGAAGACAGCGACTGTGACAGCGCTGGTGCCGAGCATTATGAACCCGAGCACTCGCATCGTCCATGGGAATCCAATGCGAGGGAGCAAGTGGCTGACAATCGCTGGGAACATCATACCACCAGTGCCTGCACCAGTGAGGAAAAACGCCAAGACAAAACCCTTTTTCTTGGAGAAATATGTTGCAACAAGCCCAATGGAAGGTGTGAACATCAATCCCGAGCCCCACCCCGCACATAATGCTTGCGCCAAGAACACCTGCCAGTATGTGTGACACAGCGATGTCATGAAGACTCCTAGGACAAGTAGCGCGCATCCAGCAATGTAGACGGGTCTGAAATGTCCTGCGTCCAGCGCACGGCCAGCTAGGGTACCGACAGCGAAAATCAGAAACAGCTGAAAAGATCCGATCCATGCAATATCCGAGGACGTGCTGGAAGAAAGGAGATCCGACTGATAGTACGTCTCGAACGTGCCGAAGCTGGCCAAGAAGCCCCAAAGTTGAAGGCAACAATATGACCCATGATCGCTTGGGTCCAAGCCAGAACGCCACCATCTGGTGGGGGGCCTGGATCGTCGATTGTCTTGTCAGATCGTAAGGGAGTCATCTTGCCGTATCGAGTAGGCAAATTATGAAAGAGTTACGATGGGCGTGCTACTCTATTGCCAGGACAAATAGCAGAGACTTATGTTCACATAGCGGGAAGCTTACGAGAAGAGAGAGCATGGCACAGTCAACCGCTTGTGCTGGGTAACAATCGCGCAATAGTCACGGCCTCGGTCCGGTAGATGTGCCGCGCAACAAAATAAAAATCCGTTGTGTACCCATTGCGCCGCGGTCCGTTGGCTATTCCACAGGCCTCATATATGTACCCCAATGGTGTTGGCCATCACAAGATCCCGTGTGCTGCAAGCGGTCGATCGGATGGTCTAGCATGCCGGGTAGCTTCCGGAAGCGCAAACCTTAGTTCGTGCTTGTGTCCTGTTCCACGTCTACATCGACCTCACGTCAAGGACCTTCTACTTTCTTTTCGCATAAGAACACCTGCCGCAACGATGATTCAACATGCAGAAGGAACCTTGGAAATTTGATACGCGACACGTCATTCATGATCATACATGCGACAGCGTCATGTACCACCCCTTGGATATAAGGCTGCCGGAAGCTCGTCCCTGGCTTTTACGTAAAAGCTCGCTAATGAAAGTACAATGTTGCAGATCTACACAAGCATGGAATGCTCACACGATCGATATCACATTGCGTGCGAGGAGTTCGCAATGTGATTTGCTGCTCAAGAGGGCCACGACCTCGAATCTTGTTCGATGGAGCCACACTCGTCAGCACTAGTTTGTTTGATGGCGATCGTATAGCGCTGTCTCAATGTCAACAACATGATGCACACTCATTAGGCAGCTGCAAAGCTGGAGAAGACTGTGAGTATAGGGTACATTCCCTTGTCATCACCCTCTGGAAGCGATCGATCGACGAGACATGCGAAGAGGAATCCAACGAGAGCTTGCCACGCATGCCAGCTCTTGACTACATCCTCTGGGGATTGTGTCACCGCGCATCTCCGCTACATGTAGATGGTTGAGGTGCAAGAGGAACACAGTACAGGGATGCTGCACATGAATCTTCATTGGATAACGTTGTAGTTGAAGGCACGCGAAGGTTGATTTAAGGTCGGTCAATAGCCTTTCAGGGTGTTCAACGACCAGCATCACGCCCGTTTACTTCAACACTGTACTTGCACACTCAAAAAGTTCTTTAATCATACTGGTCTGATATATACAGGATGGGCTCGACTGGTCCAATGCATTCGAGTGACATCGCCATAGTGGGTGGAGGTGCGTGTGGCATTGCCGTCCTTACTGGCCTTCTCAAAAAATTCAAACTTGGCATACCCCCACGATCGATTGTTATCTTCGAAAAAGCAAAGACTGTAGGCCCAGGGCTTGCATACTCAGGCGCATGCGAAGGCACTGGATTGAACATGCGGAGTGATACCATGGGTCTACATCGCGAAAACCCCAGCCATTTCGTCCAATGGATGGAGGAAGAGCACCCTAACACAGATGTTGATAAGTATTTACCTCGAATGCAGTACGGTGAATACCTCTCATCGGTCAGCTCGATTGCCAAAGAGCAGGCTGCAGAGATTGGATGGAGCGTCCTCTCGATCGTCAGTGAAGTTGTAGCCCTGCACCCGATACCGTCCGGATTTGGAATCACGACCTCTGACAGCCTAACATATGAGGCCAAGCATGTGGTTCTAGCTTTGGGCAATCACATGGTACCGAAACACGATTATCGCACAGATGATCTTGGATACTTCCCGTTCCCCTGGCCCAACAACCAGTTCAAAGTGATCCCGCGAGCATCATCCGTCAGCATCTAGGGTCTCGATTGACAGCTCTTGATATAGCACTTTCTCTACGAAAGAACGGACATACCGGGCAGATAAGTTTGATTTCCCGCAGCGGCCGTCTGCCGAAAGTCCAGGCGACGTCGACGTCGAGCAAAGACCAGTATAGACTGTTCGAGATCGCCCGAGATCGTCCGAGATCTTGAAGAACGACCAGATGATGCGCTTGAGCGTTTGATCGAAGCCCTTCGCAACGAGATAGAGCAGGACGGTAAACCTGACTGGGCTAGCATTCTGTCTAGTCCACGGGACCCTTGTTTCGAGCTCCAGAAGGATATTCGCGAGGCCGAAGCTGGGCATATCAGATGGCAAGACATAATCACTGCGACGTCTCCAGTCGTAGAGAGATTTTGGAATTGTTTCACTGCTTTGGAGAAACAAAAATTCCTGACCAGATACCAAAGTACCTGGATGGCGTACCGTCACGCTATGCCACTCATTACTGCTCGGAACATTCTGGACATCATGTCCACAGGCCAGATCCAAGTTCTGCAGATGACTGGCAAGATCCAGAAAACGGAGCAAGGTTTCCAGATCCCGTGTATCGCCGATGGTGGTAGTCTGCATGCAGATTATGTCATTGAGGGTACAGATCCCGAAGTAGACCCTCTTCGACTTCCTTGTAAGCTCATCCACAACTGCCTCGGAGCACGTCTGATTGAAATCGAGCCTTTCGGAGGCATCAAGGTCGATCCCACAACACTTCAAGCGTCGAAGAATCTCTACCTGATCGGCTCGCTCACTCGTGGTGCGCACTTCTACTCCACGGCTATCGATCGAAATGTGGTTCATGCTGAGAGAGTTGTCGATGTAATTCTCGGTCAGAATCTACGACGTGTACTGCACATCGCGTTCTTCATCGGTACAGATATCTGCTCTCAGCTCATCGTGAGCAAGCTTGTTCCACAGCTACTTCGCCAAGGTCACGTACCTTATGTGTTCTTACCAGCCCACAAGACCAGCAAAAAGGCTTCCAAATTTGAGCTCGAAGAGCTCGCATTCTTCGAAAGGCAGATCTTGCCAGAGCACATCACTCCCATCATCCAGTCTAATCATGCCAGTGACAGTCCATGTCTGACTGTGAACGAACTCAGCTCGCGCTACGGCATCTTGGTTCAACATGTAGCTGATGTCAACGATCCGGCGTTCCATGATGAATTAGCGTCGCATCACATTGATATCGGGATGTCTATCCGGTGTTATCAAAAGTTTGGCAAAGACATCATACGGTTCTTCCAGTCCCGGCGACAAGGACTTCTCAATCTACACCCTGGCTCGCTTCCACAGTACCGTGGAGTCATGACCATGATCAGAGCTATGGACAATGACGAGCACGATTCCGGCTTTTCACTACACAGTATCAATGAGGACTGGGACGCCGGCGACCTCATCGACATACAGCGAGGACCTATCACAAAGGGTACAGCAATGTTGACCAACATGATTGACCTCCATGAAGTCGGTGTGAAGACCGCCTTGGATGTCTTTGAGAAGGTGTCTCGGGGTGTGAATTTGCCATCGTTCCCACAAGAAGAGGACAAAAAGAGTTACTACACATTTCCCACTACCAAAGAACTGGCTGAGTATCGCGGCCGTGGTCTCAAGATTGTTGACGCAGATGCAATGGAAAAGTTCTTCGTCTCAACGTACTCCACGCCGCGCAACAGAGACCGGCTCTCGAGCGTTGTTCGTCACGCGATTGAAGAATGGTACAAAGTGAACGGCCAACGCGACAATCCGAGATGAAAGCACCCAAGCTCTGAAGCCTTCGGGTGGCCTCGGGGCTGGCGATAGTCAATACAGAATGCAACGCTTTGTAACTTAGTTGACACATAAAAGTACTGCCACCATCGTAAGGTACATCTTGTAAAATGCCGAAGTATAATATGTAGGTCGCTGAATCAAGTTCTGAACGTAAGTCTGTTACGGCCTTGACGACATGCCAAGGTCGACTTTACTCGTAGATGGAGCCAATGTAAAAAGGGACCGCTCTTTCACTACGCCGCGTATGGCCGACCAAGGCATGTATCCGTGTTATACGTGGGGACCATCTACAAGCCACCACAGCCTAAGCTGCGGCATATAGGTCAGGTCCAAATAGACACATCAAACTAGCCGCGGAAGGCGGATAGCGCGCGTTTAGCTTTGTTAGACGTGCAGAGAAGTTCGTGGGTGCTACACCATGCTTTCCAGGCGCAGCGTCATGCAGACCAGCTGCTCCATGACGGCCTTTCGACGTCTCCGCCACCTTATATAGCTGATCAGAATGCGATGTTGTTTATATTGAGACTTCGAGCGTATCATGTTGTACCATGCGTCGCAACTCACGCCGGCAGCGAGATGTCAAATGCACGTTCTTACCTATCAAGCCTAGACTTCCTAGATCGGCTAACAAACTACTGTAGCTAACTTAGCGCCTAATGATCTAGCGCTCTCTGCCTTTTGCGTGCTACAAAGAAGCCAAAGTCCGGTACATATACTGGGAGCTGGAATCTAGCAGCGAGGTAGGGTCCAAAAGCTGCAGTACTCATGTGTATGTGACGACGAAAGCATCGGGAAAGAATCGCATTTCCGCTTTGTCCTCTAACTCTTTCTCGTTCCTAATCTATTGATTTGATCCACTCATCTTCGAGGAGATCTGCAGTGGACGGCCGCTTCTCGACCTTGTACACTAAGATCTTTTCGAAGAAAGCAAGCACTTTCTTGGCTTCTTCTGGCCCAGCGCACTTAGGACGACTGTCTTCGAACATTTGCTCAAGTGTTTGACCATGGAAAATCGGATATTCGGACACCTCCGCAGGACCGACATCACTTCTAATGAGCCGCAGATCTGGCCCAAAGTACCTGTCGTGGCGCTCCCACATACATTGCATTCGTTGAGGCAGACGGCCAAGAGCCTGAACGACCTGTAGGAGGTGATCATCGTCACATTCGTTCTCGGATATACCAGCCCAGTCGGAGACTGCGAAAAGTGGGATTCTCGTGATGAGCTGGAATGCCAAACACCCAAAGCTCCAGATATCGATCCGATGATCAAAAGGTAGCTTGAACATGAGTTCAGGAGCTCGCAACTCAACGGGAGTCACAGCTCTGACGGGCGAATGGGCAATAAGGAATGCTATGAGCAGTAGTGTTAGCTGTTTCTTGAGACGATCATTCCATCTTCTAGAAAACGTACAAGAACCAAAATCGGACAATTTCATGTCAGGCGAGCCATCTGGATTGGCGACTTCCATGATCGGGCGATCCGCACACAGATATCTAGGAGCCCACTTTTCTGGCTTGCGGTCCTTTCGCTTCACAGGCTGCGAGATGTTGTCACCAGTCGGCTGCTGCATCAGATTTGGTACATCTTTGATAGTCAGCTGCCTCGTGGAAAAGAGAAGGTTTCCGAAGTTCACATCGCCGTGCGCGATACCACTACTATGCAGGCAATGCAACCCGAGTAGCAGCTGCTTTATGATTCGTTGAGTGCTCACGTATTGGCTCGTTTCGTCAGTTTTGTCTGAGGCCAGATCACTTCCAAAGACACTGTTCGCACTCGGCCCCATAGGCTGAAGAACAAGACACTGATGCTCGCCATTTGGGCCAGAGTGGACAAAGCTGTCCAAGAGCTGGACTACGTGGTCTTTCGCAGAGTGCTGGTTCTCTGCTGATTTGAGATGCTGAAACGTTCGCACTTCGTTAGAAGCTGCTCCGGCATTTGCTTTGGTGATTTTCAGTGCGACGAGTGTCGAACACCTTGACCACGTCAGTCATCTGCGGAGCATATCATTCACATGGGTACCGCTTGCACTTACGAGCTATCTTGCGCAAGCCACACGGTGGAGAATGCCCCATGACCTAGTTTGCGGATGATCCTGTACCGACCATTGCAGAAGATGTCACCAAGATGTAACCTCCGGGTCGGTAAGATTCTATCCACTCTACAGGATCTCTTAGTGCCTTGAATCGGCCGTCACTTTCATTCAGCGGTTCCGTTGGCGATGGCGTCGTTGGGTCAGAGTCAGACATGGAGAGCGTTATGTAGGAGGAAAGAACCGAACAGATTATATGGAGGTTTGACCAATGTCTCTGCGGGTTTTGAAAGCTAGAGTGGAGGTTATATCCGATGTACAAGGAGGATGAGGTTGATAGAGCTTTTCAACCTAGCCTTCGATCCATTTCCCAATAAGTAAGGATAGCATGTGTACTCCATATATGGCCAATGTTGGCTGCGTAAGCCAAGCTTTGCTATGAAAGTCTTAAAGCAAACGGTAAACCTGAAACACCACTGAGGCAAACGCCTCTTTGGTTGCCGGAGTCAGCTGAAGCTTGCCGCAAGCACGAAATTACATCGCTATGGTTGTTTGCAGTGCCAATGTCGTCAATGACTCAGCTCAAGAAGGGCTTTACTAGCTGGGTTCGAGCCTATGAGTATATCCGACAACGCCCCCGGAGAAGGGCAACATTATCAGGATATTGTGAGCCGCTGCTCCAGCACATGCGATTCCAGCCAATATCTTCTGAGCGTCTGGTAGCAGAGCACGGCGTAGAACGAGCTGACATACTCGCCCGAGCAGCAATGAACCGCATACAAGCAGACTCGATCCACCGTTCGATCGGCCAAATGTTGGTCAGTTCGTGTTCGGACTTGCTGGATATGCTCGGCATATGGAAGAAGTGGCTTTGTTCCAGATTCCAGCACTTGCACTCATAACCAGTGTACAAACAAGTCGAACCTCATCTCAGCCCTTCACCCTTCGACCCACAACATCTCAAAGCCCTGAAATTTTCGCAGATATCTTTCATTCTTCCTGTACCTTCTGAGCACCCATCTGTCCCCCCAGGATTCCGTGCGCGGACCTCCCATTACGGCTTTCGGCGGTCGCCACGCCGGATCAAACACCAGCAGGCGCCTTTTGCCTCGCGTGGTCCGCTCAAGTCCCACCACGGTGATGGAATGGCGAGGTCTCTGCAGGAAGATTGGCATCTTCTGGGTCTGCCTCACTTTCTGCGATGGCTCGGTGGAGGTAGCAGCTTTGAAGTACTTCTCGACTGTGTCCAGGAGATCTTCCCACGCTCGATCTCCCGAGAAGACGGTAGCAGTGCACGGGATCTTTAAGCTGAGGAGGAGAGCCTCGACTTCGGAAGTCCCGATGAATTTCCTGGTGTCCTGGATGCCACCTGTCTGTATTCGAGCATGAGCATTATGACCCTCTGACCAGGCGCGCTCGATCAAGCTTTGTAGCTCTGGGATGGTGAGTTTCTTCTCAAGCAATTCAGACGGTGTGGTAGAATCTGAAGGAAGCGAACAACTAGAGCGTCCCAGTGCCAGAAGCGTCATCTGCAAGTTGCGGTAGCCGCAAAAGTACGGCCCTTCATCTGGGAGCTTGCACACTTGGATAGCAGCAGGAGTGCAGAGATACGCAATATGGACATCTTTATCATGATTCAGCAGCCTGCCCAGTTGAGGGATGACATTCGCAACGTCGTTGCTCTGATCTTCGCTGCCGATGATGGCCCTCACCTTCGCCGGCATCTGTTCTTCAAAGGCATGACGGCCGAGCTCTCGTTTCTACATCCGCGAGTCAGAATTGTGTTGCGGTTGCGCCTTGATAGAGAGAGGCCCATCCATTACCCCAAGCCTGCGCCACTCGTGTTTTTCTTCATCGCCAGTGCCACTCATCGCCCACCATCAAGGGCTAATCCTTGCAGTCGGCAACCATACGAGAACAATCCTTCGCGCGGTCGCATGGCCTTCGGTCAATGTCAGTCCAAGTGAAATGCGCCAAGAATCTCGAAACATCATTGAGGCATCATGAGTATCTGATCCCTCCTAGATAGACGCACCCATCGTGACGCACGCTCCTTTCCTCAGCCACATTCCACCGCCCCATTCCGCAGTCCGCACATAACCACGCTCGCGAGTCCGATCACGAGCGGCACCTCCCGCCGATCCACCATTGGACCCAACCACATCGTTTCAAAACAAGCTTTCCCGTCCGCGCAAGAACTTGGCACGCGAAGCTTGGTGGAGCTTGATCTGGCGTCCGACCGGGATCGCCTATCGTAGCTATGCAGGCCGCAGTTCCGTCATGCCAGATGGGAACGATGCATGGTCTCTCAGCCACAGCAGGTGACGAGCGAGGTGTAGCAGCCCGGGCATGCGCTGACTGGAAGGGCCATTGAGCCCGCGCGCGTCCGGCGGCCCAAGCCACGTAATCTGCGATAGCAACGCTTGTGCCTTGGTAGGTAGCTGTGGAAAACAGACCTGAAACCGGTTGCTGCGGCGGACGGATATCATTGGTAGCCCGGGCAGCGACATCATCGCCTGGCCTGCGCTCACGACTACTACTACTTGCCAAGGATCTGCTGCGTGTTGCTGACCGACTGAACTTCAGCTTCTTCCTTCCTCCATTCCGCTTACATCGCAAGACTCTCCTACCTTACCTTAAGGTACCTATCCACCAACACATCCATTCAGGAACATAATTCTCACCGTCAACCTTCACACCCAACATTTTCAGTCGCAGTCGACAATGTCTTCCCCCGCCGCCAACCAGATCACCATGCAGGACGTCGAGCTGGGCTACCAGCGCCCCAACGCCGAGCAGATGGTCGCCGCCGCCGCGCCAGAGGTGAGCCACCACGCCCCGGCACAGCGCCCAAAGATCCTTAAGATCGTGCGCGTAAGCGGACATTATAAGCACATGGTCGCTGACGGACGCCGGTGTAGCAGCAGGTCGCCCGCGAGGAGAAGCCTGCCAGGACGTTCCTGGGCATGCGCGGAGGCGGAATCATTCGTAAGTCGACGCTTTTCTCAGTACTCTCGAGCTTCAGGCCATTCTATGTCGCTATCGCGAGGACTTGTCCTTCTTGAGAGCTGCCTGTCTTTACAAGGCGTATCGCAGTTGAGCTTGCATGGACGTCCGCATGCCCGCCCCACAGCGTTTGACTTCACTACACATTTGACTCAAATCCTTGCATGGACCCACCGCACCACTTCCTAATCCACTTTCTCCACACCGTAATTTCAAGTCCGGTCGTTTTGAATGCTAACACCTCCCACCTCTAGTCGACCTCTGTGCTTGTTTCATCTGTTGCGAGTGCATGGAGGGCTGGTAAGTGCTCTTATGGATTCGAAGTCTAATTTGATCACGATGCTGATCTTTCACTTAGCTGCGGCGCCATCGATGACTGCTGCTGTTGCTAGACATCGTTACTGTCAAGCAAGTGTGGGGAGTGAGGTGCAGTGAGGAGAACAGAGTTGAGAGAAGAGAGTGGGATAGGAGACGACATGCGCGCGGAGGAGGCAAAGTGAGATACCTACCGTGCATATGGCTACGAGAGTTGTAGAGGTGCGGACACGAATCAAGCGATACTTGGCAATGACACAAACCCAGCACGTTGCAAACTTTTGTTGACAATCAAACCTGCCTGACTAAGTAGTGTCAATTGCTTGATTGAGTTACATTGAGACTGCGTCTTGCACCATTCCTTCCATGGAAAGGACACAGAGTACCCAAGCTGCATTCGGTTGTGCTCGTTGCTTCCAGGCGGCATGCATGCACTCAACATCAAGCGGTATGTACTTTTGTCTCCTGATGTGACAATGAAGAACTCTCTCCCGGCACATCGCCGTCACAACCCTGGCGGTGGCGGAGGTGGCACATTCTCTTCTGGCGGCGGTGGAGGGACACCGGGGGCACTACCATAGCCGTAGGATGAGGGAGGCTGCGGCGTCGGCTGCGCGACAAATTGTGCCGAGTAGGTCGCGAAGCCACCATACGCAGCATACGGATCCAGCGAAGGATTCGCGGCATAGTATTGGCACCAGGCAGTGTACTGTTCTGGTGTCATGGCCTGTGAGGTTCCCTCTGCACCTGCAGCGCCTTGTGGTGACTGTGCGCCGCCATAGCCTGCATTAGCAGCCGGAGCACCATACGACGCACCATAACCGCCCGGGGACTGTTGTCCGCCATAGCTCGCTGCACCTGCTCCGTACTGGTCATGTCCGCCATATTGGCTGTTGTCTCCATACTGGCCATTCCCACCATACTGTCCTGGACCATCGCGCCGAGGAGGGCGATCTCCATTACCACCAGGTGGGCCTTGAAATCGTTGTCCATTCGAACGGCGATCCTTGTATTGTTCGTAGTTCTCCTTGACCGAGCCAAGAAGCTCAAGGCACATCTCTTTGGCTCGTGCCATCATGTCGGGTTCAGGTCCGCTGTGGAATGTCAGCTGCAGCATCCATATTCAAATCACCCATACTTACGCGATGGACAGATACATGGGTTCGTCGCTTTCAACACCTGTTTCATGCTCGAAATATCCGCTTCCACGACCCTTGATCTGTACTCGGCACCGGGTTTCGCCTTGGATATATTTCACGTAGCTGCCACCCGAACCAACCACTTGTGCGCGGAGATTGAAGCCTGGAATTGGCTCGAGATCGATCGGGATATGCTCTTCTGGCCACTTGCGGCGTCCGAAGGAGTCGCGCTCGACTGGAGGACCTTCTTCGCGTGGTGGGCGACGTCCGAAGCGGCGTTCGTCAACCAGATTGGGAAGCTCTTGGGTCATCAGCTCTTCAATCTTCTTGACGGCGGCCTCGAGCCCTTCCTTGGTCGTACTGGTGACGTGGAGGTAGAGAGGTGGGTTTGCCGGCGTGGCCATACTCTTGTCGGGGTAATAATTGCCTCGGGTGGTGACATCTTCAAAAACGTGAGCGATCAGAACCTAAAGATCATATCGTAAAATGTAAAATGGTGGGTGAGCGTACCGGCGCCAGTTTCTTCTTTGATCTAAATGTCACACCGAGGTCAGCTTATGCAAATGGGGAGCCGCAGTGGCTGTGAAAGACTAGAGGTAAGCTCTTGTGATCTCCTCAAACGTATGATAACAAACCCGCGTGAAAGATGAAATCTCTCGCTACTGGGAGTATCAGTGGATCGCTGTGCAAAAGTGAATATTTACCATCTTCTGTGTGCTGCCTTTGGTCAGGGTGTACCGGTTTCGTAGGTCGTTGACCTCGATGTCTTTGATATAGTCACCGTCTTGCTGGTACACATCCTTGCGATCCGAGGAGCCCTCGCCAGCGCCCGCATCTGTACTCGGAGACTGGTCGACTTGTCAGTACTGCTTCGTGTGTTCCACTGCTCTTGATAGATTTACCTGGCGCACTGGGGTTATCTCTACGTGCTGGATGCTCTTCAGCTTCGCGGCGATGGCAGCAGCTTTCTCCGCAGCAGCAGCAGCCTTCTTCTCACTAGCCACAATTTCATCTGCGCTCCTCATCGGGCTTCGACTACGACGTGTACTGTGATCGCCCTCACCTCGGGCAGTGGGGGAGCGGGACCGACTCTTGACATCGAAGCGCGACCTTCGGACAGGTTCGGGCTCGGCTTGATCGAAGCGCGAGCGCTTAGGAGGCTGCTGATCGTACTCCATCTTCCGAGACTACCAGGAGTGAGAAGAGTGGACAGAGACACGTACGCTTTGGCGCAAGACAGACAGCTCGAGCACTTCGACATAGCATGAAAAGAACTGGGGGCGGAAATGGCCCCGAGTGCCGAGGAATAACCGGCGCCGATTCGACATCTGGCTTCCATTCGTCAATTCACATTTCTACCTTACCTACATATATCGTACAACTATTGAATGTCGCATACCAAGCCTTGTCGTTTCATTGCATTTGTTTTCGTCCCGAAACAACGGCCAGCAATTCGCATCGTATGCGAGCATATGACGGAAGCATTGGCACTGGCGGACGTCGATCGAAGCGTTGAAGTCTGACGTGCGTAGTAGAGCTGTAGATCTCCGCAACTGCAGGGAGTTTCCATGCACTTCTCGTTGCTATCGTTATAAGCCTGGTCACGAGGACTATCATCTTTGCATCTTCTCCTTGAGACTATCTCATTGAAGCTCTCCAACTGCACCTCGTACAAGTATATTGCGCTGTATTATCGATTATACAGCATTGAGCTGATCGCGTGTGGCGGATCGCCGGCCCGCCAAATTTTGTCCAAGCGCACCTCCGCCATTCGGCCTCAGCAGCAGAGAACATTATTTCTCCCAATCTTTCGTGACTCGATATCTGTTGCTGCGTCTTTGATCACCTTCCAACCACAACAATGGCCTCCAAACGCGCTGTCCGAGTGCTACAACAGCAGTTGGTATCTGTCACCACTGCGCGTCAGCTCATCACACCACTTGCGCAGCAGTCCCGTCTAGCATCCTCGTCCACTTCAGCTTCCGCATACAAAGCCCTGCATCGTCGAGTCGCTCCTCTCCCCGCTTCGACCCCAACGACCAACGTATCTCCTGCAGCTGCCGTGAGCTCGATTCTATACGACAACCCACTGCCATCTGCTCAGCCTCCAAAACGCCATGTCCTCAACTGCCTGGTGCAGAACGAACCTGGTGTCCTCTCCCGCGTTTCTGGCATTCTGGCTGCACGAGGCTTCAATATCGACTCCCTTGTCGTTTGTAGCACCGAGGTCGCGGATCTGAGTCGCATGACCATTGTGCTGCAGGGTCAGGATGGTGTCGTGGAACAGGCACGAAGACAATTGGAGGACCTGGTACCTGTATGGGCGGTCCTTGACTACACCGAAGCACCACTCGTTCAGCGTGAGCTTCTACTCGCAAAGATCTCTATCCTTGGCCCGGAGTACTTCGAAGAGCTGCTGGCGCATCACCGTGAAATGACTGACGCAGCGGAGGCTGCGCCAACGGAGGATCTCTCGCCAGAGGAGCTTGCAGAGCGGCAACAAGTCACACCGGTGGACTTCCACCCAAGCAACCTCGCTCCTTCGGAAGCTCTCCGTCTGAAGCACCAACATTTGGAAACGATCACATACTTGGTACATCAATTCGGCGGCAAAATCTTGGACATTAGTACAAACAACTGCATTGTCGAGCTCAGTGCGAAGCCGGTCCGAATTGACAGCTTCATGAAGTTGATCAGTCCTTTTGGTATTCTCGAGAGTGCTAGAACTGGTAAGTACATGCTAATAGTCACATTTCCGCTACAGAAGCCAGAATTTCCCGATAAGAACTCAGATACCAAATCATGTTCGTGAAGCTGACTCGTTTCGCACACTCAGGTCTCATGGCTCTTCCTCGCTCGCCACTGCATAGTAGCGAGATCGAAGAGAAAGAAGCCGAGGATGTCATTGACGCCGCTTCCCTGCCACCAAGTTGAGGAACCACTTTCAAGAACAACCATAAGGTACCTTCTTATCGTGATCCACATATTTTGTACCACTCATTCCAATTGATAAATTTCCGGCTACGCAGCCAAGGTGGCCTGGCGTTGAGGAGTACCAGATCGCTAGTCCCTTCACTCCTTACTCGGCGCGTCGTTCTAGCTCGGACGATCGGTGCTTGGTGGCAATTGACGGTATTTCTCTTTCACCGGCAATCAGCAGGCGCTTTTGTCTTTACGAATCCTTTCGTGTAAGGGGCTTGTTCGAGAACGGATGACGCTGTCAGTCTTTCTCGGAAATCTGTCGGGATTATAACTACTGCTCGTGAAAGGTTGAGCAGGGTTCTTCGAAGCTACTCAGAGAATACTGCTACGCTATTATATGAGAGCGCTGTGCTACAATTTCCGTGATAATAGTGGTCAAGCTACTCAATGATTTCCATAGCTTCTTCACAAATTCATATCGACCTTGAGCCCAGTTTTAAGGACGGCAGTCCAGTGGCTTCGTCTAAAAGCCCATCCATTGCGTCTCTAGTCTTACAACTTACTCCTTTCCGCAATCAACGACATGCCTCTCGGATGCGACTCCAGCCAATCCTTATCAATGTCGGCAATACTCGTCACGCCCGCGACATTCATCAGAATGTCAAGGTCGGCCAGCAGACTCTTCATCACGTGGCGCACGCCGTGCTCGCCCATGATCGACAACCCCCAGACCCAGAGGCGCCCGACGAAGACGAACTTGGCCCCGAGCGCGAGCGCCTTGAAGACATCGGCGGCGCCGCGCACGCCCGAGTCGAACATGATGTAGGTCTTGTCGCCCACGGCTGATATCATGGTAAGACGAGGGAGTCAGCGTCATAATGTTGGTTATAGAGCACATGCTGAATAAGGAAGGAAGGGAACGTACCATTGACAATGTTCTCCAGTGCGTCCAGACTGGCGATCGCGCCATCGACTTGACGGCCTGCATGGTTCGACACGACAATGCCATCGCAGCCAATCTCAACACACTTCCGCGCATCTGCGACAGACTGGATGCCTTTGATCGCGAACGGTTTGCCGCCACTGATCTCCTTCCACGTCTTGATCAGCCACGGCATCTTCTCCCACGACCAGGCGCGGCCGTGCCAGACATTGTCGATCCATTTCGCGCCGGCTTCGTTGGGCTGCGTGGCCGGGTCGATGCCGGCTTCCTTGAGACGTTTCTGGAACACGGGGTCGGAGAGGCCCAGGTCCGCGCCGCGACCGTGGTAGAAGGCGTAGTTGGAGGTGTGCACGTCGTCATGGCGCCAGGCAAGTTGCCAGGTGTCCACAGTCAAGATGCATGCTGAGAAGCCCGAGTCGTGTGCGCGCTGGAGCAGGGAGATGGTAAGTTCGTCGTCGTGGGGCATGTAGAGCTGGAAGAAGCGTGGTCCGGCTCCATTGGCTTTGCCGACGTCCTCGATCGGGTTGGATCCAGCAGTGCTCAAGCAGTAGGGAAGGTTGAGCTCTTTTGCCACTTTCGCCACGGGGAGCTCGCCCAGCGGGTGGTAGATCTTGTTGATGCCAATGGGTGCAAAGCCGACGGGAGCAGATACTTTATGCCCGAAGATCTCGGTGGAGGTGTCGCGCCTGTTGGTGTCGACGAGCATGCGGGGGATGATCTTGTGGCGGTAGAAGGCTTGTCGATTGGCGAGGTGCGTCTGGGATTGACCAGCATTGGAAGAGGCATAGTACCATCCGCCCTCGCTCAGCTTTTCCTTGGCGAGTTCTTCGAGCTTCCCCGGGTCAGTGTTGAAGATGGGCACTTGGCCTTCGTTGCTCTTCCAGAAGTTCTCCCGTTGGTACTCGGCCCACTCAGGGGTGGTGCGGATGTTCTTGTTGTCGTTCTTGGTGTCCATGGTGTGAAAGAAGGAGAGGTTGAAAAGAAAAGTCGAGATAATGAAGAAGATGGATGACTTGAACAGTTCTACTTACTTGCATACTATATTGATGAATTATCAGCTTACCCCATCATCCATGTAGTCGATGAAGTCGACATGACGATCTGATGGCATCGAGCCGTAAGGACGCGGTAGGCGAAGTTGATGTCATGCAGATGTGTCTTTTGCCTTAAGCATCCATTCAGCCGCGTCGGGAGATCCGAGCGTCAGGCCCGGGTGGTTCTGGCCATGTTCAGATAAGATAAGATGAAAGTCAATTCAGCTTCCCTGCTGACTCACTGCATGATGGAGCTGTCCTGCATTGGCGACATTTTTTTGATCAAAGAAGATTTCTGAATTTTGTTTCTCTGGCAGCCAACGGACAGAAAACAATACAACGACACGCCGAAAGACAATGGCGACCACACGCCTAGTACGCCCTTCCACCCGTTGCGTGAAGCAGCTCTCATACCGCTCATACTCATCCCCCTCCACCCCACCTACATCGCCATTCGCGCCGCGCCATCTCCTCTCGATCGCAGACCTTACACCTCAGGAACTTACCACTCTAATTCGCAATGCCTACGCACACAAGACCGCGATCAAGTCAGGCAGCACGCCCAGCGCAATCCAAAACAGCTTGCTCGGCAAGACCGTCGCTTTGACTTTCAGCAAACGCTCTACGCGTACACGAGTGTCGACGGAAGCTGCTGTAGCCCTCATGAACGGACACCCCATGTTTCTCGGCTCTGGAGACATCCAATTGGGTGTGAACGAGTCTCTGTACGACACCTCGGTCGTGATCAGCAGCATGGTCTCCTGCATCGTGGCACGCGTGAACGGACACTCCGACGTCGCGGATCTGGCAAAACACAGCTCGGTCCCGGTCATCAATGCCCTTTCCGATCTGTATCACCCCCTCCAGACGATCGCCGATTTCCTGACAATTCACGAAGTTTTCAAGAGCACTGCTTCTTCGACCTCCCCGGCAAGTCTAGGCGTCGAGGGTCTGAAGATCGCATGGGTCGGCGACGCGAACAACGTCCTCTACGACCTCGCGATCGGAGCCGCCAAGCTCGGTGCTGAGATCGCCGTCGCTACACCGCCAGCTTATACGATCCCCTCATTCATGAAAGACATCATAACCTCGTCCGCGCCGGCAGGCTCCAGCTTCAAGTTCTCCGAGACGACTGTGCCTGAGGAGGCGGTGAAGGATGCCGATATCATTGTGACAGACACTTGGGTATCCATGGGGCAAGAAGCAGAGAAAGCACAGAGAATCAAGGAGTTTGCGGGCTTCCAGGTGACGAACGAGCTAGCCAAGCGGGGTGGAGCAAAAGACGGGTGGAGGTTCATGCATTGCCTGCCTCGCAAGCCGGAGGAGGTGGATGACGAGGTCTTCTACTCACCTCGAAGTGTGGTGTTCCAGGAGGCGGAGAATAGGCTGTGGGCCGTGTTGAGCGTGCTCGAGAGTTTTGTGAAGAATCAGGGTAAGATTGTGTAAGTTGAACGTCGTGGAGGGCTTGCGTGGCGTTCAATGTACGGCGTTGGGAAGGGAAAAGCAGTGTTCCTCATTTAGCGATTCGCGTTGACTAGATCTGGTTGCCATTGCACCAGCAGAGCGATATCCTCATTCTTTTTTCGTTTGTACTGCACCAAGCAACTATGGCCTGCTCAATCATACTCTTCATAACCATATGCTCCCGATTGAGCCTGCGTCATGACCCACTCCTCACTCGCCAGCCCTTTTTCTTTCCTCCTCACAAGCACGTCGGAGCCTTTGTGGAAATCACACGCCCATTCACACTTCGGCTCCGTCTCGTCTCCGAAGTACCTCGCGATCAACTTATGCCTGCATTCACTTATATTCTCGCAATACGCGATCAATGCCTGCAGGCTCTTCCCACGTCCGATCATTGCATCGCGGCTTCGAGCGTCTTGACCTCCTCGTTGGTTGCCTGCCATCATATTCGAAGCGCGGTCACGATCTTCGCGGCTATAGTAGAGCATACAGATCGAGGCCTTGCCGTCTCGACCCGCACGTCCGGCTTCCTGGTAGAAGCCCTCGAAAGATTTGGGGATCTGCCAATGCGTGACGAAGCGGACGTTCTCTTTGTCAATGCCCATGCCGAACGCGGTGGTGGCGACGATCACATCATACCCTTGGCGATTCGCGATCCAGCCAGCCAGATGGTCGTCCTTCTGCTCGGATGTGAGTTTCGAATGGTATGGTCGTGCTCCGATACCGTCAGCAGTCAGACGGGCGGCAAGAGCCTCGGTGTCCTTGATGAACCAGGTATATATAATGCCGGGAACGTTGTTGACTCGTTCGCCTCGTTCCTGTAGTTCTTGCATTCGTCTTGGGTCTCCTGCTCGCCGGGCGTAGGTTCCTTTCATCCATTTGACAAAGTCGTCATAACGATCCTCCTCATCGTTTGTGAAGCGAATCTCGTAATGTAAGTTGGGCCGGCTTGTGGTCATGGTGAAGAACTTCAGCTTCCTCGCATCGAGTCCGAGGGTCGTGATCACATCGTTTCGCACTCGCTGTGTCGCTGTCGCCGTACAGCATATCATTGGTACGGTTGGGAACTCCCTTTTGAAGAAATCGAGCTGTTTGAACTTGGGACGAAAGTCATGACCCCATTCGGAGATGCAGTGTGCCTCGTCGATGGCGATCCGAGCCAGCTCCTTCTGCTCGTGTACGATTCTTAATGCATTGCGAAAGTAATCAAGCGTCGTGGTTTCTGGCGTGACATACAGCAGTCTTGTCCTCGGATGGCCACTTTTCAGATCATCCAGGATCGCATTCCGCACGTTGTACGGGGTGTTACTGTTCAAAGTCGCCACGCTGATGCCAGCGGCGGTCAGCGCAGCGAGCTGATTGTTCATGAGAGCAAGAAGTGGTGAAATGACGATGGTGATGCCCACATCCACAACAGCTGGAAGCTGAAAGCACAAACTCTTGCCGAAACTTGTGGCGGCTTGGAGGAAGACATCTTGGCCTTCCAGCGATGCCACAATGACTTCTCGTTGCACCGGTCTGATATCTTGATTAGTAGAGTACGTGTAGACCAGGATGGTTTTGCCGCAAACCGAAATGAAGGTTTGCCAAAGACCTTTCTCAAGGTGAATTCGAGGTCGAGTTTCTCGTCTAGCTTTCGACCTGTAAGGCCAGGCATGGCTTGGATATTGGTTACATTCAGAGTATGATCCTACCGGGACTTGTATGAGACGCACGATTCGATTGCTTGCTGAAAGACGTACAATAGCAACGAGGTTGCGTTCGCAGCCTGAATTATGATAGGTGTAAGAGGTGTTGTTGAAGTGGATGAATGGAGGCTAGAGCTAGTCGGAAATCGCGAGTCTGCAGGTTGATCCTACTGGACGGGAAATTCACAATTCATCATACTTTAGAACGGATACAGACAATGAGTCCCTGCGTGCGTGATCTCATAGAGAAAGCATCTATGTCACGTATATGCTATCTTCCTTGACAAACTTCGCCACCAGAGCCTCAATATGCGCTCGCTCGTCCGGGGTCATCCCTTTCCATTTCCGTTTCACCTCATCCCAAACTTCTTGCATCCTTCTGCGTCCCGCACATTTGTAAAATGCAGCGAGCACGTTGACGACCAGGTCGCGCATGAAGTACGGCGGTCGTTCAAGCTCTGTCGTGATCAGCCCGTCTTGTAGTCCGATTTCGTCTTGTGCGAGAAAGAGAGAGCTCTCGCTGGTAGGTTCTTTCCCTGCTTCTCCACGCTTGACGCCGCGAAGAAATTCCTGCCAAAAGGTCTCAAGATCTTTCTTGGTCCACGACGAAACAGTATACCCACCATGCTGCCAGAAGCCGCCAAAGATGTGGAAGTATATGCTTCCATGAACATTCAGACCTTTGTCTTTCATCTCTTGAAGCAATGTCATGATCTCGTGGATTGAGCCTGTCGTTTGAGCGTGATAGTTGATGAAGATGCGGTACGTTCTTTCATTCGGCGCAATGGGAGTGCGTCGCTGCAGTTCTTCTTTCCGATCTTCCGAAGAGAATCCAGATCCAAAGAAGGAGCTTTCGTGTTCTGCGTGTTCGTCACGCAATCGCTGTGCCTCGAAGTCCAGTTTGTGGCCGAGTGCTTTGAGGTCTTGCCAATCAGTTGGCGTTGTCGTACCAAGGCTTTGCTCGTGTAGTCGCTTCATTTTGATGAACACGTTCTCTGCGGCCGCTGGTTCGCCGGCATTGATCAAGGACGTGATCACGCAGTTCATTACGACCGTATCAACAATTTCGCCAGCATTGACGAGATCACGGAACGCCTGACGGACTGCATCGCCGTCGCCTCGTTTGCCAGCATAGTGTATGAGGCTCGTACGGAAGAAACGATTCATGCGCATGCCTCTTGACACAAGCTCGTTGTAAATGGTGTCGGCTAAGGCGAAGCGGCCGGCCTTGACTGCTAAATCGAAAAGTACGTTGAGTGTGCCATGCGTCGCCGCAACTCCGTTTTCCTCCATACGCATCCATGTCTCCACTGCCTCCATGATAGCATTGGTCGACACACTTCGTTCCCGGCGTCCAGCGAAGGTTATCGCCGCGTTCCATTCATCGGCACGCACGGGAATCTGCTCCCCCACGCACTCGTCCAGGATTGCGAAAAAGCGGTCGTGAGCGTGCTGCCGATGTTTGTATTCAACCCAAGCAAAATGCGCGAACAGACGTCGGACTATGTTATCCGACAAATATCTTAGCCTCGGCGTTTGCAGAGCCTGATAGTTGTCCCAGAGTCTTTTCAGCGAAAGTCGACCAAGCTTGACGTTCAAATATGTTTCAAGATCATGTATCTGCCTCGCATGTTCCTCGTCTACCGGCGGTAGAACGATTCGTCTGGTGTTGGGCTCTTTTTCAGGCGGAAGTACCATTCGTGGAGCCAAGGGAAAATGCTTAGATTTCCCGTGGGAGTCCGTTGTCGTAACGGCCTTTTCATCTCCCATGTGCCATAGATCGGACCCAGGGGGATATGTGTTCACGAGATTTTCCAACTCAATACTACTGTACGATGTCTTCTCGCCCCATCTGCGTGGTTTCGGCAGATGCTCACGCAGGTCGCGAGCCTCCGAAGCATAATGTCTTCGACCGATGGATCCGCGTGCAGGTATCTCCGATGCCTTTCCTGGTCTCTTCATGAACCTTCCCAGTCCATCGCGATTGTTGCAGTGATCTTTACAAGCTCCAGCCGCGACCAGAGAATTTATGAATAAGTCTTCCAGAGCACGGTAGTTTGTGCGGTGTCGACTCGAAGTATGGTAGTTGCGCACATCTCGTGGCCCGGTCTCTTCGAATAGAGAGAAAGGAAGCGAGGGCAGGTCGGAGATCATCACGGCGCATTGGGAGCTCTTGGAAAGGACTGGGAAGCTCTTCGTCTTGCAGAGCGTGCCGAGAAGGGACATGGAAATTCGCACATGATGGCCAGATATCCGTCAACCCGAAGACGGCATAATGGAGCCAGGAAATGATGAAGCTGAGAATGTGGATTGTGATGTCGTGTGCATAGGTGTTTCTGTACCAGCTCCAATGTGCCAAGCCCAGTTGCGGCGAACGCGGAGGAGAGACGAAGCATTGATGATCGGATACTACAACCCTAATGATACCTGGTATTGTCCTCCATCAGTCTGCATGTGTTGTCCAGTATGGGTCGCATAGGACTTGAGGCGCAGCGCGTCCGCCGCCATGCTACACAGCTTCTCGATGTCGGGCGCATTTCCTCACCTCCTCCCTGGTACGGAGCAATGGGTGTCATACCACCATCAGAACGACTCATCAGACCGCCCATGCAAAGACCGCAGAAGCCTGGAAAGCGTGCATCGAAGCTATTCAAACCGGTTCACCTGAACTACGAGGAAGATCTGCTACGATGGGAATACTTCAACGATCACCCGTGGGAATTAGCCAGGCCGAGAGTAGTCCTCGAGGATGACGGACGAGATGGTCAAAAGTGGGATTGGAGTCTTCCTCTCGACCATGCCCTACGGAGACCGGGACCTGGAGAGCAAAGCGCGAAGGGCATCAATCTCGGGAAAGCGTGGGATCAAGCAAGAAAGACCCAAGCAGCTCGGCCGATAAATGGTGAAGCGTAAGTTTTGTCGAACGTGTTGAACCCACGAATCTTATGCTCACACTTTGTGGTTACAGCGTTGTGAAACGTCAACACCATCTCATGAACCGCACTGGGCTTTCACAATCAGCCGCCTACGATCAAGCCCGAAAGGAGTTCTACCGCTACAGACATGCTCGCGAAGTTGAACAGCGGGTTGCTCGCGAAGAGGCCCTCTCAACTGGCGCTTTCTTTGGACCTGGACCAAATGAGATCGGAATGAGATTAGAAGACAAGATGTACGATAAATGGAAGAGCTGGGCAGAGAAGGAAATTACAGCGCAACGGCAAATAGCAAACAGCGCGTACACTGGAAACGAGGCAGAGGAGAACAGTTTAGAAGAAGGGTTAGGTGCCGAACTGGAAGTGGTTGAGGAAGTGACACCAGCTACGAAGCGTGGACAGCAAGTGAACGGGCCAGCGGCGATACATGCTTGATTCCTGCTAGACCAATTGTGCTTTTCATACGACCTCTGTACAATGAATGCGAGCATATTCCAGAAGTGAGCAACATGCAAGACCACCCAATCTCGTGCTTGAAGTCTTGATTCCACTTCGATGCTACGACATGGCGCATACCTTATAATCTGGAATCATCCGATATGAGCTATACTGAAAATAGCTTTCATAAGGCGGAACTTCCTCGAAGAAGATAAGATGGTGCACTCACACATTTGAGGTGATGTTGTCTATTGCTTGCTATCCACTCACCTGGCATAAGGGCTACAGCACACGGAGAGGGAAAAGGGGCGATGACATGGATGTAAATGTTCGCCGTAAGATCTTGTAAGGTACGCATACAAAGGCTTGAGCATAACAACCTTCCCATCAGTTGTATATCCAGCAAAAGCCCTCTAACTTGCCAGTCTTGTCAGTAGATCGTATCTCGTTCTCATCATGGATACTGGATGGAACATTTGGTAGTACGCAGGTCCGCTAGCGTGATTTACGAGCCGCAACTCTAACTCCAGACATTGGCCCCGCAAGACCCCATGCCACGATGCGGGAATCGGTCTTCAATTATTGTATTTGATGGTTTGAATGAATACCGTGTTTCGACGTCACATCTTTCGGCCCACTTTGTCTTTCAAACCCCCGTCGACTCGCTTCATATCTATCATGGCCCCAACAAGTGAGCCCTGCTGCAGCCTCGAAACGAAGTAGGACCTAGACTGACATTAGACTCCCAGCAAACCCTCGTCCCATTGTTGTCTCCGGCCCTTCAGGCTCCGGAAAGTCCACGCTCCTCGGTCGTCTGTTCAAAGAATATCCTGACCGTTTCGGCTTCTCCATCTCCCACACAACCCGTGCGCCACGAGGCCAGGAGCAAGATGGCGTGGAGTACAACTTCGTCACCAAGGACGTGTTCGAGAAGATGATCGACAATGGGGAGTTTATTGAGCATGCACAGTTCGGCAGCAACATGTATGGCACAAGTGTTGAGGCCGTGAAGAGTGTGGCGGAGAAGGGCAAGAACTGCATCCTGGACATCGAGATGGAGGTGTGTAGGAGTTTTGAGGTGCACAATCGAATCTATGCTAATACTGGGCATTCAGGGCGTGAAACAGGTGAAGAAGACGGACCTGAACGCGCGATTTTTGTTTTTGCAGCCTCCGAGCGTTGAGATCCTGGAGCAACGACTTCGGGGACGTGGAACAGACAAGGAGGAGGCGATCAAAGAGCGCTTGGCACAAGCCACGAACGAGATCGAGTATTCAAAGACCCCTGGTGTGCACGACCAGATCATCACCAACGACGACCTTGAAAAGGCCTGGGGCGAGTTCAAGGCTTTCTGTGTGCCGGAGAGCTCGTAAGAATGCGGGTGCAGTCACCCATACATGATAGACCAATGTTGATCAGTGAGATTGATTGCAATCGAGCATATGACACTCTCATACCGTACAACGATAACGACGCGATTACGAACAAGTTGAGCTGAATCGTGCTGCATGCGTTCTCCTTACCGTCAGGGCGTGAGGAATAGCGGTGCTCAATACTGCTTCGAATGCAAGATTGCGTTCCATTGTACCGCAACAACTGAAGTATTCGAGCACTCCCTCAAGTATCCTTCGTCGTCTGAGACGTCGAAGCCGCATGAAGAAAGCAGAGCCTGGACCGAGGCCATATCGGGTGCATGGATAACGATACCCACGTCCTCTGAAAGTCTAAACTGTACGAACTCACGACCCTAGATCTCGCCTATCGTCGATAGGCTTGATCGCAGTATATGCTTTGAATAGATGAATTTGCCACAGACGCGTGCATTCACGTCGACGAGACTGTGTTGACATACGTTGCCGCTTATCATATCACTTGATCCAAGGAATCTGTTCTGGCCCGCCTGAAAGAGCTAGCGGGGGCGCGGCCCCCAAGCAGAAGACCTGGCAGGCACGTCACACTCTGCTGGATCCTTTACCCGCACACTCTTCACTGTTGCAATTCGCCCAAAACACGCGCAGCTACTCTCAATCAACTTCTTCTCTTCTACGCCTCTAACCGCCCGTACTATCGCGACGCCTGTGTTCGCCCCATATCCACCGTGTCCCCGCAGCGACTTGACGGCTCATACCCACTAAGACTACAGTAGTCGCCCACCGACGACCCCACCTTCGTAACTTCAATTCCGAACCACAGTCTCACGACAACGCCCTGCCAAAACATATCCTCACATCTGCTCATTCCACTCTATCCTTCGCCACGAAGAGCCCGTCATGGGTCAAACACTGTCAGAACCAGTGGTAGAAAAGGTAAGCGCTTCTATATACCGTGCTCGCGGCCGGCGGCGATTCACCCCCGCTTCGGTGATGGCATTCATGTCCAAGATCAGACACGATGTGGTCTTTCCTTGCCTCTTAGCGGACACAATCAGTTGACACAAGACGTACTGCAGCACTCAGACGAAGGGCAAGATGAGCGCGTGTTCTACGGCGTGAGCTGCATGCAGGGATGGAGAATAAGTATGGAGGATGCCCACGCAACAGTCCTTGACCTGCAAGCCCTCAAGGACGGCGACGAGCTCAAGCCTGCTGCTGCAGACGTGCGGATATCTTATTTTGGAGTGTATGACGGACACGGAGGAGACAAGGTGGCCCTGTACACGGGCGAGCACCTACATAACATTGTTGCGAAACAAGCCGCATTCCAGAACAAGGATTTTGAGCAGGCGCTAAAGGACGGCTTTCTTGCCATTGACCGAGCAATCCTGAGTGGTATGTACCCATCTCGCGGAATCGTTCAGTGGTTCTGAGTGTGCTAACACAGACCTCGGCAGACCCAAGATATGAAGAAGAAGTCTCTGGATGCACAGCGTCAGTGGGCATCATCACGAACGACAAGATCTATGTTGTATGTGTCCCAGGGGTGCGAAATACACATGCTCGAGGCTTACAATGACAGGGTAACGCCGGTGATTCGAGATCGGTCCTTGGTATTAAAGGTCGGGCAAAGCCTCTCTCTTTCGATCACAAACCGCAGAACGAAGGCGAAAAAGCACGCATTTGCGCCGCCGGTGGTTTCGTCGACTTCGGCAGAGTCAATGGCAATCTAGCACTCAGCAGGGCTATTGGCGACTTTGAGTTCAAGAAGAGCGCAGATTTGCCACCGGAACAACAAATTGTGACAGCATTCCCCGAGGTCACAGTTCACGACTTGGGTGATGACGACGAGTTTCTCGTGATTGCCTGCGACGGTAAGCACACTGAATACATGATATGTTTCGATGAACGTAATCGCTAACACAACTTTCAGGAATCTGGGACTGTCAATCCTCCCAAGCCGTCGTCGAGTTTGTCCGAAGAGGTATCGCAGCAAAGCAGGAACTTTCGGCCATTTGCGAAAACATGATGGACAACTGCTTAGCCAGCAACAGCGAGACCGGCGGAGTCGGTTGTGACAACATGACAATGGTCGTCATTGGTCTTTTGAATGGCAAGACGAAGGAGGAATGGTACAGCATGATTGGCGAGAGAGTTGCGAATGGCGATGGACCTTGCGCGCCTCCCGAATACGGCAAGTCTGAGTCTTGATCCACCTCCTTAGACTGCGCGGCAGAGTCAGTGTAATTACAGGAGTCGCAGATAGCACGTTTTGGCAACTCCTGTTTTTGATCATCTTGGCTCTGTCGCGCTTCATCGTTGGTTTCTAGAAAAATGTGCTGACATTCCCTGCAGCGGAGTTCCGAGGTCCCGGCGTACACAACCGCTTCTCTTCCGACGACTCACCGGACGACTACGAAATGGACATGGACCAACGAACGCGTATTCTCAGTACTGGACGTGGTGGTCGCGTCATTCTGTTGGGAGATGGAACGGAGCTGGGGATCTCTGGTCATGACGACGACGGTGACATTGACATGGAAGATCGCGGTGAAGCCGAGGAGCTCGAAGACAAAGATCTGGAGGAGCAGGTCAAGAAGGGCCAGGCTCAGAGCAACAGCACAACTAGCGACACTCAATCGGCAAACGCCACGGGCACTGCTGATCCGGCGAAGGCGCCTGTTGCTACAGAGGGTAAGACTAGTGACGCGCCGGAGCCGGAAATGAAACCGGCCTCGGACAGTGTCAATGTCAAGAAGCTGGAGGAGACGAAGAAGACGGAGTAGTACAGAGACGTCAACAGACACGCATGCGTGTTTGTGCTCTTACGGCTCGTCCTCCGACACATTGAGCACTTGAATGGCAGGAATGATACCCTTACCACGAACTGTAACAAATTCTGCACGTATTAGTGATGCTATCGACACATGTACAGTTGTGACCGCGCAACTATCACTTATCCTTCTGCATACACCTCTCCCTCCTTTCCTGGTCCATATTGAAGCCACCAATTCTACTTCGAGGCACCGACGGGAAGGCACAATACTCATACACGTCTTCTTACCCTACGGCCTGAAAACTTGCAGCTGACCAGAAATGGAACCTGAGCCTTATCATGCTCACTGGTCTCAGAAAGTTCGCCAACAGTCGCAACTCGTGTAGACCTGAAGTGTAGGACCCTCCCAAATCAGCTGGGAAACGTGCATGGTAGCTTAGTCAGCGGGATATATGCCATCGCCGTCTGTTCACACCTCACCCTTGACCTTTCGAGCTGTTACATATGCACAATCACTATGAGACATCCTCTGTGGTTCTACAAGACAGCTCATCATCTGTGTAGTTGACGCTGGCTGGAAGATTGGAAACTAGTGATATGCGATCAACAGCACGGGAAACAGTTCTGCATTAAAATACCTACTCTTTTTGTGTCTGCAGCAGTGCTGGAGTTGTGGACCGTTTCGGCCCCATACGAACAAGCGAGTCGCAATGCCGTCTGTGAAACGTGGTCGCCGAACTATCAAGGTAGAATCGCCGACGTCTCATTCTGATGGATGGCCGAGCGCGGCAGCAGGTATGCCATTTGTGCTTCCCATATGTAACAGAGTGCGATCCTTAATGTATGGCTTTACAGATGATCCGGAGGAATCTCATCAATGGTGTCCGTTCCCTCCAGCCAAAAGATCGAAGGTGGCTGTGCGGCGACCGACGTTTGCTGTGAATCGCGCCATGCAGGAAACGCGGAACGCAGGTGAGGGAAACTCGTCTACCGTAAGGCGAGTAGCCACCCCGTCTCGTTTTGAGCTGGAATCCAATAGATTTAGGCATCGTGACTATCGTCATGGCAGCCTGGACTCCGATGAACAGCTAAGGCCGAACTTGCCACGCACGAAACCGCCACGAAAACGTGACAGACTGTCGAAGACGGAATGGGAGAAGTTGATGCGCGAGGATGATTTCGATAAGATGCTTGACGAGGCAGATCTTGACGAGGCTGGTGACGATAAGGAAGGCGTCAAGGACTTCAGCCTGGAGGATGAGGGGAGTGAAGATGAAAGTGTGGGAACGGAATCCGATCTTGCCAGTCCGAGGAGAAGATCTGCCAGGGTGGAGTATGCGAATGCCAGGAAGTTGAACGCCAGAAGCACTGTGTCCGACCTGGACGAAAGTCCAATCGCGTCAGGGAGAGGGAAGCGGAGAAGACCTCGCGGTCGAACAGAAGCGCAATATCTCACGAGCTTTGATAGAGATGGCGATTCAGATGCGAGGTCTCTGCAGTTCCAGGTTGACGACACAGGTGGGCCTAAGCCGGCCTACCCTCCCCAAGTCCAATCGTGGCTGTCTCACCTACCTCAAGCGCACGAGCACGAGGTTGATTCCGACGACGACCCGGATGAAGTCCCTTTCCGTGTTCAAGATAGAGCTGGCAGGCGTCAGCCGAACGTTGACTGGCGACAGCAACGACAGGATGGTCACGATCCGACACCACGCATTCGAGCAAAGCAGCCAGAAGCTCTTGCCCTTACAGCTGACGCGCAGGCTTTCAGGGCCGCCCTGATCGCCGGCAAGCCATGGCCAGAGCCTCTGAGCATTGAGCCTAACTCAGATGATGAGCGGGACTTCCAGTTCCGTCTGCGCGAGGTGGAAGCTCAGCGGGAGCGGGTGTATCTCGATCTCAGGCGATATCGGTTGCAGAATCGGCATGAGGTACTTGTGGCGGAACGCTTGCGTGAGGATGAGCTTAGCAAGCGCAGGGGTGAGCGAGCTCGTTGAGGGGAGCATGTGTCTGGTGGTGGTGGTGGTGGTGGTACTCGGCTCATATCAAGTGGTCGCTCATGAACAACGCAAGGCACGAATAGGCCTCCAGGAAAACCATGGCTAGCCATCTTAATACTACATCACTGCTAAGTTGAGGGCGCAATCACAATCGACAAAGCCTTGAACAAATAGATCGCACTGTGTCTTACAGAGCAGTGCCTAGAAGAGAGATCTTCTGGCCATATCCTTCGTCCAGAGAACATACATGCCTACCTCTACTTTAGAACATCTCCGCCAACCTCACGCAGCTAGATTGAGCGGAATAACTAACACGGGAGATAATCATGACGGCTATAGCTAGCAATATTTCTCGCAACTCGCAACTCGAAAATGTACAATACTTTACTTACTGTCCATATCACCCGGCTACGAGATTCTACAAAGCACATGAATTGTTGGATACCTTAGATACACAGCCGTAGTCACAATACCGCAACATAATATCGAGCACGCGTTGCCACTGTACCATCTACCACTCCTCCATCATCTTATCTCACTTACCCAATTCATTCTATGTATCGCCAGCCCACCTCATCCGTACCCACTTCCCTACCGACCTAGTCAGTCCTTACCTACCACACGAAGTAACCACAAAGCCCCTCCCCATCCTTATCAAGTCTCACGTGAGAAGTCTCGCGCTCCTACCTGAGTCCTTCCATCCTGTATATCCTACGTATTCCTTCTCGTGAAAGCTGATCCTCCAATACCTTATCCATCGACGTGACCATCTCAGCAATACGGTTCACTCGAACGTTGATTGGTGCAGCGAGGATTCGGCGAACATCGGCGAGTGTTGGGGTGAAGCGTGGATTTACTGTCATGGGTACCTCTTCGGGGTGCTAGGATGTGGGGATGTAGGGATGTCGATGGGAGGGTGCAGGTGCAGGGGTTTTGATTCGTGTCATTCGGCAAGCAAGGGAGCAAGGAAGCAAATCGGCAAGTGAGCAAATCGGCAAGTAAGTAAGCAGGTAGGTAGATCGGCAAGCAGGGATGGGGAAGGTATGGTATGGTGCCGTGACAAATGCCTGGCCTGGCCTGCCTGCTCCGGGTCATAGTACAAGGGATGATGGAGGGAGGGATGGTGGGAGGATGCGCTGGGGCGTTGTTCGCTTATCATGGTGTTGCTGCATCGAAGGACAGGGATGAGGGGGGTTGGGTGGCAGGGGGGCAGAGCTACGGTATCTGAGGTAGATTGTTTTGATGAGGGGAAGGAATGTTTGGGAGGTTTCGAAGGGATATCTACAGGGTTGAGATTGAGCTGTTGAGTATGGATATCAAGATGAGGGTGGGAGGTGGCGAGGCATAGTTTCATTGTTGCAGCGCGGACGAAATATGCGTTATCGGCGAGCTGTTGCATGGTCGTTCAGTTCTAATCGTTCACGTCAAAGAACACACAGTAGGTGCAGATCACAACGAGACGGAGCGGCAATGTAAAGTTTCTGTACAATAAGTATCTTCAGCGACGTGGATATCAGATGATGCATGGATTCGGACGATAGATCCCCAATGCCGCACAAAGTGGGAAAATGATAAAAAATAAAGGAACGCCGTAGACATGCTGGCGGCTGGTGGATCCCCTTGATCGACTTTGATATTATGCAACCCCAAGTTTCTTGCTCACGTCTTCCCGTGGCATTTGGCTCCCGCCTAGACACAGATATCGAGACGAAATCCTCCGATGCTCATTTCCACCTAGTCCCGAGTTTACAACAAGGCAGCACCGACCAGACCGACGAGGACGGCGGAGATGCCGGCGGCCTTGAGGGAGCCGGCACCGTTGGTGACGCCGGTGGTGCTGGCGGTTGGTGAAGAGGTGCTGGAGATGGTGCTGTTCGAGCCGGTGGTGGAAGAGGTGCCGGTGGTGGAGGCGGAGTAGCCGGTGGCAGACGCGGTGGCGGAGCCGGAAGACATGGAGCCGGTGGAGGTCGAGGAGGGGATGATTATGGTGCCGCTGGAGTAGGTGTAGCCACCGTAGACGCCGGTGGCGGTCGCGCAGGTGCTGGCATCAGAGGAGTAGCTGTGAAGAGCAGAAGGTTAGTGTCGAGCGATGCAGAGCGCGCCATGAGTGAGTCGCGAGACGTACGAGGACTGCGCAAGGGCGACCGATGCGGCGCAGGCGGCGAAGAGAGCGAAGAACTGCATGATGTCGGTGGGTTGGGTTGGTTGATTGATTGATCGAGAGGTCGAATTAGATGGTAATGGTGGTGTTGAGCGAGTGATATGGCGACAGGACTGTGCGACCGGAGAAGAGCAAGATTAACGAGCGAGGGTGTACAGAAACTGGACGATTGGCAGTGGGACGGAAGGAGGAGAGACGAGGTCGGAAGCAGGAGGGAACACGCGTGGAAGAGTATGGCGAGGACGGGCGGAGACGAGGTAGATTAAGCTTGGCCGCGCACGGCTGGTATACTGCTTCACGCACTATTGGGGGCGTGGCAGCCGGTCTGGGCCAATGGTCGACCGCCGCTCATTTCCTCTCATCTCAACTTCGCGCGCCAACAACAACGACAGCACGCACGCTAAGTCACTGTTATCGCTCGCCGTTTCGCCACGGCATGCCCTGGAGTGTCTAATGTCGCTACTCTTCTCCTCGACGTTCAGCATACATCAGCATCTTCATCATACCTCGTGGGACCGTGGGGGATCCAGTACTGGCGGCAAACTCGACTGTACATCTCCGGATCGACTCTCGGAGACTCGAACTCAAACACCACACCGTGTGGCAGCAGGGTTCCATATCGTCCAGTCGCCAGGTGCAAGCGTGCCTTGGCTTCCCCTCGACCAGCGCTTAAGGTTGATGCCGCACAGGATTCATCTGCCCCAGCAAGCCCCTTCATTGGCGGAGTCCGAGCACCTGGCCGTCGACTTCTATTATCGGCTGGGCGGTTTGCGCTGGGCCAACTCGCTTTCACAATGGCCGCGTCGACGGCGGCCCGCTCCTCAGCAGGAGTGCAGGAGTATGGAGTAGCAGGACGGCGGCCGATGTGCAGTCTTGCATGCGATGAAGATGATGCACGCGAGTGTCGTCGAAAGATGCTAAGAGTGTACGATATCCCTTCTTCTTCTTCCTCACAACAAGGCCGGCAGACTTCAATCTCTTCTCGCGAGCGTCTGTTGCTCTGGCTTGCGTTCGGAGAATTCTACAGCAGTAACTCGGCAAACCCCGTCACAGCATGCCTGTACACCCCAAGCGAAAGTGCTGCGTTCTCGGCTTTCTGATCCGATCGCAAGTGGCGCAAATGTGACAGCTGAGGTTTCGGCCAGGGCAGTCGGGGCTTCCGGCATAATCTGGCCTGTCTAGGCATCATAGATTCTGCCCTGTTTGCCAAGGTGCTCACCAAGACTTCAATTACCACCAGTGCCTGGACATAGATGGGGCTGTGCTACAGCAACACTACTATCGAAAACAGAGCGTTTCGCAATGTACCGTAGTATGTGTGTCAGAGCAGTTCGCGTCAAGAATATCGCGGGTACCCTGCACCTTATAGTCTCGGCTATAGCACAGCTGTCCACTCCGGCTGGCGGCCTGATACACAAGTTTTGTCCTGATTTCAGGATCACAATGGAGGATCAGACTGTAACACCTTGGGATCCGACAATGACGTTGCTGATGGATCTCAGCGTGCTTACAGGTGCTTGTGAATAAGTATCGCTCTCGTGACTGGGGTCGCTTGCCTGGACTGTGTCGTTCACCGAGACAAAATCCTCCATTCCGTACTACCGGCGAGCGTGTCGCGAATGATCCAACAACATACTTCGTCATACTCACACCCTCACGTAGATCAGGCGAGTAGATAACGATAGTGTTGTAAGTATGTCATTTCTGTTTCCCGGACGTTCGATCGTGCAAACCGTCAAATGTCATATCAAGCAATATACCACTGGTAGGACAGGGGAAAATCACAAAGCTACGAAGGTCCATATAACAGCACTGCGGCACTGCTACAGCCATGAGTCTCATGCAGAGATTCAGATCTGTGCGCAAGTCACGAGCAAAAAGCGAGATATACGAAATTTCATCCCGAGGAGAGCCTCTGTTCGTCATGCATCCAAGACAACCCTCATTCATGCACTTCGACAAGATCCAGAACAGCAAGGCAAAGGACATTGACAACGACAATCAGGCGAGGTGCAGCGAGGAAATTGGGCCAATCCACAGCTCCGAGAAGCCTCTTCCAACCATACCGACCCCTGCCATTCCGGCGCGCAATCCAAGACGTGGTAAACGTTCGCAAGAGCCTACTGCCTCGACCGGTTCAGTATCAGCTGGAAGCCCATCCTCCACGCAGGCCGCGACCGATACACCGGCCTTTGTCGGCTCAAGTGATGGCACCCACACCCAAACTGATCTGGACAATGCCCTCCCGGCCAACGCTGCCACTCTTGAAAGGCTAAGTGGCGCTCTTGTGCTGCGAAACAGCCTCTTGTCATTCAATGATCTCCTTTCCGACGAGACCGCTGGGGGTGTCGATCAATTGTTGAGTGCCATCGCCAAAGTGCAGACGAGCTTCGCTCAAGGCCAACAACCTTGGAGGGAGGTCAGTGTCTTTCCCGAAGATGACGAGGACGAGGACTTCGATTTTGCCGCAGTCACCGAGCATTATCGCAGCCATCAAGACGATCACGCGTTGGGATTGAATGAAGATTCAGCCATGTCTGATCATCAAAGTGTCAACGAAGTCCATGATGATTCCGACGACAGCGACGTATTGGAAGCTACTCAGACCGAAGATGAACGGATGTGCGTTGATCTCATCATCGAAGACGTGAGCGACGTCTCAGATGACCTCTCTAGTCGCGGTCCAAGTGTTCTGGAGATGGACATCAACACCATCCAGAGGGCGCAGCACCACAAACCTACCAACTCGCTCGATCTAGACTACCTACTGGGGAATGCACACGAAGACATGACCATCCATCTCATGCTTGACACGAATGCCTCACCGGATCAGGCCATCTCTGCAGCACGAACCAGGTCCCACAGCGACCCGAGCGGAACGGCATCTGCAGGAGACGATAGCGGCAGCAGCTACAGCATCGATGAATACTACGACTCCCCTCGCGCGATGTCTGAGGAAGCGGACCGAATAAACAAGGCAGTCGGCACGGAGACTCCCCGGACCCATTACAGCGAGCTGATCGCGGACTCGCCGTATGCTGACAAGCTTGCTATCCGGGTTGAGGAGGTACACGACGACGATAAGGACAGTAAGGCCGATGACTGGGAGTATTCACCCGCAATCGAGGACGTGTACAGCAAATTGACCACCGACCACCCGGGCCCCCTCCTCTTCATGCCCCTTGAGACACTGAGTCCCACCACGTATCAAGCGCCAGCACCAGTCCCCAAAGCCGAGAAGCCACTACTCGAAGAGGAACAACCCGAACAACCCGAACAACCACACCACCGCATCCTCAGCTGGCTCAGCACGCAACCCGTCCCGCCTCACCCAGTGCCTTCCGACCCAACATCCCCCACCGCGACCAATGCCGCAGCCCTCCCAACCCCTGAGAACGCGCACGCACGCCTTTCAACCTCCCCCTCCGCCGCCCGCGCCTCCACCGTGCCCCCGACCTTCCTGCGCCAGTCCGAGGAGCAGGAGCGCTTCGCCCTCGAGGCCCAGCTGGAGATCGAGGACTGGCTGACCGAGTGGACGTCGAGTCTGCAGGTGTCGCGGCTGTATCATCGCGCGCTGGGGGGGATGGCGTGATTGGTGCGGTTGGGGTGATGGACCGATGTGGGCAGGTTGGTTGAGGGGAGGCGGAGGGACGTTGTATCTGGTCATGGGCAGGTTTTTGGTGCTGGAACGGTGGAGTTTGTGGGGACTATTTGGCGGGCGTTGGGATGCACACGATCTGGTGTTATCTTGGGAGTATAGGGTTTGCTTGGGAGTTTGAAGGGTGGTGCTTATGGTCTTGACTACGCTCGCTTTAGCTGGTGTCCAGCACAGGTGTGTGGCTGATTGATTGTGTTTCACTGTGCATCGGAGGGAGTCTGTGGTGGAGGTATACATATGGGTCATGTTTGCGGGTCATACAAATAGCGAGTGGCGCAGAATGGACATGTTCATTGGAAGTCATAACGCTTTTGCTCATTCAGTAAATCGCTCTCCCAACCTCGCTGATGCCGATCTCAAGCCTCGATCTGACAATCGCCCCCGGAAAGCTACACAAGATAGATGTTCCCTCAAGCCCCAAATTGCCGCTCAATCTCGCTCTGCCGGCGCTGCAACATCGCGCGCTGCTCCACCTTCATCTGCTCGCGGGCCCGCTGCGCCTCCTCGCCGACCTTCTTGACTCCCTTCTTCCGCTGCCGCTCTTCGTACTGCGCGCGGTTGTCCAAGATGCGCTGCACGATCTGCGCCGAGTTGACGTCCTGGAAGCGATGCGCGGGCGTCTCGACGAAGATGCCGGCGCCGCGTGCGTCCGCGTAAGGGTCGGCCGTGTACGCGCTGGGCATGAAGGCGGTCGGGCCGTGGTACACGACATCCGGGAGACGCTGGGCTTCGCTGCGGGTCTGGGTGGCCGGGAGCGAGGAGAGGAACATGCTGGACGGGGTGTAGGGCGCGCCGAAGATGACGGCATGGATGTAGCTGCATTGCACCACACAGAGCCCGCGCTCGAAGATGTTCATGATGGGGAAGTTGATGCCTTTGTGGAAGTTGATGACCTCGTCGTCGTGCACGCCGGCGACCATGTAGGCGGGTCCATAGTCTTCGCCGAACTCTTTGAGGCGCTGTTGCTGGGCTTCAGGTTGGAACCAGCCACGGGCCTCGCCATGCTTGCGTTCGAGATCGACGACGGTCTGGAGGAAGGCGATGTGGCCGGATGAAAAGAGGTCAAAGCCGCCGTCGACGTATACAATCCGCTGACCTGGTCGAGGTCCAACGCCAGACACAAGGGGTGTGAATGTGCCTTTGCCAATGTCGCGACTGGCCGGGCTGCTTTGCTCGCCTATGCTCTTGACACTGCTACGTCTTCGCTCTAGAGGTCGATGTTTTGACTTGAAGGTGAAGACATCGACGTATGGGTCTCGACCGTTGGGTGCTGCAGCGTATTCGCGAAACAGCCTCATCATCTCCTTTCCTTTCATCACTCGCTCCTCTTCGCTTCCTTTGTTCTCCTTCCCCTCCAGCGTGTCTGGAAGACTATGTATGAAATGTTCCTTCGTACACAGCAGCATCCTGCCCACAAGATCTGTCGTGCTGATCCCTGGCGTTCTCGGCACGATCTTCATCCGACCCGCCTTCTTCACGAATCGATAGCAGTCGTTGCCGTTCGCATCGCTGGTGATGTCGTCTCCGTGAGTGACGTACTGACAGCCGTAGTGGCTAATCCATGGGATACTCGTCACGTAGGGCGCATCTGGGACACAGACGGTGCTGAAGCGGCATGCTTCAACTGCTGCTACGCGCTCTGCTAGAGTCATGACCGTCGGTCCTTTGTTGTGCGCGATCTCCTCGTCGCTGTGTAGTCCAACATACAGCTCGTTTCCAAGCCGCCGCGACTGGAGCATGACTCCGGCGTGTCCATGGTGGAAGAAGTCGAAGCAACCGTCAATCCATAAGCGGTCCTCAAGAATAGCTGCGGCTTCCTGTGGAGGGACCGGCCATCCACCTACTTCCGGGATGACACAACCGACGTCTGGATCAATTTGAGGAGCCATTGTTGCGATCCTGCGAACACTGAACCTGGGTGATGCTGGTTGAGGAGTGGTACCGGTGGAGAAGAGGGAGAGTAGTGGAAAGGGCATCTTCTCAATGCGCGAGCTGCCTACCTATGCTGCCTTTCGTGGGGTCAAATTGGCGGGGCTGAACGACGATATATGTCTCGACATACGCCCTTTCGTCCATACCGACGATCCAACATCATCGTTCCGGCGATCAAGCTTGCGATGAAAGGGGTGTAGTCGCATGGCTGGTCTGAGGCATTTCCAGCACATCCATCACGTGTATGCTCACATGCAGATGGCTAATTAAGTCGTAGATTATTGCCGCAAGAAAGGGAACAGCCACAGGTAAGTTCCAGGGACAGACCAAAGCTCCAGGTCGCACGTCACACGTCTTGACTTCCAACCAGCGCGATAATCACCTACCCGAACTGCTTCGACACCAACCACACCTGTTCCACCCCACCGGCAGTATGGTGTCCGTCCTCCTGGTCGTGTTCTTGGTGCAGCTGTCCCTCCATCTGCTCAACAGCGTTGGTACGCAGGCTGTTAGCGATCTGGTAAGTCTCCCACCCACTTGCTGAGACACATCCAAGTCTTGAAGACTGACATGCAATGTCCAGCTATGGTACATCTATACGAAACTCCCCACGCCTCAATCGAAAGATGCCGAAACGATATCTACACTTCGTCGGGAAGTGGTTCGCTTGAACCGTGACATGCGCGCCGTCTCGGCTCAAGATGATTTCGCCAAGTGGGCTCGTCTGCGCCGCGAGCACGACAAGATGAAGGAGAAATATGATAAGGCCTGTTCGTGCTCCCACGCTTTCCCATGCTCAATGCTTGAGCCAAAAGCGAGTTGATGTATCGAGAGTGTCTAACATATCATCCCAGCCTCCTCAATCCAATCTTTCCGTCAGAACTTCGACCGCATCGTATCTGCTCTTCGCTGGATCGGCACTCAGGGCTTGAATTTCTTGCTCAATACGTACTTCTCGAAACAACCGCTCTTCTGGTTACCTCAAGGCTGGGTGCCATATCACGTCGAGTGGGTGTTGAGTTTCCCACGCGCGCCGCTCGGGAGTGTGAGCATCAACATCTGGGGCATTGCATGCGGGAGCGTGATCAAGATGATAAGCGAGGCAGCGCGGGCTTCTTGGACGTTGAAGACAGGGAAGGTGATGGAAGGCTCGAACAAAGGAGAGCCGATCAAGATGCAAGGAATGGGTGCCGGCAAGAAAGAACTTTAGATGAAAAAAGTAGCATGATACAACTTCGAAATGATACCCCGATGCTGTTCTCAGAGCTGTTTCACTGCAGTCATGGTTTTTAGAGCTCTGATGTCTAGCTTCATGCTCAGCGCTCCTGCGGTCTCGAAATGATCTTGCGGCGGCATTGCAGCAATGATCCTGCAGGCCTGTTGGATTGCTAGCCTGGTAGTGACAGCTTATCCCGTGATGCGAGATCAAAACCCCATGGGTATCCAGGTTGAACACGGCTGGACGGTACAGGAGCAGCATGATGCACATTATCGCCATCTCTACAAGTAGACCTGAAAAAACCCTCCGATCACGTAAGGCGTACACGACTATAGCAACTTCTTGTCGAAGCCAGCGTACATGATGCGAGTACAACTACAACGAGTCTATATCAGACTGCAGATGTAGCATTCCATCACCATGATGTCTCTCAACATTTAGACGCAAAGTCCTCATAGCCAGGCTCGGACACTGCAACACGAGTGAGATTGGTCTTGGCAGACCGTTTGGGCTCGATCTGGGCTACAAATTGAACTCGTGGCTGTATGGAGAGCGATGCCGCCGAGTCTTCGAAAGAGCCAGGTGTTTTGGGGGGGAATTATATGACATTTTGGAACAAGATAGGTGCATAGCATACGTCTTGCTTATGTTTACCTCTTGTTAAAGTAGCGGCACACAGCAGTCGACATCGTATCTGATGAGGAACATGCATCATGGCGTACGTGTGAGTTGCGACCAGTGATCAGGTATCATGATAAGGTATCGAAAGAGTGCAGAAGACGAGACGAAAGAAATCTCAAGTCGAACGTGACGTCCACGCCAAGACTTCTGATTGTTAAGCCAACGGCCTCACCCGCCACTTTGAACGCGACCCATGCTTGCTTCACGCGCGTCAGTCGCGTTCACGCCAAACACTGTCTGCCTCCATATATCTTTCGACCTCGCATGTACTTATATCGCGTTCTACCGACTACACCATCCACTCTCTCTCCCCCATATCAAGACACTTTCTCCACAGTCCTTTGCTATTGTGTAAGCAAGGCCAAGTCCAAGAAAACTCAAATCAGCTTTTCGAGTCGACAGAATTACACATTTCAGAAGCTGTGCTCAGGTTTAATCACCGAAGATGTATGTCTTCAAGCGCGGTATGTATACTCTCCTCGGCGATTGGTGGTTCAGCAGGTCGAAGATCCATCGCAGGACTTGCATTGGCTCTGCCGCGTCAGATTGCCTGCTCTCGATCTGGAAACTGCATACTGACTGGTAACATAGATGGGCGCAAGGAGCGAGTCCAATTCGACAAGATCACAGCCCGTGTATCAAGATTGTGTTACGGTCTTGATCCGGAGCATGTGGATCCTGCAGCTATCACAATGAAGGTCATTGCTGGTGTGTACCAGGGTGTGACCACCATCCAGTTGGATGACCTGGTAAGTCTTTGACCCTCACGCAAGAATATGATGGCGCATTACTGACGATTCATCTGGTCAGGCCGCCGAGACCGCCGCATACATGACTGTGACGCACCCCGACTACGCAATCCTTGCCGCGCGTATTGCTGTGTCCAACTTGCACAAGCAGACGAAGAAGCAATTCTCGTCCGTGGTTACCGACCTGTACAACTACATCAACCCAAAGACAAGAAAGGCGGCTCCTATGATCTCGGACTACACCTACAAGGTCGTTTCAGAACATGCTGAAGAGCTGAACTCGGCCATTGTCTATGACCGGGACTTCAACTACCAATACTTCGGTTTCAAGACTTTGGAGCGCTCATACCTCCTACGCATCAATGGCAAGATCGCCGAAAGACCACAGCACATGATCATGCGTGTCGCTGTTGGTATCCATGGCGAGGACATTGAGGCTGCCATTGAGACTTACAACTACATGTCCAACAAGTACTTCACCCATGCCTCGCCGACCCTCTTCTCGGCTGGGACACCAAATGCCCAGCTTGCATCATGCTTCCTTATCGATGTGAAGGATGATAGTATTGAGGGCATTTACGACACTCTCAAGACTTGTGCCATGATCTCGAAGAACGCTGGTGGCATCGGACTGAATGTGCACCGCATCCGTGCGACTGGCTCGTACATTGGCGGCACCAACGGTACATCCAACGGCCTCGTTCCTATGCTTCGCGTGTACAACAACACTGCTCGATACGTCGACCAAGGCGGAAACAAGCGCCCTGGTGCATTTGCCATCTACCTTGAACCATGGCACGCGGATGTCTTCTCGTTCCTCGACCTTCGCAAGAACCATGGCAAGGAAGAAGTGCGTGCCCGAGACCTATTCTACGCTCTCTGGATCCCGGACTTGTTCATGAAGCGTGTAGAAGAGAACGGCACCTGGACGCTGATGTGCCCGAACGAGTGCCCTGGTCTTGCCGACGTCTATGGTGAGGAGTTCGAGGCGTTGTACGAGCAGTACGAGCGCGAAGGTCGTGGACGAGACACTATCAGAGCTCAGAAGCTTTGGTACGCTATCCTGGAGGCCCAGACTGAGACTGGCAACCCGTACATGCTGTACAAGGATGCTGCCAACCGCAAGAGCAACCAGAAGAACCTAGGAACAATCCGCAGCTCCAACCTGTGCACAGAGATCATCGAGTACACAGCGCCTGATGAGGTTGCTGTGTGTAACCTTGCATCTCTTGCTCTACCTACATACGTCGACATCCAAAATGAGTGCTATGACTTCCAAAAGCTTCACGAGGTCGTGCAAGTCGTCACCAAGAACCTGAACAAGGTCATCGAAGTCAATCACTACCCTGTGCCAGAAGCCCGAAAAGGCAACTTCCGTCACAGACCTATTGGTCTCGGTGTCAGTGGTCTTGCAGACGCCTTCCTTGCACTGCGCATGCCTTTCGATTCACCCGAGGCTCGTCACCTCAACATCCAAATCTTCGAAACGATCTACCACGCCGCTCTGACGGCTTCTTGCGATCTTGCCGAGAAATTGGGCCCTTACGAAACATACGCCGGCTCTCCTGTGTCGCAAGGTGAGCTGCAGTATGATATGTGGGGCGTCACTCCAACCGACCTCTGGGACTGGGACGCTCTAAAGGCGAAGATCGCGAAGCATGGTGTGCGCAACTCTCTTTTAGTTGCCCCCATGCCGACTGCTTCTACCTCGCAGATCATGGGCTTCAATGAATGCTTCGAGCCGTACACCAGCAACATCTACTCTCGTCGTGTGCTTGCTGGTGAATTCCAGATCGTCAACCCATGGCTCCTCAAGGACCTCGTCGACCGTGGACTGTGGTCTGACAACATGAAGAACCGTATCATTGCGGATGGTGGATCCATTCAGCGCATTCCAAACATTCCTGATGAGCTCAAGGCTTTGTACAAGACTGTATGGGAAATCAGCCAACGCCACATTGTTCAGATGGCTGCCGACCGTGGTGCCTTCATTGATCAATCCCAATCGCTCAACATTCACATGAAGGAACCAACCATGGGCAAGATCACCAGCATGCACTTCGCAGGCTGGAAGCTTGGTCTCAAGACTGGCATGTACTACCTGCGCACTATGGCTGCTTCAGCACCAATTCAGTTCACTGTCGACCAGGAGAAGCTCAAGGTCGTAGACACCAACGTTGCTCGTAGTGCGAAGAAGCGTCAGGTGTCTGGCGGGTACAATGCCGTGAGCTCACCTCCTGCCACTGCTGCGCCACAGCCTATGTATGATGCCAAGCAAACGAACGGTCAGCTGGCTGCACCAAACGGCATCGTCACGCCTGCACACACTCCACCACCTGAGGCACAGCTTCAGAGGCGCGAGAAGAAGAAGATCGAGCGCTCATCGTCTGCAGTCGTCAACCCGCCCTTCCCAGCCGATCTGGAAGAAGGCGAAAGTCCTGAAGTCCTCGCGGTAGACGGCGCAGCTGCTACGTTCCCTAAGAGTGAAGAGCTCCCGGAACCAGCTATGAAGAAAGAGACCAATCAGGACGAGGATAAAGAAGAGTCAAGCAAAGAGCGCGAAGGCGACATCTACGCTGACGCTGTCCTCGCCTGCAGCATTGAGAACAAGGAAGCATGTGTGATGTGCAGTGGTTAGATCGGAGTTCGACGCAGAGATGTTGATGGTCATGTCTCCTTTGTACAGTCATGGGTCATGGCGTTATGGATCACGGATACCAATTGGGAAGGGGCCGCATGCTTGCACTGTGCGAACATGAGTGGGATAATGGATTTGCTCGCGCATGATATACGTTTTAAACCTTGACATTACAATGATCGTTTCTATTTCTGTCTCTCATGTCGTCCACATTGCGGCGGTCGAAGGCAGGTTTCTTGATCTGTGGCAAGACCATTTCCAGTATACTCCACGCAGCTTCCAATGCAGTTATACTTGCCGATGTGGGGACTCAACATAAGGATATGCTCACAAGCCGCTTTCTGAATGGCTTCGGCCTTTGACAGAGTGCGAATTCTCCTGGGTTTACGCCTGAGAATCTTCGCAGTACAATTGCGTGAATTGGCTCAACTGTCACACCTGACTAAGGCGTGTATAGACGGAATTGCTTGCAAATCATCTCTATAAGTGTGGCGCACGCTGGCGTACCAACACATTCATGCGCTGCTGTAATATGACACGCCCTGCTCAGCTCCAGGTTCAGAGGTCCGAACGTTGAGAGGCTTGACGAAATTCTCTTTTCTCTTTCCCTCTCTCTCTCTTCCACCCACCCTCCTGGACCTTTACCAGAATCACTTGTTCACCGCGTCGACCGCCTTCTGCGCGCCCTCCTGCCCTTTAGCGAATGCACCCCGCCACATTGAGCTGACACTCTCCTCCATACGCTCGCGCACCGCATCCCAGTCGGTGTTCTGCAATTTCCGCACGTTGTTCTCCAGCTCCGCGTTCCAGCGGTCTTTGGCCGTCTCCCATAGGCCGGCGGGCACTTCGCGCGAGGTCGGCGCGCTGGGCTTCGGTAGCGGTTCGACGACGTTGCGGATCAGGAAGGATTGGCTGTGGAGCAGTCCGGCTTGGTGGACGCGGTTTTGTCGGTGCAGGGACAGGGAGAGATAGAGCACGGTCGTGGTGAGGGTGAAGCCGCCGAGCTGCGGGGGATTGTTAGCATAGAGCTCAGATGGATTGGGAGGTCCTTCGGCATATCGTACCAGCCCGGTTGTGAAGCCCATGGTGGGCAGCGAAGCAATGTCGCAATGGCTGTCCTTGGCGCTAGCTTGCCAACAAGTTGTCGCAGGTGAGGTCAAAGTGCAGCCCTACAACAGCTCGCGCGCGACACAGCCCTCTCGGCTCGACTGCCGAACAGACCCCAAAAATCTCCACACCTCGCCCAAAGGAGAAGTCGACGTCCGCATATTCCTCTCTATAGATCACTACTACTCCCCTCTCAACCAGCATTGATTCTGTGACGACTCGCACGCATCTATCATTCAAATATGGCCGGAGGCGCCGTCAAATATCGGCACCTGAGCCGCGACTCGGCCCATCGAAAAGCCCTCCTACGAAACCTAGTCTGCTCGCTGATCGAGCATGAGTCCATCACGACGACCTGGCACAAAGCCAAGGAAGCGCAACGACTGGCGGAGAAGCTGATCACGCACGCGAAGAAGAACACCGAGGCCAGTCGGAACCAAGCCCTCAAGATCCTCTTCGTACGTTCCATTACGCCGATGCAGCACATACCCTGTGAACCCTCCCAACTGACTTTTGCCAGACCCCACACAAATTCCTCCCTAAGCTCTTCGGGCCTCTACGGGAGCGATATGCCTCACGGCCAGGTGGATACACGCGCGTGCTCCGCATCGAGCCTGAGAAGGAAGACCAAGCGCCCTCGGCGATCCTGGAGCTGGTGGACGGGCCCAAGGACATGCGGTTCGCGATGACGGCCAAGACGATCGCCAACGCGCGGTCCAAGGGCCACGAGATCAACGACATGACGGCCGCCAACATCATGAAGGTGACCAAGTTCCGGCAGAACGCGGACGACGAGCTGGAGGCGATGGTGAAACAGTTTGAGGAGATGCACGCCATGGGCGAGCATGGCGTCGAGGAGGTCAAGAAGAAGAGGGTCTATCCGGATCTGCCGACTACGAGATGAGAAGGCTTGGATGTGGAAATGGGTTGTAAGGATATTCGCGATTGTGTCTTCGGACAAAGGGCATTGGGGGAGTTTCGGTGTCTGCTGTTCTGGCCTGTACAGGTAGCCTCAAGGGATTGGGAATGTTGCTTGACATATTACGCATTGCGTTCAGGGGTGTGGTTGCATGAGAGTGGCATCTCCAGCCTGTGTATAGTGGTAGGTTCGCCGAGCAGAATGCAGCGGGTCGACATAAAGCACTTGAAATGAACAATCGCAGCATTTCCACTGTGAGACTTCATCAGACGTTGTGTATTGGGTCAGAAATCCACGGCACATACGAAGCTGAAGTTTTCCATGGCGATGGAGCTAAAAGCTGCGTGGCTGATGCTCGCTGTCTTTCATTTCTACAATCGAGGTCATATCACATCACACCTTCTTTCGCTCATTGGAAAAACATCATTCGTGGTCCAAATACCAGATCTCCGTCAAGATGCCTTTTGTGCTGCTTGTAATCGACGTCCTTTGCTCTCCCACTGGCGGAGTGTCATCGGTGGCGGTACGGCACTTGAGGGGAGATTTCTGCTGCCATTCTGCGCTGCTCGAGCAACGATCATCGCGCGGTCATTCAGAATCCTCCTGTATGAGCCGGCTTCAGGAATGCTGTATGATCGTCAATTAGTGCGATTCCTATCATGTAGGTTGACACTGCTTGGCTTTGAGCATGGCCATGAAGCCATCTATATCATTAGTTGTCCGACCTCATGGTCTTTCCGCCGGTACAAGCCGACCCTCCAAGGCGCGCAATTTCTCATACCTTGCTAACACATCTGTCGTGACTTACTTACTCACTAAACGGACGTGATGTCCTTGCTCGCCATCCCACGTTGCTGCCGCCGCTGCCGCCATCGCAAAGAAACTGAAAAGGGGTACACATGCACATGATGAGACAATGATACGTACCGTCGAAATCAAAGTAATCCAGCACATCCATACCGTCTTGGGAGGCCGGGGGAGCCTGTCTGTTGCTCCTTTCCACCTCGCCACAAGTCGACGAAGGTACCGAGATCGTAGCAGGGGTGCTAGACAGGACAGCGCTCGTGGCGTCGTCATCACTAATGGACATGTCGTCGCCAGACGCCGATACGACGTCGGCAGCGAGTTGACGTTCCTTTTCAACCTGCTCGCTGATCCAGGTGTAAGACGCCTCCAGAAATGGTCCACCTTCTCGAACATCAACCATGGGAATTGCGTCGCGCAAGAGATTACGTAGCTGCTCCTGCGCGCTAGTCACGAGAGTCAGGTAATATTGCATATCCAGCAGGCGATCCTCGCTGCCAAAAGAGGTGTAGAAAATCTCAAGGAGAGAATTGTCAATCGCAGCAAAAGCCACAAAAAGCAGCGCTTTCTGATGGATGTCGAAGCATAACATGACAGGTCGTAGCTCGATGACAGAGATGTATCGCTGCGTCATTTCTATCAGAAGACCGGCACACCGATGACTGACAGATACTCGACGGAGTTGTTTCTGTGCCTCAGCACGGCTGAAATCGTGTCCCGAGGTCATGATGGCTGGGTTCGGCGGAGCGAGGACATCGACATTGGCCGAGGCGTCGACAGTCTGCTTGATGGTAGTTGACACCGCCTGAAGAGCGTTGGAGAGGCTGAGGACAAACTCGGTGTCCCGCTTGCAGCGGTCTGCACTCAAAGTGTCACTTGCTGAAGCACGGGCCTGCAGTGTCTTGACGCTGCGTCTGAATTCCTTACGTACCACGCGCTTGAGGGTGGCTAGCTCAATTGCACCAGAATCTTCATGCTGTCCCCAAGGCGGACGCACATCTTCATCATCAAGACTGCCATATGCCGGAGGTAGACCTTGATTCTTCTCCCTTCTCCGCTGCCGATCTTCAGCTTCAATGCGCCTGAGCAACGCCAGGTCTTCCTCGATGGTCCTGTTGAGAATCTGATAATGTTCTGCATCTCCCTTGTACATGTTGATTTCGGTCATAGCACGTGCATGATCCGCCTCTTGTGTTTCGATTGTGACTTCCAACTTCTTGACATGGATCCTATGCGCTTCTTTCATGTGCATAACATGATTACGCTCTCGTCCGAGCTGACTGCGCACTTTCGCCAGCTGCTCATTGCCGAGTACGGTCTGTAGCAAGAGGTCCTGCTTGGCTCGAGTCTCTTTGTCGCGCATCGTCTTATCTCTCATAGCTAGCTCTTCTCTCAGCCGCTTGATCTCTTGCTGCGCCTCTGCCAATTCATCTTGTGTCGTCTCTGACGCTTTCTCTGGTAGTGCGGTGCGGAAAGTCTCATCTATAGCGCTGATCCTCCCGTTCACAGCACCCATTGGCTTGTACAGTGCTTCCAAACCGGGAGTATGGTGAGGACTGCGGAGATGCGGAGCATTGCCACGATCGATGTCCTTGCTACCAGTGGAAGGCTTGAAGACGACCCCGCAAGCGTCTCGAGAAGTGGATGTGGCCTTGGAGTTGTGGGGAGTCCGGGACCGCTTGAACGGCATTGCGGTAGAAGTGAAGCTGTTCTGCTCGACAATGTCGCTGTGGCTACGTTTAAAAGACATGGAAAGTTGAGTCTTCCTCGCCGGCGACTAGAAATGCATTCGAGAGCGTCCACGGGTACTACATAGGTAATCAAGCTGGGAACGGTGGTACAAGTCGAGGCTGGGACCGGTGTATGGTGGGGGCGTGAAGTGCTGTCGGTACGGTACATGTAAGCAGAGCCGCCGGACGAGCAGCACGTTAAAGTGACGAAAGCGTTCACTAGAGCTACCCCATCCGTGCGAAACTCTATTGGACCTGTCACATGCGCTTGCGTGAGGTCAAGCTTCAGGAACAAAACAGCTAGGCCTATATCTCTATCTGTGACGGCTATGATCACCGGTATACCGATCAACCCAAGTGAAATGCCTGTACATTGATCGGGGAAGACTATCAGTCGGGGGGACATTACAAGGTATTGAATTCTACCACGATCAACATGTCATGAACAACATTGGACATCACATTGCTTCACCTGTACCATTACGCAACGATAAACTATACCCGGACCTGTACCACCACTTGGAAGTGACCAACATTGCAATGGCACACGAGCAACAACTCCTCGAGCTTCGCAAGCAGTACATGCAAGACGGAAGCTTCGATCAACCACGCTACGGCTTTGACACGATCTCACAAGAAGTCTTCACGGACCTCCTGTCGCATTACGGCGACGTAGTCCCAGAATCTCTAGCCGCTTTGGAGACCCAACGTCTCGAAACCATCCCAGCCGCCCTCAAGCAAAGAAGCGACGCGCCCTCTCTCACGAAAGACGAACTGGCCACGCTCATGGACTGGAAGCTGTACGTCCCGCTCCCCCAATGTCATGACCGATCGATGATGCCCGCTTCTAAGACTCTTCATTTGAAAGCTCCCACGGCAAGTTTCGCCCGATGCTGAAGTCGCTCATTCAACAGAACCCGGCCGCGCTGGTCGTCGCTACCACCACCCAGGGGTTCGGCGAGTACAAGCCCGCGAGCGCCAGCAGTCTGAAAGCCAGCACGACGACCTTGACAGCGTTAAAAGGCGTCGGACCTGCGACTGCGTCACTGCTGTTGTCTGTCTACGACCCTGCGAATGTGGTCTTCTTCTCAGACGAGGTGTTCCGCTGGGCGTGCTATGAAGGCGCCGGGGCAAAGGGGTGGGCACGGCCGATCAAGTACTCGACGAAGGAGTACCTGATGCTGGCGGAGCGTGTGGAGGAGTTCAGGGCACGCATGGGAGATGCGGTGGGATGCTTGGATGTAGAGAAGGTGGCTTATGTGCTGGGGAAGATGGCGGGCGGAGACAGCAAGGAGGGTGGCAAAGGCGAGGAGGCTGCAAAGAAGCCGCAGAAGCGCAAAGGCTCAAGGGAGGAGGAGGAACGCGTCCCAGTGATGAAGCGGGGGAAGACTTCATCGCCTGCTGCTGAGGCAAAGGGTGGACGGGTGGGTCGGAGATCCACGCGGAGCCGAAAGTGATATATGTCACCTCGTAGAAGTGCGATGTACAAGCACATATTTCCACACAGCTACCTTCAGATTTGGGCCCATATGGATGCTGTGTCAGGTCTCTGAACTCGCCAATTTCTGGTCGGTCAGGGGTTTACAAGTCACAGTGAACGGTACGACACAACAGTAAACCGAAGAGACATTGCAAGCACAACGCGCAGAATGCTTTCATTGAACACGATTATTGCGAAGGGACAGAAGTTAACACTCGAATTAAGTCTGGTCTTGGCTTGTTTCAAACAAGTCGGGAATATCGAACGTTCGTTTCATGTGCTTCCTTCCACCAAAGAACGATCTCGGCGCATCCAACCCACTGTATATATAAGAGAAGACGTCGGCCGCAGTGTCATATGCCAAACCCACAACGGGAAAAATCGAGACATGCAATGCTCAATTCAAGACGCGACATCTACCAAGCGGCTGTTGCCGTTGCGGAGCATGCGCAGACCGTGGTTGTCGACTTGACAATCACAGTCACCGTGGGCTTGGAGACGTAGCTGGTGGGAGCTGGAGCCGATGATGAGCTCGAGCTTGAACCCCAGACTGCGACTTTGGCTCCACCAGCCTTCTGCTTGGTGACCTGGACATGGGGAATGAACAGGGACCATTGTGGCAGAGAGTCCTCAGTCAACGGAGTCGAGGTCGATGAGTAGACGGAGACTTCGAAGCCGGGAATGGTGCTGGCATCGATTTCGCTACCGTCCTTTGCGACGCGCCAGGTAAGGTGTTGAGTCAGGTACGGAATGCAGTGGTCCTCGCTCATGCTTGTGAGGTTGGAGTATGAAACCATGTTCTGAAGGGTACGAGTGAGCGGAACGGAACCAGCGGCCAAAAGCTCCATGTTCATCATGTCGCCGCCAGCAAGCACACCCATAGGGCCGATCAGGTTCTTGTCGGTCAACCAAGTGGAGCAGTCATCAGAGGCGGGAGCACCGTTGAAAATGTAGATGGTGTAAGAGCCGTTGAGTGCGTAACGTGGGGTCTTGATGTTGCACACGTACTCCCAGGTGCTGCCATTGCTGGTCTTGAAGGGGTGGCCCGTCGAGTTAGAGAATGGACCAGACATATGGGGGATGGCAGGCGAGCCAGTACCAGCGCTAGGGAAGGCAGAGACAACAGAAGATGCGACCGACTCGACAGCGCCGACAACACTGCTGACGGTGTCTGCAACGTCGCTGGCAGCATCGTAGACCAAGTCATCAACAAGATCCGGCTCGGGTGCAGCAGTGCGCTTGACAGATCCGGCAGTGGCAGTCGCGCTTGGTCCGTAAAGCTTGGCAACGTAGCTAACGATGGCGCTCTTGCTTCCATCACTGTTGGTGAACTCTGGGTAGGTGTACTTGAAGGTGGAAGCCCAGTTCTTGACCATGTTGGTGGTCCAGAACGTGCCGGCGGTATCCTTGTGGAAAGGAGTCAATGGCGAATCAGCGTTCTGTGTGCTGCCAGATGCAATGGTCCAGGTGTTGTGAGGGGCAGTCTGGGAAGCACCGTAGCTGCTTGGGTTGATGGTCTGCCAAAGGGCGAAAAGTCTGTCAACGTTGTTGTGGTGAAGCTAGAATATCAGGTCAGCAAACCTCTCATGTTCCATCCTCAAATAAAGATACGCACCCAGAAGACCGGGTCAAAGGCGGCAAGAGAGAGGTAGGTCATGTGGCCAGCCGACACAGTGCTGCTACCAGAGCCACCAGCAGTGGTGTGGACGGTGTTGTGAATACCCTCCAAGCTGTTGGAGCAGCTAGTGGAGCTGGAACCGGCATCGTCGTTGGAGAAGTGAAGGTAATCCGAGCAAGTTGACATGAGCTGGTAGACTTGATCCTGCAAGCTGGAGCGTACGTTGTCGAACGCGTTGATCATTGACTGCTCCTGGCTCGATGCGCTTGTGGCGTCGCTGTTTGGCCAGCGGAGAGTGTACTGCCACTGGTTGAATGTGGAGTAGTAGAGGTTGCTCGGGTCGGGGAAGTAATGGCGGTAGAGTGGGTTGGGAATCGTAACACTTCCGCTCGGGCCATTCACGGTCACCTGCTGGTTTGTGATGGTTGTAGGAATGGTCGGTCCACCGTTGGCAGGCTTTGCAGCCCAGTCCCTGCAAATTGTCGTTAGCACTACTTTCTTCTCTGCGCGCCTCCGATCGAGCCTACCAGAAAGGAAAGCGCAGAGTGGATTGCGCGGTGATCATGGTGTTTCGTTGCGAACCGGCGGGGTACGAGTTCGCGATGTCCCATGCAATACCGAGGAACTCCTGCTCGAAAAGGGCCATGTACACACGGTGCCATGCCGGGAAGAGGACGGAATCGTGGGTGCAGTATCCATCGGCATCTCCACAAGAGCTGCATTGTCCGACGCCATCCCAGTTCTGGCGAGGCACACCGTGAATGCCGGCAATCTGGTAGTAACCGGTCATGTTGCTCTGGCTAGCAGCGTGGAACTTCTGCATGGCGAGGATGAAGAGCGCCCATTGATTGGGGCGGGTTGCGAGGGTGTTGATCTCGAGACGAGTGTGGACTTGGTTGTCGCCGATGCCATTCGCGCCGGTGATCGCGAAAGTACTCGCGCGTTTCTCAAGTTTCTCGTGCGCCTCGGGGCTGAAGGTGATGCCATCGAACGGGCTTGGGCTTGGGTGAGAGAAGACGGGGCTGGTAAGGAGCGTGGTCGCTGCAAGGAGCGAAGTGATGGAGAACTTCATGATGGGCGCAAGTGGATAAGGAAGAAATAAGTCTTGATAGAAAACGAATCTACGCGGGACAAAAGCCGCAAATCAGTTCCGACCTACGCAGGTCATGCAAAGAAGATGAGCGTGTCGAAGAGAACCACAGGGAGAAAAGGAAGAAACGACAGTGGTGTGTGGTGGTGGTGGTGAAGGTGTAAGGGAGAGGGAGGATAAATGCAGCACATGGGACATAAACGGGGCGGATGTGAGAGGACTCCAAACATCACGCAGACCCCATTTCGGCCTAACGCATCTCCTACTGTACCTACATACTAATGAAGTTCGCTGGCCAGCCCTGTGGCGCTGACGCTTGCCGTCTCGTATAGATTGCTGACCACCATCGACTCTTTGAAATGGCCCATCACTGTGCTGGTGAGATCCATACCGTCGGCCACTGCAATATCAGCGCATTGCCATTCACCAGGTGCCAGTGGCCTGGTAGGCCTCGAGGAGGATTGCGAGGGTGACATTACGATCACCAGCAATCGTCAGGCCGAATTTGGCGCGTCGACCACGACCAATCCCGTTGTCCATCTCACCGACCATCATCGTTGCGCCGTATACTGTAACACGATGCGAGTGGCCGCGCGGAAACGAGACCACAATGCCAGGATTGGATGTGACCTCAGCCACACGTTCGTTACAGTACGGAGAACAGAGCTCTGCTGGATAAGACGACGTTTCTCTTCTGCATGTTGTGTTCGCGGTGTGAAACTTGCAGGCACAACACGACGCAAGGCCTTCATGGTGGCGGTATCTCTACCACGCATCAGGTAAGGAGCGCTCGGTGTGCGGACCACCGGCTTCCATCTGTCAGCCCGCCCCTGTGAATCTACTGTAGTCCTGCTAGCACGCCGGTCCCCAAATGGCTCAATCGGCGGACGTTCCACGAGCATACGTAAGGGTGCGGTGAGCGGCACTCGAGAGCTGTACCCCTGACCTTGCGCGCACGTGGGCGTGTCTCATTTTGTGCTCAAGCAGAGACTAACTTTAGACCGTTGACGGCAACAAAATGACCGACGTTCAAGTGCACGAAGCATGGAAGAGCACTGCTGGATCTCTTTGTCTCGAACATATCAAGACATGAGTATAAATCAGGCTTCTCGTCTTCAGCGAACAAGCAACAACGACATGATCCGATGAACTGGCAGGGAAAATTCTCTGTACGAACCTTCTTGTCGTTAGCCGAGCAGACTGTCACCAGTCCCATGACCTTCACATGAAATACCGAGCGGTGCATCCGAACTCTGCTGCGCCTAGCGTGGTGCTACGCTGCGCCACTCCTGAATTCTGCAAAGTACAGACTCTAGCATTCCAATCACGTTTCGGGTATCATGAAATAAGCATTCTCCTGTTACGAGGCGAACGCCTCCCTGGCTTCATCTGGCCCTCCAAGACTGCAATGATCGATTGAGTACCCTCCACGCGTACATCAGGCCTTCGAAAGCGGTAAATTGATCGTGGGGAGGTCCCGAAGTGGTCGATACCGGCCGCCGGGACGGATAGCCGTCGACCGTCCGAGACATCCTGCCCCACTAGTTCGGTTTCCCAGCCGCGCTTGGTGGCGTAATGTGGAGTCGACTTTAGGACGAGTTGGGAGAACTATTACAGTATTGTGATGGAACAGCCTTCACACTGCGGTGAATCAGGTACCGAGCTGCCACTCGTGGTCATACATCAAGCCTCTGGAAGCGGGCGAATTCGGTTCTCTGTTAGATCAGCAGTCCAGCAGTGAGGCGTCAGGCCAGACTGTGGTAACACTTTGTACTGCAGAATGCAGCCGCGCGATTCATACCTCGATGCAAGGACTTGTCATCATACGCCTCCCTGCCTTGTTGACGGGCATGCACATACGAAGTCTGTAGAGGAAATGGGACACGTATTCATGTGAAAACATAGGGCATTCTATCGTATCTCCAGTCTCGAACAGCACAACGATGTTAGCCGCGTTTATTATCATTCGTGGCTTGCGCATATCATCGTCCGGCAACAATGGTGAGCAACACAATCGCGAACGGTGCTATAGCTCCGATCATACCTGGGACGTGGCTGGAGAACGGCGCATTGAGAGAAACAAGTGGGATAGACCACATCACAATGTTGTGAGTGTATCTGCTAACGCAGGCTTACAATATACCGTGTATGCCAGATTCGCTCGACATCTTGCCTGACGATCCATGTTGCAAAGCCGGCTCGATGAGAGCGAAGTACTGTGCTAGGTTCTCTTGATCAACATGCCCGACGGTAATATGGATATGCTCCGAGGCTAGCATTGCGCAGAGAGCACCAAGTGTGAACATGCCAACGACGTTCATTACGAGTTGCACAGCAATACTGGTGTGCTATGTACGCCATCGACCACCCTCACCATCTATTCCAAATCGCGTTGCTCTGCGTATAGAGCGTTGTGAGGAAGGAGAACTAGCCATATACCTGGCAATGTAGGATCGCTGTTGACGTCTATATGTCAGCGATCGTCGTAGCCTCCAGTCCATCAGAGTGCAATTGAGTGCGGATCTCACTAGCTTGGAATACCACATGGAGCGCGTACGTTTGGAGCTGTTGACTCGGGATATAAACGGCCATCTACCGCTTCCTTTCGTCGTATCACGGTAGTTATGCAGCAGTGATGGCGGGGACAGTCTCCTCTACAAGAGATCTTGCAGGGCGTCAAGGGCAGTAAAGTGCTGATGACCGGCGTGTCCATCGTGAGCCAGATCTGATAGCACGATCTTGCCTCGGACACCCTGTACTCTCTCACCTCGTCCTGTCATCGCAGGGCCAACGAATTATCAATCCTACAATGTTGAGAGCGTGCTTTTACGGGCGACTGCTCCCGAACATCTGTATTCATCCGTGGTTTTGGTGGAGCTCGGGACTGTGATATACGCAGTGAATCGGGGAGAACCTGATATATCAGTCTACTGAGATGGGGTCCGACAGGTCTACAATGAACACATATTTCACCGTCTTCCACAGTGTGTGTGGATATCTGTGGAATGCTCCAAATGATATGTCGAAAGTCACACGGAGTTCGTCGTCGTATGGTGGGGTTACTCAAACGTTATTGCCGACAACCCCTCTACTTGATCAATCAGCTCCAAGGTGTAGGCAGTCCGGAATACATACACGTCGCAGAGAACCAAGAAGACATCTAAGCATTCGATCATGCCCTACTCTTTGAAGAACAGAAATGTGTTGATCACAGGTGGCGGCAGGTAAATCTCACCGACTACCTAGCTACGCGAACTACAGTGGATAGGATACAGATACCCAGCACTCTACTGACCATGCTTGCTACAGAGGTCTGGGAGCCGAGATCGCGCGCAAGTTCGCCGCGCAAGGTAGCAATGTTGCCATCAACTACGTGAGCAGCCAAGCGCCTGCAGACGAGCTGGCCAAGGCACTGCAAGAACAATACCATGTCAAGACCACGGTGATTCAAGGCGATTGCGGAATCTTGCGCGACTGCGACAACTGCGTGGAGAAGACGGTGCAAGCCTTTGGCGGCATCGACGTGATCATTGGTAACGCTGGCTGGACCAAGTTCACCAAATTCGCAGACCTCGACGCCATGAGCGAGGCGGAATGGGATAAATGCTGGGTAATCGAACCTGCTTCATCCTTGCAGTATCTACGTCTAGGTGCAGCGGCTGATGGGCTCGATAGGCTGTGAACGTCAAAGGGCAGCACGCGCTCCTCAAGGCGGCGCTCCCACACTTCAAGGAGAACTCGGAAGGCGGCGTGTTTATCGTCACCTCCTCGATCGCAGGCCACAGTATCGCTGGCAGCAGCATGGCATACTCCGTCACGAAAGCCGCACAACTTCACTTGATCAAGTGCCTGGCACAGACTCAGGGCCCGAAGGTTCGCGTCAACGCGGTTCTACCGGGACTTCTCCTCACCGACTGGGGTAACCTGTATGGCGAGCAACGGCTCAATGAGTTGAAAACCGCTGCTGTTCTGAAGCAGGAGGTAAGACGGCAGAGACTGCAACGTGCTGAGTGCTATGGACTGATCAAATCATGAAGACCAACCTCGAAGACTGCGCGCAAGCCTTCGTCGACCTTGCACAGAACACTTCTATCACTGGTCATCACTTGACCGTCGGTATGCTAAGCTGTTTCTTCGCATGGAAAAGCATATAGCTGACATCAAGCAGATTCGGGACTGAATGTAGGGCATATGTAGCTGTGGCGTGTGTAGCTGTCGACAAGACGCTTCTTGCAACCTGAATGTGCCGTCCCGAAGAAACCTCTCGTCCCTCTATACGTCACAAGAATCGGATGAAAGTGCTGGAGGATCAAAGTCGTTCGCACAGTCTTCCCGCTGCTTCGTCGGCCATCATAGTTCTCGCGTCTGAAGTGGTGGTAAACCTGGCACGTCAGCGTTGATCAAGCACCGGTTTCTTCCGCGAGCTTGAGCACCATTAGACACGACCTCGATGGCCTACATCTCAGGCAGAAGGACAACAGAAGCTCGAGCAATTGCTGGTCTACTTGAGCGCTGAGGGTGTCTTGGCTCAGAGTGCTTGAATCTTCGATCGAGCATAGTAGATCCAGCGACTCTGGCATAGCTCTGTTGGGATCCGTCGTGTCCAGAATACGGAGATTACAGGACCGTGTGTTTGAAGCGGATAAGGTAAGCAGGAACTTCGACCTGCCATGTCATCATCCGCACGATCCGTGACGAGAGCAGTACTGCAGGCCCGTTGTGATTTTCCATGGCTAGGAAGAAGACTTCGACATAAGAGGATCCTCCGTATAGGCCTGGTCTGGCCGGCTTGGTGGCAGAACAACATGCTCCTGTTCATGGTTCCCGGCAGTGAGTTCATCATTCATCCAAGATTCGAGACCTGATTGGGCGTTGCAACAGATACTATCTGGCGGTACCTGCATCCGCTCTGCATCGTACAGGCGCTAGTAGTAGTCAGGGACAGCCGTCGCCTCGGGCCAGATGCAATAGCAGAGTCTTGCTTGCTGCAGAGCCGGAAGATGCTGCATCGAGATTCGTATTGATAAGCATACTATGCCGCTGATCACGGCAGTTCCTGTCATTTGGTATGCGGTGCGTGAGTGATGCTGTTTGGGAGTGGTGATCGGCGGGTTCGACGTTGTAGGCTTGTAGCTGTTAGCTCCCACAGAAATCGCGATGGCTGCGGAAGTGGCTTGGCCTAGCGCGCTCATCGCCCTACTCACCTCCGCCAGTCTCTCTCCTGGTTTGCCGGCCTTGACTGATCCCTCCGTCTTCCATATCACCACCGCCCTTCAGTTCAGCCTTCACCTCGTCGTGGGCAGCCATTCCTTCTCGCCATGCAGTGACACGTTCACGCCGACACTCATTTCGTCACTCACCACAGTCGCTCTTTGCACATACTGCCTACCACTCCTTACCCGCCCCGCCTGACCTCTCCGACGCGCCGACCTCGATAGCACCTCTCTTAAGACGCACGCCCGCAGACCTCATCTTCCCTCATCGCGACATAAAAACGGTGCAGACGCAGCCAGCCACTGCTGTCGACTCCTTTGGTCGTTGCATCGCCTTGTCGCGAGTGACTCGTCGACCATGAGGCTGCCAAGTCTCACTCCCGATGATCTCTCTTCGCGGAGCACACAGCGGTTCGACCAGGCCCTGGACAATGCCCTGGAGTCCGTCATGCACATCGGACGCTCTGTGCTCTCGCGAAGCGCTGTAAGTTCCTGCAGCGATGGGACGACAGCCTGCGACAAGCCGGTAGGATCCAGCACAGAGACGTTGCCCATCATTCTTGGCGCTGTGTGAGTGCCTAACGATTCGAATTGCTATTGGGGATCTACGCTGACAGTCTTCACCAGCATCCCGATATCATGTGCTCTCGTCGTTTTTGTCATCCTACATCGTCGTTACCTCAAGAAGCAGCGCATCGAGGATAGAGATGACCCGCACAAATCGCTGGACTTTGGCATGGATCTGCAGATGGCCATGGGAGGGAGGAAGCAGAAGGACGTTCCTGAGATGACCATCACTGATATGGGCAAGGATGGTCCATCACGTCCCAAGAGAGCACACGGCATGTCAATGGACCTGACTCTAGGCAGCCCATACCTCCTACCTGGAGCTCTGCAGGACTCTCGCGAGTCAATCCACAGCATGTCCCGTTCGATGAGGGATGAACACGACCCATACCGGCCCGTGGCTTTCGTACGCTCTTCTACAGAATCCGGCAGACCACCACGCCTTGGCGATAACGGGTCGATCTACTCCGCTGCAAACAGCTATCAATCCGGTGCAGAAGGCTCAAGACTCCTCGCGAATGCACAGCGTATGTCAAGAACAGATCCGAGTCGGGAAACTCTGGTCACATCGCCGCAGACTGAGAGTAACTTGGACGACCTGACCTTGACCAGAATGGAGAGTCAAGGTCCCGGAGCTCAAGTCGATAGAAAGCCCGTGCCGGCAGTGCCGGCTCCCGTGATGAACTTTTCAGTTCCTGATCGCAAGTCTTTGCCGGTGCTTCCCCCAATCTCTTCATCGTCCTCATTTTCGGAGGAAACGCTGCTTCCTCCTCGGACAACATCTAACGCAGCGCTGCCACCACGCAAATCGTCTGTGAATCCTGGCCCACCGCCCCCGATCCCGAGTTTTGCTCGTGAGTCGAGTCATTACGGTGACGATGACATTGTCAACACGACTTTCGAAGTCCCAACTTTCAGTCTGGACGAGCCTCACGACTACGAGCATGAACCTGTCAATACTGGCCGCTTCTCCATCGAGTTGAGCAATCCTTCAACACAATATCCCGCACCGCCAGTGCAAAGACTGTCAGTGATGGGGGTGCGCCCGCTGCCGCCTGACAACCTGCTTGCTGACGAGAACCCTGAACAACGTGCCAACCGAATCAGGTCATTTTACCGGGAGTATTTCGACGATAGCAAGAACATGGATGACGCTGACTGGGATGCTGGTCATGCGGATGGAGCAGTCTACGACGAAGCGACTGGCGCCTACTACATGAAGCAAAGACCATTTGCACAACCTGTGGGCCGGCGTGCGATGACACCTCCTCCTCCAGGCGCTCCCCGAATCAGCGGCGATGGCCGTGTTCAACGACACATGTCCACGATGACAGGTGCTAGGGGACGTGCTGCCACTCAAAGCTTGCCCAAGAAGAAGCTTCCCCCACCCAAAAATCTCATGGGCCTGCCCACACCACATAAGATGGGCTACGATAACGCCATCGCCAGTCCGATTGATTTTGCGCCGCCAACCACATTCCGTGACATCCAAAATGGCCTCCGACCGGACAGCCCAAGCAGGGCGTACAGCCCATCCGTGCGAGCCGTTAATGTTCTTGCCTCATCTTTCGACGAACTACACGTCATGCCTTCACCGCACCATTTCCGAAAATCCGGGACGTTCACTGGGCTTGACTTTGCCCCGCCTCGTTTGACCGCCCCAGAGACTGCGAGCGACGCTGGCAGTATCCGTAGCGCACGTTCCGGGATCTCAGCCATGCAGATGAATGCTGTCCGCGCTGGCGCGTACCGTGTATCTCGAATCCCCAAGGACGTCGTCATGACCAAGGACGATATGGCGGCTCAGCTAAGACCGAGAATGGATCTCATCAGCCGGGCGTAGTGTAGTCGTCCATGGCAAATCCATTCAAGTTTTACATATTCATGACCACCACATTCTTCAAACTTCCACGACGGCATGGCACAGCGCGTGACTTCCGATCTTGACTTCTCCGGCGACACTTGAAGGTTTCTTCCCTCGGCATGCACCAGGGTTACGACACGACACCACATATTTAGCAGCACATCTTTTCGAATGACTGACAGCAATGTCATGTCCTCCCGGCTTTGATGATTGTTTTGCTCCCTCCGCGATGCTTGTAGGCGGATGGGGGCGTGCTGCATGGATGGCCGCTGGCAACAAATAGGGACGGCGCAATAGACATAATAGATATGGAGAGGGCGCAGGTTTTCACATAATGTCTTTGCACAATTCTCGTTCCACCTCACATCTTCGTCGGCTTCCTCTCTTATGAATATTTGGAATTTCGTAGATCATCTGCATACATCGGCTGCTTGTTTGTTCCACCTGTAGTGGTCGATGTCTGAGAGCGCTGGACCGTTCCCTTAGGACTTTCGTCCGGATGCAACATTCGCCGGACCAGATCATCCTCACTACGCTGCTGCAGCGACGTTCCTTCCCACAAATCTCTCCGCCTAGCAAACATCCTCGCTGGACAAATCGTGCCATACTTCTCCTGGGGTGATATTCATAGCGTCATCACCTTACCTATGGCTGGTCAGAACATACCTAAGGTAGGTTTGATGCCAAGCCTCACACGAGGCCAGACGCTTGAGAAGCCTGCATTTCCACGCGTTCCTTCCTTCTGTGTGAAGATCTGCTTATGACGATGTTGGGGGATTTTCGCTGGGGGTTCGTGATCCGGCACTACGTTACGTATGTGGATGAGATCAGGCAGGCAGGCTGGTAGGTAAGGTAAGTAAGTAGGTAGGTAGGTAGCTGGGATCGGGCTCGGGGAGTTTTGGGGGACGCAGTATCCGGTCAGCGATTGGGGAGGGGGGACGAGTTTGTTACTGATGGACGAGGTGTGCTAGGTAGGAAGTGCCTCGATGTGTAGTGGCTTGGGATATGAGTTCCGGGATTGCTGAGCAGAGCTGACCGGCAGCGATCAAGCTGAGACATTATTTATGCATAGATGATGATCGGTTGCTATATTGACTACGTGATGCCACATGTGTATGATCTGCGAAGGAACGGAGGCTCGCGTGGACTCATTTAGCCACTGCCGCTGCCACGAAGCGTAAAACGTGGACGCTGCTGCGTGGTATGTTTTGGGGCTGGCATATAGCTGGTGCTTCGGATGTTTATTGACGTCCCGGATGATGGTCTTGGAGACGGACCTTCGGGGTGAGATCAACCTCCAGATCGAAGTGTCGGCAGGCCATTCTCCGGATCAAGTTGTTGGGATGCCAAGTCATCTTCAGATCAAAGTGTTGGTGTCCAAGCCTCCGGATCAAGGGTCTTGTGATATAGAACTGACATCCGGATCAGGGTAGTGGTGTTTGTTCGGAGCGCGGAAGCTGGGATAAACTTAGCCATGCATACGCGCGTGTCAGTCGATCGGTGAGATGCCGGAAGATGTGAAAGGAGGCCCCAACAAAGCGACGAGCGAGTCAAGAACGCAGGCGGAGCCGATACGATAGATCATTTATTGTATAGACTGACATGATGGGCAAAGTGGAAACGTTCTGTGCCATGTGGAGGTCAAGTACTGGTGCAATTGTTATACGAACATCGTATCTCAATCATACGACTCATACGACCGGACCCGGACAAGAAAGCTCGATAGCCGATCATGAGTGGTCAGACACGTGTCGAGGCTTATTCTTACTATAAGCGCGAGGCTGCTCATCAACGAGTCATGCATCGGAAGGGCCGACCTGAAGCACTACAACTCCGAGAGTAACAAAAGAGACCATTTTGCATAATTCGGCTGGCTGTGCTGCCGAACCCGACTGCGAGAGCCCAGCTGTCCGTCTCTCATCCAACGTGTTTATATTCGTCCGGATCGACGTGCACGTGGATTCAATGTAACTCTACACGATGACCCGTGCGTCATCTCCGTCCAGAAGAACTTTAACCGGACCGACCGACAGCAACACCTCATCCATCAGCTGAGGATTGGCTTATTTCTGCTGTTGCGGTCGATCTGACACCAGCTTTCGTGTTTAAGGCATCCTGGTGGTGAGACTGGCCTTATAGTGGCACACGAACCTCGCTTCTTCCGCTTCTTCCCCTTTCTCGTCTGTCATTTCAGTACACCTGTGGCATCAACAACAGGCCCGCCTTTGCCACCCGGGCTTGCACTGCTTGCGGCACATCCCTTCAGCACTTCAGCACGATGAGTCTGGTGGGCAACTTCGCGTTCGGCAATTTCGACCATGAGGCTGAGGTCGCTGGCGCGGGTGCTGATGGCACCGCGTTCCAGCAAAGGTCCTTGGCGACGGGTCGAGATGTGATCACAGAGAACCACGAAACCCATCACGTTTCCGGACACACCAACTTTTACGAACCGACGCCTCACTCCCGGAATGGTTCCGAGCGAGACACGCTCGAAGCCTCGGAGGTGTCTAATGAAAAGGCCGAGTCCGAGCGAGAAGACGAAAAGGCGCGGATCAAGATCGACGAGGAAGTACACGACCTCGCGCGATCGCTGACCCAGAATTCGACCTGGTCGCAGATCCCCGACAATCCTTTCACCGCGGCGCCCGGCTCGCAGCTGGATCCGAGCAGCCCGAACTTCAGAGCGAGAGCGTGGGCAAAGTCCATGATCAAGCTCCGAGATGCAGAGAATAAGAATCCTGGCCGGACTGCTGGATTCGCGTTCAAGAACTTGAGCGCGCACGGCTATGGAGCGGCTACTGACTACCAGAAAGATGTCGCCAACGTCTGGCTGGAAGTCGTCGAGGGAGTCAAGGGCATGCTCGGAATGGTCAAGCCGCGAAGAATCGACATTCTACGGGATTTTGAGGGTTTGGTCGAAGCTGGAGAGATGCTGGTTGTTCTTGGTCCTCCCGGGTCTGGATGTTCAACATTCCTCAAGACCATCACTGGCGAAACTCATGGTTTCAAGGTGGACGATGAGTCGCATCTGAACTACCAAGGCATTCCCGCCGACCACATGCACAAGTATTTCAGAGGTGAAGCCATTTACACCGCCGAGGTCGACGTGCATTTTCCCATGTTGACGGTCGGAGACACCCTCTACTTTGCCGCTCGCGCTCGTGCGCCTAGAAGCATTCCGGGTGACGTGAACAAAAAGACTTATGCCACGCACATGAGAGATGTTATCATGGCTACCTTTGGCATCAGCCACACGATCAACACACGCGTCGGCAACGACTTCGTGCGCGGCGTATCTGGTGGTGAGCGAAAGCGTGTCTCGATTGCTGAAGCTTTCCTCAGTGGCAGTCCCCTACAGGCATGGGACAATAGCACCCGTGGTCTCGACAGCGCAAACGCCATCGAATTCTGTAAGACGCTCCGCCTGGGTTGTGAGATGAGCGGCATCGCTGCCTGTGTGGCTATTTACCAGGCACCACAATCGGCATACGACATCTTCGACAAGGCGCTCGTTCTGTACGAAGGACGTCAAATTTACTTCGGCAAGACGACCGAAGCACGACAATATTTCGAGCGCATGGGCTTCCAATGTCCGGACCGCCAAACGGATGCCGACTTCTTGACGTCCATGACTTCAGCGCAGGAGCGAATTGTGCGTCAAGGCTTTGAACACCGCGTACCACGTACCCCTGATGAATTCGCCGCTCGATGGAAGTCAAGTGCGGAACATACACAACTTGTGCAAGATATCGAAGCGTACGACCAGAAGTACCCGCTGGAAGGTGCAGGCTACCAGCAATTCGTCGCCAGTCGCAAGGCCCAACAATCCAAGCGCCAAAGACTCAAGTCCCCATACACTCTTGACTATATGCAACAAGTCAAGCTCTGCCTGTGGCGCGGATTCCGCCGCTTGGTTGGAGACCCCACTCTGACCTTTACGCAACTCTTTGGCAACCTGATCATGGCCCTCATCATAGGCTCGGTGTTCTACAATCTGGGCACCGATACCAACTCCTTCTTTCAGCGCGGCGCCGTCATTTTCTTCGCCATCTTGATGAACGCGTTCGGGTCCGCTCTCGAGATTCTGACGCTCTACGCTCAACGGCCGATCGTCGAGAAGCAAAGTCGCTACGCCCTCTATCATCCGTCCGCCGAAGCTTTTGCGTCCATGTTGACAGATATACCTTACAAGGTCGGTAACGCGCTTGTGTTCAACCTCACGCTGTATTTCATGGTCAACCTGAAACGTACTCCCGGGGCTTTCTTCTTCTTCTTGCTCGTCAGCTTCATCACCACATTGGTCATGTCCATGTTGTTCAGATCGATCGCCAGCTTCTCAAGAACTTTGGCCCAGGCTATGGCCCCAGCAGCCATCATCATCCTGGCCATCGTCATCTTCACCGGCTTTGCTATACCCGTAACCTACATGCTTGGCTGGTGCCGCTGGATCAATTACATCGACCCTGTTGCTTACGCCTTCGAAGCACTGATGATCAATGAATTCCACAATCGTGAATACACGTGCTCGATGAGAGTACCATCCTACGGAAGCCTGGAAGAGTAAGCACACTCCAGATCTAATCACGAGGAAGCAATACTGACATGCCCCCAGTCAAACTCAAGTCTGCTCTGCTGTCGGTGCACAAGCTGGTGAAGCTTTTGTCAACGGAGATGCTTACATCAACTCTGCCTACCAGTACTACGACGCTCACAAGTGGAGGAACGTGGGTATCATTTTTGCTTTCATCGTCTTCTTAATGTGCCTGTACCTTGCCGCCACCGAGCTCATCAGTGCGCGCAAAAGTAAGGGTGAGGTGCTTCTCTTTCGCCGTGGACATACCCCAGCATCACTTCAAGAAAAGAATGTCGATATCGAATCGGCGAATGATGGAAGCAACGGCGCACAGCTCGAAAAGAAAAGCAGTTTTGTCGAGGCGTCGGACGTCATCCAGAAACAAACTGCGGTGTTCTCTTGGAAAGACGTGTGTTACGACATCGAGATCAAGAGCGAAGGTCGCCGAATCTTGGACCACGTCGACGGCTGGGTCAAACCTGGCACCTTGACAGCACTCATGGGGTAAGTTCGGAATTCTAGTGTTTCTCAACGTCTGATAGATACTGACTGTTTCTAGCGTTTCTGGCGCTGGTAAAACGACTCTGCTGGACGTCCTCGCCACGCGAGTCACGATGGGTGTCATTACTGGTGACATGCTGGTGGATGGCCGTCAACGTGACTCGTCCTTCCAACGTAAAACCGGCTACGTTCAACAACAAGATCTTCATCTACAAACCAGCACTGTTCGCGAGGCCCTCAACTTCTCCGCCATGCTTCGACAACCCTCCCATGTTTCGAGAAAAGAAAAGCACGCCTACGTCGATGAGGTCATCAAGCTTCTCGACATGGAAGAGTACGCGGATGCCGTGGTTGGTGTGCCTGGCGAGGGATTGAACGTCGAGCAACGCAAGCGTCTGACCATCGGTGTTGAGCTTGCTGCCAAGCCTGCTCTGCTACTGTTCCTTGACGAACCTACTTCTGGTCTAGATTCACAAACCTCTTGGGCAATCTGTGATTTGATGGAAAAGCTGAAGAATTCGGGTCAAGCCATTTTGTGCACAATCCACCAACCGAGTGCCATGCTGTTCCAGCGCTTCGATCGCCTGCTTTTCCTTGCCAAGGGCGGCCGCACAGTTTACTTTGGCGAGGTCGGTGAGAACTCGAAGGTCCTGACGCAGTATTTCCAAGCCAATGGCGCTCACCCGCTACCACCGGACGCAAATCCAGCAGAGTGGATGTTGGAGGTTATTGGTGCTGCTCCTGGCTCGCACACCGATATCGACTGGCATCAAGTGTGGAGAGACAGCCCCGAGTATCAAGCCACCCAAGATGAGCTTGAACGGCTCAAGGTGGAACGCATACAGGTGACCGAGCCGCAGGCGACCCAGAACGACCAAGCCAGCTACCGCGAGTTCGCCGCCCCTATGACCGTCCAACTGTGGGAAGTCACGCTTCGTGTGTTCTCACAATACTGGCGCACGCCTTCCTACATCTACTCCAAGACGGCCCTTTGTCTCTTCTCCTCCCTGTTCATCGGTTTCATCTTCTTCGACGCACCTCTCACCCACCAAGGTCTCCAAAACCAGATGTTCTCCATCTTCATGCTCTTCACCATCTTTGGCCAGATCCTGCAACAAAGCATGCCGCAGTTCGTGACCCAGCGTGCTTTGTACGAGGTCCGTGAGCGTCCATCCAAGGCCTACAGCTGGAAAGCTTTCATGTTCGCCAACATCCTGGTCGAGATCCCGTGGAACGCACTCATGGCGGTCATCATCTTCTTCTGCTTCTACTACCCCATCGGTCTCTACAACAATGCCGTCCCCACCGATGCTGTCAACACCCGGGGCATCGAGTTCTTCCTCTTCACGCTCCAGTTCCTGCTTTTTGCCTCGACGTTCGGCAGCATGATGATCGCAGGTCTGCCCGATGCGGAGACCGGCGGCAACCTCGCCAACTTGATGTTCTCACTCACCCTCATTTTCTGCGGTGTTCTCGCTTCGCCGACCGCGCTGCCTGGGTTCTGGATCTTCATGTATCGCATCTCACCCTTCACCTACCTCGTCGAAGGCATGTTGACCACGGGCATCGCCGGCCAAACGGTCATCTGTGCCTCGAACGAATACCTCACGTTCAACCCGCTTCCCAACGACACTTGCGCTCAGTACATGAACGAGTACATCGGGGCTTATGGCGGCTACCTCAGCAACCCCGACGCCACGTCGGACTGCCAGTATTGTACGTACGACAAGAGCGACATCTTCCTTGCAGGCGTCAACCTCAACTACGCCAACTCCTGGCGTGACTTCGGCATCCTGTGGGTCTACATCCTCTTCAACGCCGTCATGGCCGTCGTGTTCTACTGGTGGGCCCGAGTGCCGAAGAAGGTGCACGCCAAGAAGGCGGAGAAGAAGGCGTAGAGGAGTGATGAGTCTGTTTTGACTCGAAGATACCACTCCCACTCTCCCCGTTTGTTCTCAACCTCCAACGTCGACAGTCATTTTTTCCATCAGATATACCGACACATCACCAGCGCGGTTCTTCCATACACACATACACACATACATGTTTCCATCTCTCAGCGTGTTTGGATCATTTTCGGAAGCTCAACAAGAGCGGGGAGGAATCTATGAAGCGATAAGGGGAACCGGCCGAGGGAGCAGAAAGGCAGTGAACCATATCGGAGTCGATGGATCGATCCAATAGTATATTCAACCAGAAGGGCAGCGCTCTGCAGTATCTTTTTCCCTTTGGAAGAGGTGGGAAATCTTGGCACCGGCGCATCAGGCGCTTATCGGCACGTTATTTTCTTACGGGTTTCCTGTTCTGGGCTGTCTGGTTGCCAATCTACGGGAGTTCTAGACGGGAGAATCAGGGAGATGGGAAGTCGTGCATGCGTGCAGGGCATGCGTGACGTGCGTCGTCGGCTGGTGACTGGAGTCGTTATATTATATACCAGATACTGTGCCTACATGACCTTACCTTGTCTCTATTCAACGGACGCTTTGGGTCGTTTTGTCCACCGCTGGTCCATCTCTTGGATAACCTTCGCCACGAGAGCTTCGACTGCAGGAGATCAGTGTTCCTGCCGAATGTCTAGATGATGCGTGAACATGCAGGACTACCTAGTGACTACGCTGTAACGAATCTCTATGTAGAGAACTTACAACAAGCCGAGGCTGGAAATGCTCGTTTCGTCAACATGAATCGTGATTATTTGAAAAGTTTCTACTGCTAAACGTGTGGATGCTCTATATTTTTATATTACGCGACTCATCATATCGACAAACTCGCCACGACAGCTGCCAACGCGAGCACGACGAGCACACCCGCACTTTGCACGCTGGGCGGGGCGGCGCTGCTGGTGGTGCCGCAGCAGGGACGGCTGTAGGTGACGTTGTTGGCGGCGGCGGCGACCTGGAAGACGGAGCCGGCGTCCTTGGAGTCGTTGGTCTGGCCGATGTTGTAGTAGTCGACGAGGAGGAAGTTGGGCGGACGGTCCCACATGGCTGAAGAAGAGGTTGTTAGTATTGGATTGGTGGATATGGACGGCAGGGACTTTATACATACCGGTGCAGTTTGATCGGGCAGCTTCGAGATATCCGTACTGGTCGTCAGCACCGTTGGTCTGGTTCAGCGAGGACGTGTCGGGGATGAGGATGGTCTCGTCGCTGTCGCCGGTGATGGCGCCGATGTTGATGCCCAGGTTGAGGTTGTGGTTGGCGATGTACATGTAGTTCTCTCGTGCATCCGACTCGCTGAGTCCCGGTGGACGTTGCTGCGTGCACGGGAAGGAGCGGTTGGTGGGCGAGAAGGGCGTCTCCCACATATGGGTGAGTTCGTCCAGGACGTACGGGACCTCCGTCTGGTTGGCGTTGTAGTCCATGAACATGACGACGCGCTTGCCGGTGAGGATCATCTCGCCGAGGGTGGGCCATTGGTCGCGGTGCTGGGGGATGTATGCGGGTTCGTAGAGGTAGGAACGGATGCCCGAGTCTTCGATCGCGGAAGTGTAGTTGAGCACCGTGGTGCCCTCGGCGAAATCGGAGTTGACGATCAGGATGGTGACCACATCGTAGGGGTTGGACTCGAGCCAGGTGACGATGGTCTCGAGCGAGTCTTGCCAGGGCCCGGCATTGAGGAGGTCGCACGAGGTGTGACAGTTGTAGACGGTGTCATTGACGATGTGGGTCTCGCCCTGGATCATGCGCACGCCATCGTTGAGTTGTTGGGTGATGGTCAACTCCTGGTTGGAGGCGACGTTGTTCTTGACCGAGAAGGCCGAGTTGTGGGCGCAGACCTCGGTGATGTTGCTGTACTTGCGAGCGCAGAACTCGGGGTAGTTGTTGCAGGGGGTGGTGTTGGTGGCGGTCGGGGCGGTGCTGGTGGAGGTGCTGTTGGCGGAGGTGCTGCTGTTGCCGCTGGTCGAGGTGGCGATGCCGCCGATCTCGGTGAGGGAGGCGGAGGTGGTTGAGACGGTGATCTGGGAGTCGGTCGAAGTGGCCGTCGAGTTGCCGGAGGAGGTGGAGGTGTCCGAGGTGTCGACGGTGCTTTGGCCGGTGTACGTCAGGTAGGTGTACTCGGAGCCGGTGAAGGCGGAGGTGGGGATGTCGGTGGTGAGGGTGCTAAAGGAGCGGGTGTCGGTGCCGATGTCGACCAGGACTACTGTCGTGTCGGAGGAGGAGGAGGAGGAGGAGGAAGATGAAGAGGAAGAGGTGGAGGAGGAGGTTATGGTGGAATCGCTGGATGTCGAGGAGGAGTCCTGGGCTCTCGCAGCGATGGCCGAGAAGCACAACAGCAGGAGAGAAGGTGGGAGCAGCATCCTGGGCATCGCGTGGTGTGTTGTGTGTCGTCTTCTGCCGCGTATGATGGTCCTGTACTCGACTGCGCCTCTTCCACTCCTACGGTGTTTGCGTGACGAAACGTCTTCGGGAGCGATCGATGAGGAGGAGGAGGAGGGAGAAGAGGAGGAGGGCTCAGCAAGGACTTCAGCACCACGACGACCAACAAGCAGAGGAGGCCAAGTAGAACGAATGAAGATGGCCCTGATGGTGCCAAGACGAAGTGCAGTGGGAAGCTAGAGATGTGGTTTGGCATCCATCAACAGTTTGCACATGCCGGCGCATCCCTCAGCCTCATGACGTCCGCCGCGGAGCTTGGGAGAAAGATTAGAAAATCACCGACCGACCAGGACGAATGCGCATCTAGGGAGGACACGCCACGAGCGACTACGAGCGCACTACTCATTACCCACTAACTACTGGACTATACCATCTCTATACAATGACATCTGCACGACATCCGCCAGCTGCCGGGCCACGCAAGCACAAGGACATCTCTACCCAGCATCGATATCATCGTCGTCATGGCCACGCTGAAGTCACCGACAGTGGCCGAGAGTCCGGCGTGGTGCTCGTGAAGAGGAAGAGAATGAGGGAGAAGAAGAGACAGGCCAAGCAGCATTGATCTTCACATTCCAATCATCCTGCAATCCGCGGATCTGTCTACTGAATCAACAAACTTTGGCAACGTTCGTCGCCGCCAAGCAGTAGTCCCCCGGCCCAGTGATCCAAGCACCGCATTGAGGCTGGGCCGCTGCTGGAAATACTCAACTGCTGTCCGTTGGTGACGTCGATGCAACAAACCTCAACCCGATCGCCGCAGAGCACACGACGGTACAGTAGTCAGGCAGTAGTTGCGGGTGCTCGTGGTACGTTTCTGCCACGCCTTGAGTGCGTGGCTACGACTCCATCAGCCGTCAGCACGACTCGAGTCCTCTTCTTCCTCCCATCATCCTCTTCTTCTTCTCCCTACCTCCCTTTCGTACGCTCGCTCGGCTGAGCAGTCGATCCGCTTCCAGTCGGCGCCAACACGTCAGTCTGGTAAGCTTGCGAGTCCGATCATAGGTACTCGGGAGTCTCTGCTCAGCTACTTCGACAACCCTTTCACACCTTCATATTCGATTCAGAGGCTTGCTTCTCTCCCCGAAGTGCAATCCTCCTCAATTCTCCTCTCGCTGCGCAGAAATCTCCGCAACACATCAACATGTTCGGCCGCAAGAAGAAGGCCGAGCCTGGCGAGCTGTCCACCAGCACCTCCGACCACGACCTCGCCCATGAATATCCCACCGACAAGGCTCAGATCAAGCGGGCCACGCGCACCCGCCTGTTATGGTCCCTCTTCGCCTCCTTCCTCCTCCTCGTCTCCGTCGTCTTCATCATCCTCGTCGAAGTGGGCAACACCTCCGTTCGCCCCATCCTCAACAACATCTACTTCATCAAGCTCAACCTGACCAACATCCTTGCAACCGCCATCCCCGGCGACACTCTCGTCAACAGCGTCGCCCAGACGTTGGGTCTACACGACTTCTACACTGTCGGGTTATGGAATTTCTGCGAAGGCTACAATGGCGAGGGGACCACCATGTGCTCGAACCCCCACACTCTGTACTGGTTCAACCCGGTGGCCATCATCAAGAGCGAGCTCCTCTCTGGCGCGAGCAGTATGTTTTCAGCACTCCCCCATATCCCCATTCCCGGTACCTTGCTAATCCACCCACAGTCGCTCTCCCCGCCGACATCAACAACGTCCTCGGCCTGATCCGCATCGTCTCGCACTTCATGTTCGCCCTCTTCCTCACCGGCGCCTGCCTCAGCTTCGTCCTGATCTTCCTCCTCCCGCTCAGCGTCTACACGCGCTGGGGCGGCGCCGCCCTCAGCTTCTTCACCTTCCTGACCGCCCTCTTCACCACCGTCGCCGCCGTCATCGCCACCGTCATGTTCATCATCATGAAGAAGACCATCACCAGCGTCGCCTCGCTCAACATCAAGGCCTCCCTCGGCATCGAGATGTTCGTCTTCATGTGGATCGCCGCCGCCACCTCGCTGATCGCCTGGCTCATCACTATGGGCATGTGCTGCTGCTGCGCCAGTCGGCGTGACGTGCGCACCGGTCGGAAGCGCGGGAGCAAGAAGGCATATCTCGAAGATGAAGCCGTGGTGGAGAAGACGGACGATGGGGACAAGAAGCAGCGAAGAGGGTTGTTCGGCCGCCGACGCAAGTCATGAAGGTGTCATGGGGGAAGATACGAGGAGAAAAGGAGCAGCCTTACACATCCCGACTTGATGACAACCGAACCACGAACATAGAAAATAGCGAGGAGCAAAACCACCAAACCATAGACCGTTGCCGTCCCAAGGACCCGGCAATTGACGATCCACTGTCCATATATACAGCCTGAATTCAGCCAGCATAGCGAACGGCGCAGCAATTCCAACTTTCACTTCCCAACCTTTCCATTCCTCTCCATCTCCTCCCTTGCCCCTTCGACAGAGCGTATACGGTAGATATCAACTGTACGTGTTTCCTTCTACTCTTCTCCAGTCCTATCTACGCGACTTCCCCGGCGTGCACCTGTGTAAGGCAAAATCCCTTACGTTCGTCACGTCGGGGTCAGGTGATGATAGATATCGTACCTGATGTGATCAAGGCACACAGATACCCTACGGTATGTATCGATCTCGGTAAGGTAAGGTAAGGTAAGGTAACTTACCTACCTGAGGTTTCAACAGGCTCGTCAGGGTATCAGGTAGGTCATGTAAGGTACCTAGCCATCGTCTCAATCATTCATCAGCCTGCTTGTCTGCCTACCTTACCTCGATTACCTCGAGGTAATTACATGCCTACCTCCTTTACATACCTAAGTATCTTACAGTAATACATAGGTACATACAGTATCCGACACTCTGTCGATCGATATTACCTGATGACCGACATTGAATGCTAGCACTGTCCTGCGACATTCCATGCCATCATTCCTCGCGCATTCTTCTACGTGATTAGCACAACTTGCTTTGTTCTTTCTGGCGTTCCCGCCACTCCAAGAACCTCACCGCGGAAACTTCTCTCTCTCTCTCTCTCTCTCTCTCTCTCTCTCTCTATACGATGACTCTCCCATGTTATACATCGGCATAAGATTCTTGAACATGATTCCTGGTGGTCAAAGCGACAATTTTGAAGTAGGCTGATTCATATACAGATATATCTAGACGTGACAAGCAAAAAAAAAATTGCCAGAAAACATGTTCAAACCGACGTCATGTCTCACACTCGCAGCTCGGGGCGAGGCAGCATGTCCGCCGGTCAGATCACGCCGGAAGGGTATATGTATGTACATATCAGTTGAGCACAGCGACCAAGTCTTCCGTACAACATTCGTGCGCGTTCTGGAGTGTCGCGACAGGCGCCAGTGCAGTGATCACCAACGTGGACAGTGTATAGCGAAGCCCTGTAGCGGCTCGATAAGTGTCTCACACTGCTGCCGCCGGAACAGTGAAACCTGCATCCGACACCAGCGGCACGCAGCCGGGGGGTTTGTTTTTCGTGAAACACCACGGCAAGCTTTCGACAGGCGCTAGGAGTTAGGTTGCAGGAACGGCGGTGAAGGTGCCGTGCTTCTAGATGCGTGGAATACGTGGGGGGTTCGTTATTCATACATTCAACACAAGCCATCCGTGGAGATGCTTGCAGTCTATCATCGGCGCAGTCCGAGCTGCGCTCGTCCATTGAGCAAGGACGCAGGATCCGTGAAGAGCCGCAAAAAGGTGGCTTTGCGCGAAGGACGACGTTGCACTCTCGCCATAGTCACCATCGGGCCCACAATCGCTGAGCCTTCCATCAACGGAAACTTCTGCTGCGCCCCATTGAGCTCTGGCATCGGCGACGGAGGTTGCGTCTCTGCCAAAGGTTGATAAAGCGCGACTTCGCCACTAGCCGCCACTCGAGCGTGCGCGTCTTCGTGATACCATTTCCATTTCTCATCGATTTCACGCCATTTAGCTTCGGTGAGCTTGTATGTCTGCGACGTGGGGCCATAGTGTTCGCTCACGCGCTGCGCGATCCGCATGTACTCAGTACGCGCCGTCTCCCACTCATCACGTAGTTTGTTCAGAGATTGCACATCGCACGTCTCCATCGGTCGAGGTTCTGGGACAATGTGAAAGTTTGCATGACCAAGCTGATTGCCCCATGGGTCATCAACCACGGGAGACTGCATGTATGGCTGCGAAAGGGTGAGAGGTGGAATATCAGAGTTCGGCTTATAAGGCACATCCTTGACACGCTTTGCAGCAAGCGATGTGATGGATGGTTGTGAGGACAGCGGTGGCGTCGCATAAGCATTCGAAGCAGAGTTGGGGGTACCAAAGCTTTCCGACTGCGCGACTGTTGGAGATTGCAAGGGTGACTGCACATCTTCCGTGGATTTGGTGACATGGTTTGCCATCATTGGAGGAAGAAGAGGTGTGCATGCGCCGTCTGGCAGCTCTGCATCGGAGTGGTACTCCTCCAGAGGTTGTGCGATATTGTCAAGTGGAGTTGACGCTGGCGTGAGCCGGGACAATGCGCGCGGTCTTGGGCTCAGGCCATCCTCGGACGGAGCGTCCATAGGAGTAAAGGGAGGCGTATTATGTGTTGATGAACGTTCCACCCGGCCGGCCTGCGACAGGCGATCAGATCCACGCCGTATAGATGATGCGCTTGAGGTTGGCGCGCTTTGAGTGACGCCACCAAAAGACGATTTGCGTGGGGTTTGATTCTGCCACCGTTTGGACAACGATGGCAAACGACGCGACAATCGCGACGTCAAACTCTCGACCGCGTACTCCCCAGATCTGCGACGCTTGCTGGCTCGACCTGCAAAAGGCTCAGCGCCTGTGAAATAGTTGTTGTCATCTCCTGGGGCCCATTCCTCTGGGTTGGGTGATGGCAGGCCAAATGAGTATTGCGGGACCGATGCCTGTCGGTGCTCACAGAATGTGGTATCACCTGGATCAATTAGCACGAAAAGTCGCGAATGTGAATGATAGACATGATACACACATATGCAGAATGGCTCGCTGGATGCTGAATGCTTCAAAACGTCCGCTGGTGCCAACGGCAATGCCGATAAATCGTCTTCCCCCTCCGCATGGTCATGCATGGGATCTTCCGCTGGTTCCTCGAGCAGATCATGGAGTGGTAGTTTCGCGACATTGATAGGCGAGTCCGGAGCCAAGGAAGAGGAAGAGCTTGGCCACCGATTGTGGCCACGATGGGAGGCGGTGGAGATGCTGGGATTCGAAGTGATCGATGCTACTGATGAGTCGCGCGAGTGCGCAGGTCCGTACCCATAGGGTGAAGGATGCTCAGACATGTCGGTGCGATTCTTACTTCCGAAGGAAGTGAATGTGGAAAGCGAGAGGCTGCGTTGGCGACTCATGTTGTATGCGATCGCGCTGGACCATTACCGGGTGGACGTGGACATGGCCATGAACAGTCGAGACGGCCTGAGATTAGTCGGTGTGCGCGAGACACTTTACTCTTGGTGTGACAAAGATCCAAACGAATGCGCTGGGGTTGAAGGCGCGTTGCTGCTCGTATATTTGACCGCACGCGCGGTGTGCTGGCACGAATGACCAGCTGCGCGTATGCGATGGATGGTGGCAGATTGTAACCGGTGGCTCGCCGCGTGTGCTCTGGCGATCACTGCGGAGTTTGAAACTTAACGATCAGTCGGCGCGATCGGTGCTGGAGTGGACAGATGCAGACGCGACGATGGCGTTGAGAAGCAGAGATCGCGGCGATGGGATCGCGAATGTTGTTGGAGTATTGCTCTGGGTACGTACCACGGTACATATGGTGAAGGAGGGATGAGAAATGGGACGTATCGGCAGAGACAGCAAGGTAGTCGGGCACGGCTGGACGTCAAAAGCTGAAGGAGGGTGGGCGTCAGATCTCGATGGCCCAGCTGGGCCGTTAGAACGCCGCGGGCGGCGGCTTCCTCCCAGGCACAGTTTTCTTGTCCGCGAACCTAAAAACCTTGCCGAACGACACCAGTCCAGACGAGGTCCGTACCTGTCCCTCGACGAGGTGGTTGGCTACGAGCACCTACAGAACTGCAATGACATGCCAATAGCACCGACTCGCCATCTCCGTCCTCTTCGTGCGAGTCGAAGAGAGAATGCTGTGCTGCCCTCTGGCGCACTTGGCCGGCGGTGAAGAAAAGTGTGGTGTCGGCCATGTCAGCATCCTCCTGGAAAACGTTGCTGGTCTGCTGTAGAGACATCCCGAGGACAGTTGTTAACGAGGCATATGCTGCTGCTGTCATCCCTCTGACCAGAGTAGAGACCGAGACACCGAACCCAGCATCAGACGTATTGTTGGAAGCGAGCGTGGCTAACCAAAAACTACCATGCCTGGGTCTTCTAGTTGGTCTAACCAGCCGAGTAGGTCAGAATTCACGATACGGCCGCATTCTCCAGTGCTGCCGTCCACTACTTTTGCAATCTGCCCAAGGAGGTGCTACGTGGAGTCATCACCGCTTGTGTTGCTGCTCACTCCTGGTCACTGACTGCAAGGTCCGAAGACTTTGCACGAAGTGCAAACACATTCTTCGTCGGTATTGCTCGTCGATGACTTTGACTGGCGCAGCTTTAGGCTACAGGTATCAGCTAAGTGAACTGTGCCTTAGCAGCACCAAGCTTGACCAGCGAACTGTGGCGCGCGGAGAATTGTTTCATGGTCACTCTGACACAAGCCTTTGCAAGGGCTACAGAGGCGGCGCCGTGCGATAGATCCAATCCAAGTTGCGAAGACGGAACGATCTGCGCCAGTCCGGTCGATTGGTAGCTAGATCTCGCTGACAAGGGACTTGTTACGATGCGCTGCAGTGCGCCGTTTGCCGGCAACAGTATCACTTGAAGCTTACGGTCAATCTGAACATCAAATCCACCCTTCGCAATTCCTGCAGCTTGTGGTGAAAAGTGTAGAATAAGCCTGACGCATTGATGATGCCTGTTCACGCTCCACACGCACTGACACGGTTCGACGGGGAAATGTCCGACTCATGTAATACCTGTGCGGGCCCACTGGAAATATGATTGACATCCAAAACTTTCGGCATGTTGCTTGTGTCCAATGTCATTATCACGGTCCTGTTGTTCCCATGGATTGGCAGCTGAGGGCCGCAGCGCTGTGGATCTGTAGTTGCAGACTTTTATCAGTAATCCACAGCTGATCCGGGCCTATCGCGACGTGATTGTCACAGCGGCTGATGCGCCACCACGTTGCGCGGAAGGCCCCCGATCCACGACCTCCCTCATGTATAGCACGTACAACCGAGACAATATCGACCTGTCCATGAGTGTCGCAGCTATAGAACGATATGCAGTATAGCATACAGTACAACGACACAGCCACCAGGACTGAGGAGCAGCACAGTAGAGTTCGCCCGGCCCACTCCAGCCCATCGGAGCGGTAGTGGCCCCATCGTGGTGAACTTTTGACACTCAAGGGCCAGCTCGGCCGGTGGTCGTTGAAATCTCTGCTCCGAGGTTGAAGCTGACTAGATGCCGTCATGATGACTTTTGCTCTTTGTGCCGTTGCCATTGAGGATAAGGTACTCTCGAAGAATTCGGCCGCTTTCATATTGAACAGTTCTGTGTGGTGATGCTCATTCATGTTCCATCAATTCGGCAGTTGTGTAGCTGATCAAAGCTTGGCAGTGTCCGCGTCACGCAATGTCCTGCAGCCTTATCAACGGCTTCTTATGCCCTGTTGTACCTTGGACGCCGGGTATACTTTCTACACTTTACTACACGGACATATAGCTTTCCTAAGGTAGATCATCCCCGCAACATCAAGAAGGCCGACTGCCGCTGTACACGCATGGACGTCGTTCTCCAGACGGACGTGTAGCGGATATCATTAACGCGTCGGGGATCCATCGGCGCGACGTGGGGCTTGCAGCTGTGAAGAGCGGTACCTACCTGCTTAGGCGAGCGTGCTGGAGTACCAGGAACCCAGCCGGCGGGGATGGAGCTCCATGTACTGTACATGTATGCGCATGTATACATACTTTACAGAGATACATGCAACTCTTCCCGGAAGGGGATCCGACATCTGCGGCTCTGGTGAGGCTGCCGTGATTTATCCGTTCTTGCTTCTTACAGCATTGTCCACGCGTTTCGATGGCATGAACGTGTACTCGGACCAGAGTGACAACATATGTATGCTCACATCTTCGGGAACCAGCTTCCGACAGACTTGATGATCTCAGACTGGCATCAGCATTGGGCAAGGTTTGCTCGATTTGGTCCTAGCTGTCATAACATATGTCGTTATGCGTCTACTGGCCTCAACGAACGGCAGCTCCCAGCCTCCCCAACGTCAATTGACACCCATAATGCGGTACAGCTCCAAGGGAACCGTAGCACGTGGTTTCGATAGTGTCAATAGCTGCATTGTGGAGAGCCGTTCATACATCTTCTTAGTGTATCACAACACTGATTTTGCCTAATGTCGTCAATGAATCGGATAAAGCTTTCACTTCACCCGTACATTACATGGCCGTCACGATATCCAGTGTCTTGACCAGAGCGCTTTCTGCTCTTCATTGCCTTCTAGCTGTACAACCATCGCACGGTCAGTCACTTGTCTTCGAGACACAAACATTCACGAAATTGCTCACCTTGAAACAAACACTTGTAATGTCTTCAAACCCCTCGTCCAGTTCGGGTTTTCGATATCGTGATGAGAACCCAGAGAATGCCATTCTGGGAAGCTGTACACGCTTCTCGGGGTTGAACTGTGTAGTTAGATTAGTCATTGGCCGAAGGAAGCTGCACAACGATTGCAAGCTTACCACGTTTCCGGCAAGTGCTCTCACGGTATCGTTGTGCTCACACAGCTTTGCAGGCGCTGTGAAGTGTATCAGACGTATTGGTACACGAAACTTCTTAGCAAGTGCAATCCAAGCAGCTCTGGTCTCAATATCTGCATTCGTGTTGTCTACAGCAACTCCCACTCCGTCCTCCAACGATTGAGATGCGACTTTGAGACAGTTGTTCCTGCTCTTAAGTGTATCTTGATTTATACGTGCATAGCCAAGAGGTTGAAGGTGCTTGGTGAAGAATGTAGACTTGCCAGCCGCGGGACTACCACAGAACAGCACCACATCTACATTGTGCTTCTTGACGAAAAGTGGTGAACCTTGCTCGTGGTCTACAGACTCCACATACGGCCTAGGATCGAATACCTGAACCCAAGGTCTTGGGGCTTCGTGCACAAAATATTCCTCTGGTGTGTGAAATGGTATGCCGATGTTCCCCGCCAGGTTACGATCGGAACACGCGTGATCTTTCTTGAACCCGGCAGCTTTGTCGGCTTCTCGTCCTGCAGCATCACCCACGAAAATGCAGTGCTCGTGGTCGACATCACCAGTTGAAGTGAGCTGGTAATCTTGCAGCATCTGGTCCCACATGCCAGTTCTTGGCTTCCGGTAATGATCAGCACCGGTACTTGCATATATCGTGATAGGAAGATCCAAAGCACTCAACACCGCGGATACTTTGGCTTTGAATGTGTTGAGACTTTTCATGCCGTCCTTGGGCGATTTAGGATCAGCTCTGAGACTGACGGCACCTTGGTTTGAAATGATCACAATAGCATAACCTGCAGCATCAAGCTCTTTGAGGCGTGTAGGCACGACAGCGTTCCACCACTTCCAGTCGTCTGGACCGCGTGCAAACCTTGAACCAGATTTGCTTGTGATCAGTGTGTCGTCAAAATCAAAGGCAGCCACTTTGACAGGTTTCGACCTGTCGATAGTGTGTGCATGCTTGTAACGTCCAACCAGAAGCGTTTCGTGCGAGATGCTGAAGGTGATCTTGGGCGCCTCCTTTTCGGATGCTGGTCTGAAGAAATTCGAAACAGCGCTGCTGGTTGTGGTCCCGACTATGCGTCGCTTAGCAGGCGGCGACACGTCCCTATCTGATGAATTGAGACGTTTCAGAGATCCGGGTGACATATCGCCCACTGCCCACAGTGTTACTCTTGAAATGCGTCTGGGCGAGGCTGCAAAGCGCTTGCCGCAGGCGAATAGCAACATATACGCACGCGATTGAATGAAGTACAAATCATGTATCTGCAGTTCATGATTGATATCGGAAAGCGCGCTAGACACTCCAGGTCATGTGACCTTATTCTACTGTGGTAAGATCCATGTAACATGGGAAATCATGACTGTCTGCTGTAGCATAGCAGGTCCGCATGTTCGAGCTCTGCCCGAGTCAAGACGAACGTGCTCTTCAGGTGTTGTGTTTGGAGGACATCCCTACTCAAGATGTGATCTACGTTGGCTGTGAAGTGGTTCCAGGAGATCCAGCTGCCTTCGTTATAGGATTCACGACGCAAGGAAAGGTCCAGAAACGGAGACATGGACGTTGGAGCTTCTGTGACTACCACTAAGGCAATCACGAATACCTTATCATGGAAATGTTATGGCTTTTTGATTTGTCCATTGCTATTTGCATGACATACTCCAAGCACACCGCAGTGCGCACCTGTCTTCGTGGTTGATGGCCATGTTCCCATGGTCACATTCCGCCGAACGCCATATAATGGAATATGCAGTCGTCTCGCCAGCGCCAGCAATCATCAGATCCGATCAGCATATACTGATTTACGCAACGTCCTCGACGACAGCCGTTTGCAGACCCTTGGGGTTCTTGACGTTAACGGCCTGCACGTACGAGTACAGCTTCTCCTTGGCGCCCTCCTCATCGTTACGCTTACGAGATATCCGGACACGAAGGCGGAATGGAACACCCTTGATACCAGACTCCCATACTTTCTTGTTGAGCTGCGGGTCGAGACGGACGTCAGAGGTACCCTGCGATAGCATTACATGTTAGCAGCGATCGAGTTGAACAGAGTGAATTCAGGTAGAACATACCATGGCTTTGGTCGCAAAGGCGCGGATCTCCTTGATGGCACGAGGAGCTCTCTTCTTGAAGCTTACACCGTGCACCTACATGTTGACAACCACGTTAGACTCGCATTTCTTTCTCAGTCTTCCGCCCGATACCTGCTCCTCTCGGAGCTGGCCATCTGTGGGCTTCATCAAACTGAACGTACCCTCTTGTGAAGGTGGATTGTGTATTCGCGCGCAACCACATCTTCAATGGCACTGCGGCCCTGTGCCTTTCCGGCTGGCTTTCCTGCTTTTCCACTCATATCGGCTCGCTGGAGGTCGTATGTGGGGATAGGATTGGGTGTTGCGGGTTGTTGACGACTTGACCACGTTCGGAACCAATCTAGCAAAAGTCCGATGTGAACATTTTCGAGGTGCGAGCTGTGATATCTTGGCACGGAGGATCTTCGGCGATACGTGAGACCCGCTAACCTTGTATAGCAAAAATCACGTGATCATGCTATCGTTCATGTTTCCGTCTCCAGACCCCAAACTGTTTCACCAATAAGCCTCGAGACCACATCCGATTGTTCCAACACCACATGCACCGCTTTGCCCGATGCGTCGCGCCGTGATACAAAACTTGCGGACCATCCGGCGACCGACTCCTCGAAAAGCGCTCAAACAAGTTCGGATTCATGGCTCGTACAATGCCTCGTTTCAGCGTTCAATAGCGTCGCGAACTCCTCCGCCTACACAATCGCCGATGCGGTGGGTTAGACGAGTCAGTGTTCCGGTCGCACTGGGAGTGGCATCTGCAGCATCATTCTACGCATATCAACAACGAAGCGCTGGATCCGCGGCAGGAAATTCACACGTGCAAAGCCTGGTAACGGAATCAAGTAATAGCAGGAGTTACGGGACAGCAGCAGCGGCATACGCAACACCGTCGTCTACATTGGTTGATGCATCGCATCTGGAGGTACCAGAAGCCGTACGAAAGGCTCTGATTGTCGACCAGGGCCAACTGTACACGGCGCAGATTCCTGTAGACCAACCCATCAGCAAAGAGACAGATTATTCTGGGCGCAAAGTACTCGAAATGCTCACAGCGGATCAGGCAAGTGCCAAGCTTCGAACGAACGAAGAGAGCTACCTTGTCGGAAGAGGCGAAGGTGTTGTGCGATACGATGTTGTGCAGATCCCGAGTAATGATCCGATTGAAGATGATCATGTTGAGAAGATTGTAGAAGTTCCCAACACTATCGCCGCAGCCGCCGACGGGAAGACGCAATCGGACTGGATGTTTTGGGGTGTTTTCGATGGACACGCCGGATGGACGACTTCAGCAAAGCTCCGCCAAACTCTTGTCTCATATGTGGCGCGGGAGCTGAACGCGACGTACAAGTCAGCACTCGCCGATCCTTCGTTGACATTGCCAACAGCAGACTCAGTCGATGCAGCGATAAAGAAAGGATTTGTGAAATTGGATCACGAGATTACCCATGAGTCGGTACAAAAGGTTTTGAAGGCCAAGTCTAAGGTCGTTGCAGCTGAGATATTGGCTCCGGCACTTTCTGGATCCTGCGCTTTACTTAGCTTTTACGACAGCCGGTCCAAAGAATTGCGAGTAGCGTGCACGGGAGACAGCCGAGCTGTCCTTGGTCGTCGAGGAGCCAGTGGGAAGTGGTCCGCGACTGCACTTTCTGTCGACCAGACTGGAGGTACACCTTCAGAAGATGCCAGGTTACGTGCAGAACATCCTGGTGAACCATACGTGACCGCAAACGGCCGCATTCTCGGCGGTCTTGAACCCAGTCGCGCGTTTGGCGATGCAGTCTACAAGTGGTCTAAGGAGACTCAGGACAAGCTCAAGAACTCTTACTTTGGCCGTACTCCGTCTAAATATCTCAAGACACCTCCATACGTCACCGCGGAACCCGTCATTACCACCACCAAAGTCAACCCTTCTCAAGGCGACTTCGTGGTTATGGCTACGGACGGTCTGTGGGAAATGCTGACGAACGAAGAAGTCGTGGGTCTTGTGGGCCAGTGGCTTGAGAAACAAGCTTCATCCAACCAGAACAAATCGTCCTCTTCGGCCAGCTGGCTACAAAGCTGGTTCAGCACCCAAAAGGCTGGACCTCTCCCCATTGAACACCACGACCAAAGTGATGATGGTGGGCAACGTACGCCAATCCGCCAGACGCAATGGGGTGTCCCTGCCGGCCAAGATCAGCGATTCGTTGTCGAGGACAAGAACGCCGCAACCCATCTCGTCCGTAACGCGCTCGGTGGCAAGGACAGCGACATGCTCTCAGCGCTCCTGACGCTTCCGGCGCCATATTCTCGTCGGTATCGTGACGATCTGACCGTGCAAGTCATCTTCTTTGGCGAAGGCCAAGGCAATGGCAACGTTGAGCTGAACAAGGAAGCGAGCGCGACCGCGAATGGTTCGGGCGGAAACGGGGCACCAAAAGCTAAACTTTGATGCTGTTCACCTACTTGACTGAGGACTTTGCGATGCCACTATAGTGTTTTTAAGATAGATCCGTCCAGTTTAGCATAGCGAGCGGCGTACATCGGCGTCGGGTAGCTTTGCCATGGATTCGTTATGAAATTTGATAGCGAGACTTAGGTTGATATACTTTACAAATGCTTCCTCGTACCCGCTTCACAATGCTTCCAACCACCTGCGAATGCGCTCTGATTGATATCTAACCCAACCAAATTTCCTCATTTACTCCATAGCTACGCAATCTCAATGTCCACAGCGTTCCCCACTTTGAGCCAATGGCATGATCCAGACCGCATCATCCTGATGGTGCGCAGTCAGGGTGAACTCCGGTTCAAAATCTGCAACGAAGCGACGTCGTAGCGGTGTCAGTCGATATCGGTGGTGTACTGCGACCACGCGCCTGGATGGTTGTGTCCAGAGAGACACCGTCAATCGCTCTCTTAACGGTTTGCGGGAGGGTGCCCCATGCTGAAGAGAACTTTTGCGCCTAGGTTATGGCTCTGCATGTCGCGGGGACAGCGGGGGCAAGACACAACTCCGTCCTACTGTCGCTGCAGCTGCGAACCATAAGTGCCATTCGCAGCGGCGAGCATGCTGGTCATGCTGAGGCCAGCATCTGCGTTAGTACGGATGACTTGAAGCCTACGCAACGCGAATTCCGCAATCGGACCATCGACGTCCACGCAGAGTGCCGCAGCATCGAGAGTTGCTGGGATACACGACCACACAATCATCTCTTCTCCTTTCCTCGATTCTCCAGCCCCTCAGGCCCTTGACCCCATGCTCCAGCCTTCGGCCCCCACTTCATCGTGCCCCAGATATGCGTCCAGCTGAACTTGGGCGGCGGCTCCGACGCGGTGCGGAATGGGCTCGCGATGCCACTGTCTTCGGGGCTGTGAACATGTTTGAACGAGCGTGCATCGCGCGTTTCGTCGATCGTGCTGTCGCCAATGCGAGCGTCCAGTGACGAAATGCCATTCGTAGACATTGGCGGCGCAGTGGCGTCGAGGTTCGCGTCTCGTTCCCACCTCCTCACCTCCAGTGGGAGCGGACGGTGCCAGTCAGGCTCATCTCGCGCCCACCATCGGGCTCCGCAGATCTCCCAGAGTCTGCTTTGGGCTCGTCGATAGGCGAAGCGCTCGTCTTCACCTGTAAAAGCACTGGTTTTGCCAAAGTCGGGACCTCGGGTGTATCGCGATGGCTCGTCTGGGTCGATTGGTTTGCGCTCGAATTCGGAATCCACAAGGCCGAATGAGCGGCCGAAGGGATTTGGTCGCATCTTGTTGGGCGGGTCATCCTCAAGCGCATCAGCGTTCAACATCCCTGCCAGTCGCGCGTGCGTGTAATCTGGCTCGAGCTCTGGTTCGGCATAGTTGGGGTTCTGCGACAGGATGTTCGGTCGAAAAGGAGCAGTGGCGTCTTGATAAACTTCTGAGAGTGTCTCAGAATAAATGGACTCGCCTTGTTCGTCTTCGTTGCGTGTTTTCTCGGGGAAGAACAGATCGTCTGGACCTGCTTGAGCACTGACGAAGAGCTTGCAACGGCATTCGTAAAGCGCGTCAAGCAAAGTGATGAAGCGCCGGGCCTCATTCTTCATCAGCCAAGTCAAGACCGGCACATCTGTCAGGATGAGCGTATGGTAGGTAGATGCTAGTGTAATATAGTCGGCAGGACCAAGGGTGGTCCTACAAAGCTCATCGAAGCTCCACATCGAAGCGCCATTACAGGCGCGAGGGACTGGGATAGCACGACCATAAACTCTCATTGTCTCGGGCTTCCACTCCACGGCATCCGGTTGAGATGATCCGGTAGCATTCGAGATCGCTCCAGCCAGAGCACTTTGCGAGGCGTGATCATCCGTCTGCGCATCGAAGTACAATGGCAACTTCACGTCCGCGACAGCTTCTTCCTCTTCCTCTCGCTTCTTCCCAATCTCTTCCTGCAGCTCCTCCACAATCCGACTGAGCTCGCTACCCTCTTCGCCATCCAAATCCACGACTTGCGTCTGCGCAGCACCCTCTTTGCTTTCGAGCCGCCTGTAATCCTTGCCTCCCTCCATTTCCCAAACCTCACACCTCGCCTTCAACACTTCCAAGAACGCTGCGAATTCGTTCTGTCCAGCGAACAACCGATCACTCACACTCACGCTCCTCCTCCCAAACTGCCAGCCCAGCGGTCCCTTCTTCTCCGCTGGCGGCGGCGCACCAAAATGAATCCCCGCCGCCTTCGCCAGCTCCTCCGGCATCCGATTCGACGTCGCGACCAGCACGCCACCCAGATGAAAGAAGGACGTCATGAGGTTCGTCAGGATCTTGCTGGCCGCGCGATCCGGCATCTGGAACTCATCCAGAAACAAGATCGGCGACGTCTGGACCATGTCCTTGGCCAGCCAGAGGAGGGAGTAGTCGTCGCCGGCCTCGTCGCCGCCCGGCCCCGCCACGGCACGGGTCCGCCGCAGCGCCTCGAGCTTCGCCAGCGTCTCGAGCATGAACGTGTTGAAGTGCCAGCGCTTCTTCTTGCGGTGCGGCAGGCAGTCGGCGAACAGGTCGATCAGCATCGACTTGCCCGTGCCGACCTCGCCGTGCAGCATCAGGCCGCGCGGGCTGGTGAGCTGCAGCGCCTCCTCGTGGCTCGTCAGCTTGCGTGTCAGCGCGAGCGAGTCGCGCTTCTCCTTGGCCGCGAGCAGGGAGCGCCAGGTGCCTTGCCTGCGACTTGACAGGGACGCAGAAGACGAGACATTGTCCTGGGCCGTTTGTGCGTGGTGCTGGTGGAGGTCTTTCCGCCGCCGGACAGCGCGCGAGATCTGGTCCAATCGTAAGCTGTATTCGATTTCGGGCTCGTAGTCCTTGAGTTCCTCGTAGAGCTTTTGCAGATGCAATGCCAGACGGACTTGAGCTGGGTCCTGCACGAGTCGTTTAGTGGCCACGAGAGCGCGGTATTTGACCAGCGGGTTGGTGATGGCGAGGCTGGTCGAGCTCGCGATAGTGGCACTCATCGAACATACACTCTAATGCCCGGGGTCGGACAGGTCTGATGGCTGCATATCATTGAATTCATGTAGGCATTGGTATATTATAATAGGTGAAGTTGCTGGTGTATGTATCTAGTCTTGCTCTGACATCATGACAGCTCCTCGCTGCAGTCTGGACCATTGGATCAACCTCGGGTGGACATGAAACATCGAGAACAACAGCGAAACGATATTGTGATTCGATAACTAAGGAAACTCCTCGCATGTTCGCATCTGTAACTGCATACACGGTGCATATTGTCTATACCGACCCGGAGCGCTGGCAAATCTGAAAGTAAGATATCTAGAGAGAAATGCAATGCCTGCGAGAAAAACCCCCTGAGGCACGCGGACAACCCACGTCTAATTCGACCCTTCAATAGTCGGCAGCTGTACTCCGTACGTACTCCATCAAAGCGCCCGCCATACCAATACTGCAGACAAGAATCGAGCGGTGGATCTCCAAGATTTGAGATTTCCAGCTCGCATGCTGCAACGCTCGGTTGATGTGCTCGAATGGCACAGACCTCGTCGACGATCAGGTTGACCCTGTATCTCCGGCATGATACAGCAAGAGAGGTCGGCCAAGGGCGTGTTGCGCTGAAGCCTTTCGAAGCAACCAGATCATCGATCTCATCATCTCGGTCACTTTGTGATTTATGCATTACCGGGCTTCTCCTCGGTGTCAATATGCCAAACCACGTAGTTTGGTAGACCATACACGCCGTAGCCAGCTCGTTTTGCCATCTTAGCAAAACCCTCTGTTTCGGCTTGATTTTCAAAGGCGTAGCAAGGGAAGTTGATGCCTGATAAGTTCCAGATGTCAGCTTCGTACATTGCAGGTCAGCTGGGAGGAGGATAAGCATACCAGAGCGATGCACGTCCGCTTTGACGAGGATGTTGACACCACCGATACCATCCAAAGGAATCTCCATATCCTTGTCTTGGTTCCAGTTACCCATCTTGGCCATGTATACTCTGTCGGTGTTGTACTCCTTGTAGCCTGGTGAACATTAGCATTAATCCCGCTAAACCTGATACTCGTTATGCTCACCTTCAGCAAGAACAACGTCCTTGTCCAGACTTGCGCTCAGCTTCCGTCCCGTCTCGGACTCTTGCCAGGAGTTGTAGTCAAAGCGACCCTCGATGTCGACACCGTTCTCGTACCGATGGAACCAGATGTCTAATACCACGTCAGCTCCCGCACAATTCCAATCAAGTTCGAGCTCAACGCACTCGGAACCAAGACATCACGATCGTGCGCGACAAAATCCTCAATGATCTTGTTGGGGCTATCCTTGATATCCACATCCCTCCAATACACCCAGCTGTGCTCCGGCTTCATGGCCGCCGATAAGAGGTAGTTCCGCGCCTTGCCCATAGCCTTCCTTCGCGGCCCTTGTGCCGCAAAGCTATGCCGATACTCCACGTCCTGGCTGAGGGTGACGCCGAAATCCTTCTCGACGATCATCGCGCTGCGGAATGGCACCTTGTCGGCGCGAGATTGTGTCCGCTCCAGCTCCATCGCCAGAACGGCAAGCGTGTCATCCGTGCTGTCACCGACCAGGAAGGCCAGGTCGATCAGATGATGCGGGTAGGTGAGCTGCGTGAGCAGATCGAAATGCTGCTCGATATACGGCGCCGCATTTCGCAGCGGTGTCAAGATAAGCACGCGTTCCTCGTTGGTGACGGCTTTTGGGGTCGAATCGATAGGGTTGAGGTCTACTCGTTCGATCGTGGAGCTATTCACCTCGATCGGTGCGTGGTGATTGAAGATGACCGGTGTTTGCAGGTGTGCCGCCCATTGCGCTTGCTCGTTGGGTGTCATCTGCATAGGGGATTTCGCGGGACCAAAGCAGTAGAATCTGACGTGAACATCAGCACATTGCCCAACCTCACGCTCTACCGACTCTCATGCCGATGCCTCCTCACCTTTGTACTTCTCCAGCCGTCCCTCGTAAGCCATCCCATACCAGCAGCACGATCGCGATGATAGCCACGGCCAGCAACAGACGCGATTGGATCAATGCCCGCAAGATGGCACGGTATGGCGGTATCCGGGCTCGAGCAGCCTTCCAGCTGACGCCGCCCTTGGGGAGGAGCATTGCTCTCGGAGGAGGCTCGCCAGCGATGCTGGCGGTGATCGTGCTCCTCCTCCGCGGTGCCGCCGCAGTCCCGGAAGAAGCCACGAGGGGTGTCTGTCGCGGCAGAACGCCGGTGTCAGAGGCAAGCGAGCGTCGTAGATAGGCGGGAAAGGAGGGGAATGGAAGGCGGGCGCGTGGGTTGCGTGAATGGTGGTGGTGGTGGTGGTGGTGGTGGTGATATGGCCAGAGGCAGAATGAGCCCGGGAGTCTGTGGTTGAGCTGCTACGTACTGGTCGCTGATGAGTTTCCAACGGGTCAACTTTCCTGTGCCACGGAAGTTTCAGCCACAGCCGGCACTCGACTTCTACATAAGGATTGCAAGGGGAAGGAGATTCTATTTGATCGTGTATGACACAGAGTCGGGACTTTCTCTTCGACTGAGCAAGTACGGTAGGTGGCACAGCAAGCGACCGTGGATCAGTAATTTTCAAGTTCCGTGTGGTCTTCAATGCAATGCCGCCTCGTAATATGGACGCGTAGACCAGTTCGGAGGTTGTATGTTTCGAGTAAGGGCCAATAATAGACGTGCTTAGCCACATCGGCAACACCTCTACCGGTCAACGAGACACGACCAGCGGTCACCTCTCCTGGAGAATCTCCTTTATAGCGCCGGGCCCATGTGCATGTACTGTAAAACGTCTGCAGCATGTTCCGAAGAAGCGCAATAGGGTGTGATGGGTGCGCGTGTGAAGAGAGTTTCGCGTGAGCCGTTAGAAGATGCACTCCAGATTCAATTGAGATACGATGTTGAAAGCCGTTCGTGGTGCTCGTTATTTCAATGAGGCAGCTATGCTATCTATCTCTAAAGGGGTGCCCTCTGCAAGTGTTGCGGCTGAAGACAATTCGATGCCTCGTATATGTTCTGGAACGAACGATACTGATACAGCTCTGCTATGCATGCACACAATCTTTTCCTCTCCTTCCCTAGTCGTCGTCGTCGTTACGTTTAACTGGCCCCTCAAGGTGTCCAATCGTGATTAAAGGAGTCGTAAGAATTGTGTGAGCAAAGCTTGTGACCTTCCGCGAATGCGGAGATGATCTCGCTCCGGAGGCATAAATTAGGCGGGAGAAGTGAAAGAATGATAAGACCGAAATACTGGCTGTGGAATCCCACGCCAGCTGATGAGTGACATTGTTGACTGTCACCAGATAGACTGAAGGTGGAAGAGCGTCGACCACATATACGCAGCCTGGGGTAGTAACCGCAATGGAGGGGGTGCGACTCCCAACACTCGCGAAGGGCCGTTGCTGTGTCCTAGGAGGCCAGGGTGATCGGAAGTCTCTTGTGTATGGCAATGTTGTACCGCACGAAGAAGAAAGGCACTGACAGTGCTGCACGACTGCTAGTACATGTCGAGACTCTCCCTGTCTGCAGTTAAGCTTCCCTGATATGCTCGTACTTTCTCTTGGAATGCCGTGCGGAACCGGCCTCGACGACACTCCGTCCAATCCTTGTGACCGTGTGTCAAGCAAGTCTGCTCTTTCGAACTCGCATGGCAGCAGCGCGGTTGATTGGGTATGTCGAGTAATGTACCCTCGAGGAGATGTTCGTCGTCTCCGACGTGGTCTTCGATGTGCTGCTGCCACTTAGCCTGCCATTCTGACACACATCCCTCTTTGACTGCCTGCTTGTAGCTCTCGTCCAGCAGCACAGTACTCATGCGAATGAACGCCCACGCCATCAAAGCCTTGGGATACGTCAATCCAGACGAAGTCTTGTTCCCCTTGGCGAGTTTTGCTGATGGTCGATAGCCGGTATAGAGCACCACGACATCTTCGAGCGTCTGGCGATAGAAAGCCTCGCCGTCTCGATGGGCGCGCTCCTTAGCCGCCTTCTTCTTCGACTTGATGCCCTCGGTGTCGTTCAGACGTTGAAATTTGGTACGCTCGTCGTCGTACTGGCTATCAACACTTTCGCAAGACGAAGGGGATCTTCGCTTCCGCACGGCCAGGGAAGAGTGCTGCATTGCGAATGTCGTGCGAGGTGAAGGGGAGGGTGTGATGAAAGTTGATGTTGGAGTGGGGAAGGCTTCAGCGTCATCTGCTGACGACGGAGATGCGTCGCTTTGGGAAGGTAGATGGGGTCCCGATGTGTGCGACCCATCATGCACAACAGTCCCATATAGCGAAGGCTGCGGACCATGTGTTTGCTCAGGATGAATATGCAGTGCTCTTAATGACGGTAGTCGCCTGTGATACTGTCAGCACACCATTCAGTCAGCCATGCAGCGCGGAACTCACTCTTGAACGTTAGGTACGAACATGCTAGGCCACATGTAGCGAATGGTCATGATGCAGTGTGAGTATCACGGACAGGTACTTCTGTTGAGATAGGCGCAATACGAAAGCGTTCTACGCTGAAGTACAGGTGCAGTAGACGTTGTAGGGAGGTGTGTGGGATTGTGTATAGGCAGAATGGCATCAACACCTGCAAGGCGGCGAAGTGAAAGTGGACAACTTAGATTGGGGTGGAAAAAGGGAGGGTAAATGTGCAACGAGTGAGTAGACCATACTTATGCCATCTTGCACGAACTTACTCCGCACAATCCACAAGTGGCCAGATGTGTTGCCTGCAGCTCTCGTTCGAGATCACAACGGCCCAGCGACTATCGACCCAAGTGCTTGGGATTATGACAGCTTCAAGAGAGCCTTTCACAGGTGAAGATCGGAGAAGCGCTGGTGGGTTTGTTGATCCCAAGACAGCGCGGTAAGATGGGCTGGACGGCCGCATCGACTGGTGGTCACGGGTGAAACGTCCGTCGATTGGATTGGGCGCAGCAGGAGCCAACACAGCGCCATGCAGGGTATTCGCTCTCATCCCTTGCAGTAGGCGCGGAAGTCAAGCGCGGACTTTTGACGGGGAGAAGATCATAAGACGGAGCCGTGACGATCTGATTCGCCTGCTTGCTTCGCGGTTGACCGGGACTTGGCCTCATTCCTCGGTACAGTACTCATTCGTGCGAACGGAGCCGGCACAGCCGGTGAGCTCAAGCCCGGAAGATGGGCCAATAGACGGAGTAGTGGTGCAAGCACATTGTGGCTGTAGGTAGCTCAAGCACGATCCCAACAACGTTGCTGATGTTGTCGGAGGGGTCGGCTGACTGTGCCGTCTCTTCGAAGCTTCTTTGTCGGCGATGGCGCCTATTGAGCTGTCATCGTAGCGCAGACATGCCGTCAAATGCTGGCCACAACATTTGTATCATTCTGTTGATACGCACATCCACTGTCGCAGAGCATGCCACAGTCGTAGTCGGCTGTTTCATCTGGACGACGTTACTGCATGCACGTAGGGTTGGCAAGGCGTCACGAAGCTTTCGCAGGTGGGCGATGTTGGTTAGAGCACCTCGTAGATTCCAGTAGAGCGGTACCCTCAATCAACACTGCGGGCATGCTGTGCCACTGGTCTCGAAGCAGGCGCTTAAATACCAACATGTTGGTGTTTTGAGCACTCATTCATGCACAGCGCAATATGCTTCTGTCGGTGACGTGTCCGAAACTCATCGGGGTCGAAACATTCTGCATCGTCTGCAACCGCGAGCGACGAAGAGGAATCGTCCAGAGACTGCGGGGTTGAGACTCCTCCCAGCGACGGACGAAAATTTGGAAGCCATATATAGGTAGCTTTACGCCGTTGCGGATGAACGCCACAGGTTGAGCTTCCACACCCTCGCGATGTGCCGGCATACCGATGTTGCGAGAGCGCCTATCTCGGCCCAACGATGCGACCATAATGGGTTGATAGGCACAGTAGCGAATCCATTTGGTTGGCTGGAGTCGTCGATGTGACAGATAAGTCCAACATGAGGCAGGGGTATTCATGCACGTGCATTCTGCGGTATTGCGGCGTAGCTATTGATGCGCGAGGTTGTGCTGTGCCTTATGAACCGGGGGGTCTGAGATGCAATCGGACTAGAGCGCATCGCGTTGGCCATCACCCTGAGTGACCGATCGCACCGAGTTCGACGCTGTTAATGTGGAAGTTTATCTTGCGATCGGCTTGCGCACCGATGGTCACGGAAGATCTCAGGAAAGGTGAGATGACATGAAGCGACGTTGATGTCAATGTTCTAGAATGCAGCTTAGCCAGCACGTGACAAGCGCCATCAGTTGTGGAAGTCCGGTTCAAGGATTAGAAGCATTTTTCTTTCGCAGTTCATCAGGTGCATGTATCTCTGGTTCTATGAGCAGAGACTCAAGTACATTATACATGGACAGTCGATATGCGTCATGTTATAGCTGTCATGCATGTACGAATCACATACCGTATGTGTATATGATGAAACAATCATGTACATCAAGGACATTACAACGTGAATTACAAACACATGCCATGCCATTTCCAAACTACCTATTAATTTACTCTGCATTCTCTCGCCAAAAACACCCGTGAACACCGTTCTGAAAGCAAGCGTCCTGACCGCGTATATACGGGGCATATGCCGTGCGAAAGTCATGCAGCATGTCGAGCAGTGCAGGATGAGAGAATGGAATTCGATTAGTCTATGCCATGGTCCCATTTCTTGAGACTAGTCGATCGAGATGGGGAGCATCAACAGGAGTGGATTAACCTGCGTGCCAAACAGAGCGCTCCTCCAGCAGCTGTAGCCATCGCAAGAAAGAGAGCTAGCGCTGGAAAAAATGCTCGACACAAGACAGCGGTTCCAATGCTCAAAGCATGCCGAAGATCGCAGCAACAACGCCAAGGAGGCCAGTGGTGCCGGTGATGACAAGAGTGTTGGCAGCACCTGTCGAGGAGCTGGGAGAGGAGCTGCTGGTAGTAGTGCCTGTGCCGTTGGAGGTAAGCGCGGTCGAGTCGTCGCCTTCGCATGTTTTGATGACTTTGATGGCGGAACTGCTTCCAGCTTCATTCTTGAAGGTGTCGCATGATTTGTCGATGCTACCGGTGGTGTCGGTGGATTGGAGATTGAAGGCACCAGCGATGTTTGTGATCGCTGGCAATTCAACGCTATAGAAGTATCAGTCATCGCGGGGTCTCACAGAACGAGTTAGGAGACTCACTCGGTAAAGATGCCGTAGAAGTTGAAAGTACCCTGAATAACTGAAAGGCTGCCAAGGTCGTCGACGACGGCGAGCTTGCTGTTGTTGGCAACCACGAAAGCTTGCTCGATGGTCGTGAGCTTGGGCATAGACACATTCGTCAGATCCGTGTTGCCCACGATGTTGACACCTCCTCCAACGGTGGTAAGGTTAGGAGCGGACAGGGTAGAGAAGCTGTTTTGCTCGAGGTAGATTGACCCATTCATGACCGTGAGCAAGGGGATGCTTAGGCTCTCCAAGTTCATCAGGTTTATGGTGTTGGCCCAGACCAAAGATGGAAAGCTGGCTGCTGCAGTGTCACCATTGCCTCCAATGCTGAGAGTGTCCGAGACGTTGCCGAGCTGCATAGAAATGTCGTCCAAGAAACGGTTGCTGACCAACGTGAACGTGTCCACTTCCATGAGGTTAAGGCCGGTAAGGGATTGAAGCGAGGTATCTTGGATCGAGACTGTCTTCGCTGTCGTGATCTCGGCAGCCAAGCTCAAACCGGTGAGGAGGTTGAGGGCGGACCAGTCAATGGAGTCGACCGTGGTGAGCAGAGGAAATGAGACGGTGGTCAATTGGTTCAGACCGACCAACTGGAAGGTATCGTCGATTGTGGTCAAGCTGTCACCCGAGATGGTAGAGATATCAGAGACATTGTTCAATACAAGGCTTCCCGTGATCTCTTTGATGCCATCCAACTGGATCGAACCGGTGGTGTCTGTGGCAATGGCGATAGATCCGGAGAATGTAGTGCAGCTGGCGAGAGCACTGGCGTCACCCTGGTTTTGGATGGTTGTGGTGGCGGAGACACTGCATGAGTCGGCTGAGGAAAGACTGGTCAGTAGCCATTCTACCACGCAAAGTTGGGGATTGGTGGGCCGCGGGAAGACTCACCAGCGGCGCGTCCTGCCACGGCCAGGGCTGGTACGAGGTATCTGGCAGCCATTGCGGTGATGTGTCTGGAGGATGGAAAGATCAGCAAACGCAACTCGCAGAGGTCATTATCGGAGCAGAGGCGAACGCGGTATCGAAGAAGGCGTTGCTGTGATAAACGATGGCGGAATCGGCGGTGTGATGTAGTGTCGGGCGACGAGTGATGCGATGGAGATGAGGTGAATGCTCACGATGGTATTAAATACTGCTGGTGGGTGGATCTCGTGGGTAAGACGAGCAGCAGTGACGGGGCGACGCGTGCGATGGATGCAGGTCAAATGAAGCGACAGGCTGGAGCGAAGGGTCCGAGAGGATTCGGGTAACGGGGTGGAAGAAGTGGAAGACGATGAAGAAGAAGAAGCAGCAACGATACGAACAAGGCCAGCGAGAGAAGGCGTCGTGGGTAGAATGGGAGACGGATCAATGAGTTGAGGAGAGAAACAAGATGTTGGTGAGAAAAGGGAGCCAGGGCCAGCTCGGACGCGCGCCTGCTTGCCTCATGCTTAGCGTCCCGCGGCCTGCAGCTTGGCTCGCCGATCGTCATTGGCCAGGGGCCAACCCATCCTGCTCCACCAGTGTCTCGAATATCATCTTTCTCGGCCGGTAACATGACAATTCCTCGCGGACGCCCATTCATCTGGACAGCATGGCCACGGACAGCAACCATCAACTATGACCCGACGGACAGCAATCATCAACTACGACCCGGCGTACCTTTCAGTCAATCCAGTTCCAGGAGGCATATCAAGACTGTCCACCATCATAGACTCGATGATGCTGATGACCTTCCCAATGCATCAAGCTACCTGCACGGCCACCACCTACTACAGTACTTGGACTGCGCGGGCTCTTCTTAGGCCAACAGAGATGCGATCCACTGGTGCGGCCGTGATGGTGGCAAGCACCCAGCACTCGGCACTATAAAGCTTTTTCCGACCCAATTGAGCAGACTCTGGACGAAATCCATGTTATATCGCTAGTCTGGACAGTAGACCCTGCACAGACGACCGTTGCCATCCATCATCTCATCCATAACCACTGTACGGAGTAGCAATAACACAGCCGGACGCTAGTCCGCTCTACGGCCCCCACTATTGGCCACTGCCCGTTGCATTGATCAATCTCGAATTTCCCCTGTCTCCTCCACTAGAAGGGTGTGGCACCGGCACATCATCTCGCTCCGTCTGATCACTACGCCGTCTTCGACCTCACATTGTATCCTCGAGATGTTCTGCTGTGTAGAGCTGCGACTGCTTTCTCGAGGACATGGATGAAAACACCTCGAGACGCTTGCTCGGGCTGTCCTCATGCAGGGTGTCTTGGCCATGTGGCGGGCTTACGCAATCCTTGCGGCTCAACACTCCATCTTTTGGCCGTGATAAGCGGTCTCGCTGCGTCCAGAGCACGATGATGACCACATGCAACACAAGGTGGCTGCGCGGCCACAGGTATGTGCCATCACAGCTTCGCATAGTCGTGGAATCGTCATATCAGCTTCCATATGTTGAGCATCCAGCAGTCCAGCCAGAGACCAATTGTCTCGGACTTTACACATGCAACTTTCGTGGCGCATGCTGCGTGCATGAAGCTCAAAGGAGCTGTACCGTTCATACCAATTCTACCCCGTGTACGCGCTATATTTAGACGATTCGTAATGGGTTCTGAGCCTTCACAGCCTGCGCACAGAATCTCGGCGTGCCTGTGCTTGGTCCATGTTCGACCAGATCTCCCTCCCTTCCCTGCGACAAGTCCGGAAGGTCTGACCTAATGCTGATCATGCATCCACGAATACAATACCTTATATGTTGCCACCGTGGACGGCCAGCACGTTGTATCGGGGCCGAGAAGGCATCTAGCCAGTTCGGATTCTGGACCAAGGGTGGGTATACGCAATCAACAATAAAATACTCTACCTCATCTGAACCCTCCACTCCTCCGTCAAACCATCACTTCCAAAAACTCACGTGATCAACTAATGCAGGAGACCCGCCATGAAACCTTCGCCTACCCGCTCGAATGCTTGGCACGTTTCAACACGATGCAGATCTGCGGAGTGATCTTCAGGATGAAGCTCATGATAAGTAGATCAAACGTCGGACGTACTACAACCTTGCTCGCCTAACGTAGTTATGCAGCACGGTGTTGAGCATCATCATCAGGGGCGGATTGTCAACGTTGCACCTGCATCCGATGAAACATGAAGCACCATGACCCCTGTCGTTGCTAATGGAAACAAACGCAGCCGTGGTGTTGGTGGCATGAAACGTGGACGTACTCACGTACCTCACAACGAAGCGGCAGTATCAGCAACATGAGCGGAAGAAGCGGCTTTGCTGTACATGAAGTACAAAGATACGGAATACTCTTGTACAGGCACTGAATCGACTGATAAGAGTCGAACTCCCAAGGATGACTTGTGGACTTCTAGCAAGTGCTCACACCATGTTACAGGAAGGTTTTCATCATCCTCTAAGGACAACATTGCGGGATCGCCAGCCGGCAGATGCATGTCCGCTGTGTTGTGGAACCTCGCCTTTGTTACAACAACGGTTTCAAGGTATGTGCATGTGCATGTGCGTCTATGCAGGTCCCTTTTCACGCGAATGTACATTGTCTGTTTGAGACCCGATCACCGCGCAGAGCACGCATGCATCTCAAGCAAGGAAGACTCGCATCAACACTGTTGAATCTCCAGCCCTGGATCTAAAGCTTGTACTTGCCGCCACCCATCTGCGCACCAGCGTCCTCGCCATGCGCGCCATTCAGTTTCTTTCCCTCCACGTTGCTCATGCCACCTTTCCTTCCAATCACCTTGACCCCACCCTTCTTGAGGTCACCAATGACCTGCTTCTTCTCCTTCGCCGCCCTCGATTCCGGCTTCGTATCCGGCGCCGCCTCGTTGCCGCCCGCTTTGCGAATCCGCTCCTTCTCGCGTCGTCGCCGCCGGATCTTCTCTCCACGCTCCAGCTCCTCGCGAGCCGCGGGCAGACCGCTCTTGCCGGCGACTTCCTCTTTGCCGCTGCTCGCCGCACCACCTTTGTAGACTTCTTGGGGCGCGAGTTGGCTGGCGCCTGCAACCTCGCCGGATGCCGTGGGCCGGGCGTCCTCCATCGTGATGGTGGGAGCATCGACGCGGATGTCGAGCTGTGGCGCGGCGGCCTTGGGGCGGAAGTGCCAGGAGGATAAGCTGTCGAGGTCGCTGCGGACTTTGTTCCAGAGCGCCAGGATCTCGGCCTCTTCCTTCTTCGTCTTTTCATCCTTGGCATCGACGAAGTTCGGATCGGTCTGCCGGAGATGTTCTTCCTCGTACTCTTCGGCGAGACCTTTCTTACTCTTCGTGTTGTCTAGTTGGAAGTCCATTTGTCCTCGACGGCCGGTGCCGAGATCTTCGGGTCGTCGGCGGATGATGTCTTGAAAGTCATGGGCCAAGATTCGTCGCTTGATCAGTTCTTCGAGACTCTCGCTCACTTCAGCTGTGATGACGGGGATAGGTTTGCCGGCACGTTCGAATTCGAGATCCTCTTCCAAGAGGGAGTTCATCGGTCGATCAGCCGCGCGGGCTTCACCTTGAAGAGTCCACTCTCGCTTTGCAACATTGGCCGCTTCTAGCTTGCGAATCTCGGCTTGAAGAGCTGCCTTTCGACGTTCATGTGTAGATCGCCGTGACATGGGATTTGATGGGTCGATTTCTTCTTGCTCCTCCTCTTCTTCCCCAGCTGATTCCTCATCCTCGAAAAGATCACGATGGACGGCTTCCATTGTCCGATTGAGATCGTCTTCTTGGTCTTCATTTAACTGATGAGCAGACTTCTGGGGAAAGTTGTGCGGATTCGGTCGTCCTTTCTTGTTCCTGCGTTGCTTCTGTGCAGGCGGCGCGAAGAAGTCTGCGTACATGAGATTGTTCGTATTGCCCAGACCGCCCATAGCGTCCATCTCGCCCACTTCCACCTCGACATCGTCCTCGTCTTCGCTCTCAGCATCAGGATCGCCAAAGGTGGGACCATCCTCTTCGTCATCTTCGTCCTCATCTTCCATATCGACATCTATGTCCCCATCCTCCATGGTAGGCTTCCTAGTGGTCTGACTCATGGGGTCTGCATCCCAGTCAAGTTCCTCTTCATCGCTAGCAGCATCGTCTGGCTCTCCTCTTGCGTCTTGCTGTTCCAGGAATTCGGACTGTTTGTTGAAGTTCTCAATTGAGAAGAACCCGTCATTCAAGCCGAACTTGTCAGCCACGAACTCCTCAGCAGGCTCTCCCTCATCATCGTCGTCAGACACTTCGCCGTTCATGGCTTCGTCTTCGAAATCGTCTTGGCCGTCGAAATCTGGGCCATCCTCTTCAGAGTCGTCTTCTTCCCCATCCATATCAATGCCCTCCACTTCGTAATCCACGCCTTCCTCCCCAAGATCACTCCCATCTTCAATATCTTCCTCGTCGTCTAGGCTAGCGTCTTCTTCGTTATTCTTCAATAGTCTTGCCTCTGCTTCCTGCAGCCCACGCTCTGCCTCTTCCCGTGCAGCGTCGATGACTCGTTTGGCTTGCTCCCATATTTGCTCGGGCGCAAAGCCTTGTGTGTGAACTTGCTTGATGCGCAAGACGTCTGTGTCGTTGTGCACTTGGCCGCGCTTCCTCTTCTTGCGAGCATCCGATTGACGTTTTTGCTGGACCGCACTGACATCTGCGGCAATCGGGTCAAGAGCATGCTTCAGATAGACTAGAGCATCGGTATATAGTGGAAGAGTCGGCTGTAGAAATTTATGAGGCGCATTCGCCAGACTGGCGACCAATGTATCCGCCATGATGCAAGATGCCTTTGCTTGTTCGGTACCTTTAAGTCTATCACAGAGTTTGTATGCAAGAACTTTTGAAGTCGACGCGGAAAGGTACCGCGCTTCGACATCACGACAAGAAAGTGACAGCACTACGGTACTTTTATGCTCACTTCGATCCTCACGAGGTCAACCCATCATGGCTACGGCAGTCGCCAGCCTGCTGGTGCCGTTATCATGCTGGTTCTATGCTGTGCACAAGACTGTACTCGAACCTTACCTTGTACGTAGCCACGCCATTGAACATACAGTAAGTGGTTTGAATATCTCATATGTTTTCCTAGGACGAATTCTTCCACGTCCGACAAGCACAGCATTATTGCGCTGGTCGTTTTGAGGTCTGGGATCCCAAAATCACAACACCACCGGGGCTGTATCTCCTCTCCACGCTCGCTGCTCCTTTTCTTGGCTGCGATATCTCGGTGCTACGAGCGTTGAGTGCACTATGTCTTTGTGTACTGGCATTCGTGATAGCCAAGACATATCCTCTGCGGCATGCTGGCGGGTTACTGGCGCAGCATAACGCGCTGAACATTGTCCTGCTCCCGCCGATGTTCTTCTTCACCGCGCTCTACTACACAGATGTTGCGTCGACCCTTTCGGTCTTGCTGTTTTACTTGGTCTTCTTGCGGTCGTACTGCAATGGCAATCCATCCATCGCACAGAAAGCATCCCTCGTCCTGTTGGGGCTGGCAAGCCTTCTCTTCAGGCAGACCAACACTTTCTGGGTTGCGGTCTACCCAGCTGGAACTGTTTTGATCCACGAGCTAGACCGAGGTCATGATGCGGTCCGAGACTCGATGCATCGAGGCAGTCAGGGGTTCGGCGACAGCATTTACAGCGTAGTTAAGACCAGCTGGAAGATGGATGTCATATACAGCCCTGCTGTGCAAGGAGCATGGCTCGAAGGTTTGAGCTCGCCATATCCTTCATATACGCTGCACAGCACTGATCTAACAACCCCCAGATTATTCCCGCACTGTGCTTTCCATAACGACTTGCACCTTGAAAGTTGCTTGTTCGCCGACTCGGATCGTCAAGTTGTTGTCAGCTTTGACCCCGTACCTCACGCTGCTCGTCGCTTTTGCAAGCTTCATTTTTGTCAATGGTTCTGTAGTCCTCGGAGACAAGACCAACCACGTCGCCACCCTCCATCTCGCTCAAATGCTCTACCTTTGGCCTTTCACGGCTTTCTTCTCCTGGCCTCTGCTTCTTCCATACTTCTTCCAGGTCCCGCTCACGCTGCTCACAAAAGTCCCGAACCTTCCGCTCCCGGAACTGGTGCTACCATATCGTCGACAACGTGTTCTCCCCAGATTCGGGATCATGGCACTCTGGACCGCTATCGCCATCGCCGTCGTACACTTCAACACCATCGTCCACTCCTTCACGCTCGCGGACAACCGTCACTATACATTCTACGTCTTCCGGCTGTTGCTGCGCCCATGGTCGATCCGCTACCTGGCAGCGCCCGTCTACATTGTCTGCGGCTGGGCCAGCATTCAAGCTCTGGGGAACGGTGCGTCTACACTTACCACCTCCCCCACTGCCTCACACAGCAAAACACGTCCGGTCCTCCCTGTTCCTGACGGCGTGCACTCCGCGACCACCGCTTTCGCACTCGTCTGGCTCGCCACCACCACGCTGCAACTCATCACCGCCCCCCTCGTCGAGCCTCGCTACTTCATCCTCCCCTGGCTCTTCTGGCGCCTTCACCTACCGCTATCCCTTCCCGCAGCGCACGAGGACGAGCGCACAAATCCTCCAAAGCCGGAAGCGCGGAAGTTACCGCAGACCTCGACGCTGGATGCCCGTCTTATCCTCGAAACCGCCTGGCTACTCCTCGTCAACGTTGTCACGGGCTACATCTTCCTCGCGTGGGGCTTCAGCTGGTCGCAGGAGCCGGGCGCCGTGCAGCGATTCATGTGGTGAAAAAATGAGAACAGGAGCAGAGCTGTCGGTCGTGGGGTGGAGTGGGGTGTATACTGTTTCTGCACCATAGAAATCTAAGGTATAGATCCATCACATCCATCTCAACCTCCTCGCGCCGGCTACCCGCCCCTCGAAGATGAATGTGTGTGTATGTATATATCGGCAAGTATGTACACACATCCAAGAATCAATAATGCATCTGTCCCCACCAAATCTCCTGCTATCATCCATCGATTCTACCACTCAACAAAGCATCGACTTTGACAACGATGCCCATCAGTCATGGCCACGCATGATTCCCATACGTCGCCTCCGACGCGTAAGGCCCAGCATCGTCCCTCGCGAAGCGCCGTAGCTACTATACACCAAAAGAACGAGAAGAAATCACCCTCGGCCGCTCATATGCTGACGCAATATGTATACCCTCAGGCATGTATCCAAGAGATGAGTGACCTCTCTACCACCATAATCTCCATATCTTCAGAACCACCATTTCCCCACCGGACATGTACGCATCACACCTACGTACAGCTGGCTAGCCAGCTACGGTAGCAAGGCAGACCAACGACCCTAGTGGAAGGAAACGGCAAGAGCGTCAAGAGAGTCAAGCGTATGGTGAAGCTGTGAGGAGAGTGAAGGGAGACTGGCGAGGTCGGTAGACGAGTGAGGGAGCTGAGATATCAAGACAAGAGATCGGGGGTCTTGATCAGGACCTAGACGAGCGGATATTGATTCAAGGTATCGGGGTCTTGATGGGTGGGATCGTGTGTGTGTATTTGTATGTGTATGTATGTATGTAAGTACGCATGTCCACCTAGGTACCTCACCTACCAGGTCGCTATCGACCTCAAGACCATAAGTCTACACCAAGCGCGTCCACTGAATAGAAGGGCCAACAGAACAAGGCACGCAGGTCCGGTCAATTCAAGTCACATGCAAAGAAATGAAGCAAGACAAAGTTTAAGATGAATTCGAAGCAAATCTCCACCGAAGTTGACAGTGGCGAAAGTGAATAAGTCAGGGTAAAAATACTATGTACATCTGGGAGAAGAGGCAAGGTGTCAGCTGGCCTTGCTATCTCTCCTCCCCGTCCCGCCGATCCACCCTCCTTCCGTTTTTCTTTTCCTCGCCCTGTCCGCCTAGGACGAGTGCCATGTATACGCCTTGTTGTGAGTGATCCCAGGGAGAGAGGCGGAGAAACCCTTCCAAGCCTCAAATATATACATGAACGTAGGGCATGTGGGGAGATCTTGTTCTCCCGCTACGTGCCTACGATTTTCGTCGCTTGAGTTCAGAAAAGTGTGTGCTGGACTGAAGGCCGGAAAATCATCCGAGCTTCGTGATTTGCGGTCGTGGGGACGGTGTCGAGGCAAGTAAGAACACAAACGACATGCGTAGAATCATCTCTACAATGCGCGGCCTTTTCTATTGCACGACTCCACAAGTGGCTTTCAGTGCTCAGGCCTTATGGCAGATTGCTCAACGTCATCGTTCCGACTCGTGTTCGCGCTTAGCGTCCTCGAGCATCTCCCACTGCATGCGTTCGTTCTGCTGCTGAATTACCGGCCGGTGTTTGGGGTCGTGCGTGCCTTCTTCAATCTGGCGCACCACGCGCGCAGGGTTGCCGATGACGACGGTGTTATCGTCGACGTCCTGTGATAGCAAAACAATGTCAGCAACTAGCTTCAGATGTGGCGTCAATGTCAGTGGCGGGGATATCAAAGCAACATACCTTGGTGACTACACATCCTGCACCGACCACGGCACCATTGCCGATCTTGCGGTACGGGAGGATCAGCACGTTGTTGCCAATGAAGCAGCCTTCGCCGACGGTGATGGCACCCGCGATGAACTCGCCGGCTACGCCGTCACCGCGGATACTCTGACGCACGCTGGCCGTCTGCGTGATGAATTTGACATCTGTGCCGATGATCGTCTTGTTGCCGATCGTGATCTTGCACGCATCCTCCATCACGCACCCACGGCCGATGTAGACCTTATCACCTAGGTGGACGTTGTACCCGTAGTCGCACATGAACGGCGATTCCACCTGCGTGCTGTGGCCGACACTCCCCTTCAAGGTACCGTTGGGCGACGGTTCAACGTCTTGCCAATGCCGCGAGTTCGGCCCGGACGGTGCAGGTTTCCGCCACGAGGGCTCGACGATGGCACGGAATCGTCGGCCGATTCCCTCTTCGTGAATATCAGAGTCAGCGCGCCGAGCGTCGTTGAACGAGTCGACTGCACGCTGACATGCTTTCCGGTCATCCCGAAGTTCTGCGTCGAAAAACGGGGAGAAGGGCTTGCCGATGATCATTTTCTCCTTTTCTGTCATCTTCGCACCAGGAAGTTGGCTCAAGTGTGCAGCCCGGCCGCGCTGCGATCCAGAGCCGTGAGAGCTGCCGTATCCGGCGCGAGCAGAGCCATAAGGCGGTGGAACGTTTGGCCGAAACGACGACGGTGTGACAGACCACGGATCCATGGGTGGGAGGGTGGTACCGAGAGGTGGCAAGGATGGTGGCGGCGGTGGAGGCCCTCGACTGGACTGCCAATGCTCTGACGGATGGGGAGGACCACCATGCATGGCAGCGTCTTGCGGGTGCATGTGATCTGAGGCAACGGAATATCGAGGGTGGTGGCGAGGCTCGTTGATTGGCGCTGGAGGACCAGGAGGTGGCGGGCCGTGCGGATACCAGTACTGCTGCTCACCCCAAGCAGGCTCGCGGAAGTGTCGACCGTCTGGTGGGTAGGGTGGATACGGTTCATGAGATGGCGGTGGAGGTCGCGAATGTGGATAGCCGTGGCTGTCATGCGGTAGGGGCTGGGGCGGAGGCGGTGGCAAGAGGTGAGGTGGTCCGCCGTGATGGTGGCCTGGGTGTGCCGACATGGCGGGATAGGATGAGTGTTCATGAGAAGGTTTCGATTGCAGCGTGATGGCATGCCGTGGTCCCGTCGCGGGTGGAGCTTTGTAGCCAGACGCGGGTTTGACGCCATAACCACCACACGTGAAACCGCCTCGCTCGCAATTCTTGCAGCTTGGCTTAGCCTCGTCGCACTTCTTCTTCCGTCGTCGACAAGTCAAGCAGCCAGTCTTGGTGCGTTGGCTGAACTGTCGCTTCCTTTTCTTCGACGTCTCCGAGTTGATCTGGTCATCGTCGCCGGGACCGCCATCACCCATTTCGCCATCGCCTTGGTCATCGTCGTCTTGGTCATCAACGCCGTAGCTGAGGTCCTCATTTCTGCCGTCCGGGCTGTACGAATGCTCATGGGCGGAACCATGGCGATCGTCGGGATGTGGGGGATTGCTCGACTTGATGGCGTTGGCCAGCTGTTCAGCGAGCGCTGCTTCCGTTTCTGGGTGGGCCTGTTTGGGAACACTGCCTTTGTTCCAGCTTCGTGGTGGCGAGGGAACTCGACCACGCTCCTCTCTCTCCACGGATTCGACTGGTGTCCCGTTGGTGGAGTCGGGACGAGCTGGGACATTGCGCGACTCAGGCGTTCGCTCCCGGTCAGGCACATCAGCATGCATGCTTTTCCGGGGCCGCTCATCATCCGCCGCTTCCATGCGCTTCCGCTTGAGGCTGGCCAGATCCTCCGGGATGGGTGCCTCGGAAGGCTCAGCAGGGCTGGTGGGCTCGGCCTTTTTGGCACTTCCAGGCGCGTCGACATCGCGGGGTGGACTTTCCGACGGGCGTTTATCTGCGGGCGGTGTCCAGGCACGAGGGGCGACGCTTGGCCTCCGAGCCTCGCCGTTCACGGCGGTGAATCCCGCAGCGGGAGGGTCTTTGGTGGCCATGGAGGACCCATGCGCTTCCAGCGCAGCAGTTGGGGATGCGTCGGTGAGCGGCCGGAAGCCTGGCAGGTCTGGGGAGTGCAGTTTCGGTCGGAGCAGGATGGAGGCTGGCGACGATTCACACAACATTGAGCGGCGCGCGCCCGAGTCCACAAGAAGAATCTCCTTCGGATGCGTGGAAGACGACAGGCTAGCAGCAGGAGATGGTGGTGACCGAAGCTGCAATGGCCCGGTGGCGGACAGCGCTTAGCAACGCGAGTCCGTCCAGCGCAACCGGAGCGGGCGGTGACAGGATGCGCGGGCAGAGCAGTGAAGCGGAAGCAATCATGCGCCGACGAGATAGCGATAGTGAGGAGGCGTGCAGACCGAGTCGTGGTGATGGTGGTGAGCAGCAGTCAGATTGAGCAGGGTAGCAAGAGGAGGAAGGGTGAAGAGATCTCTCTGGCGGGCGGCAGGCGTGGCTGCTGGAGCGCGCGTCTGACGAATCCAGCTTGGTACGCGCGCGGGCGGCGAGCGGAGGGCGGAGGGGTGGATCGCCAGGCGGGACCGAGGACAAGCAGCAGTCGGGCAGGATGCAGAGACGGACAGATGTGGAGGTTTCGGGGAGGGGAGGGGGGAAGGGAAAGAGAGTGAGCGTGTGCTGGGCGGTCTGCTGGAGGAGGGTGAATTGGACGAAGCTGCGGCAGTCGGCGCTTCACAGGACAAGGCGGGCAGGGAGCGTCTAAACCAGCTTCACTAGAGACGGGGACCAAAGCGGCCGATGGGGGGGCGATCGTCTGGGCGCGGTGATGATTGGCACTCCGCCAGCCAATGGCCGGCCTCGACTCGCCTTGCCGTGCGTCGCCTGCGTAGGCTGACCCGGCCGAAGGATTCTGCCCGCTCGTCTGGCGGGCGGCATGGGAAGCGATGGTGTTATCTTGGTCCTTGCATACGGTATATCACGTTCGTCTGGATGATGCTGATGTCGTGGATCTTGCTGATGATGCTGTTGTGATTCTTGTGGCTGCTGTCGTTGTTCTACAGTGCACGTCTGCCTCAGGCATGCTCCTCATCATCGCTTGCCATGCGCAACGTGATAGTAGGTCACGTAATAACAATGAACATGTGCGAGACACCACAGCACCAGCAATACCCGCACCGTCGCACAGTAATCAGGACCATCACCGCCAACGTCGCACCGCATGCACCGTCATGCTCGTGGTCACAATAACAACAATACCACCCCCCACAGCCACCGAACCCAGCACATCGGGTGAGCCGGGGTATGGTGGACGGGGACCTGCAAAGCAAAAACGGTTGAAAGCAGATGCGACGACTCATGAAGCTAGCCGCTCCGCCCATCCATCACCATCACGACGACTGCTCTCAGCCTCTTGCAGAAGCCGTTGAGCGAGCGCGTCGTGACTCGTGACGGAGCTGCTGGACGCTGCCTTAGTCCGAAACTTACTGGCTGCATGCGGAACCCAGCCAGGCACGCCGACTCTTCGTGACGAGAACTTGCCAGGGTGCGCGGGCAAGCGTGCTTCGACTCGCTCGCCACCAGCGTCCTTTTCCGCCCCTCCCTCCGGAGCCATGACCACGTCGAACCCAGCTGGACAGCGAAGACACGGCATGCAACGAGATGGTGGCTTGTGGTGATGGAGGAGAGGGGAAAGGAAGGCGATGGGCGGATGCTGGACAGTAGAGTATGTACGGCGTCCCATCACCCAGAAGTGCACAGGGACGATGGAAGTTGTAGTATGAGAGTACCTAGGTAGGGATACGCACGCACGGCAAGCTGAAGAGCACCCACGACACGCGGAACAGTCCACCAAGCCATCACATCGCGGCGCTGTCATCAGCAGATAGTGCAACAATACAATTGTGGTGTCACTCGAGCCTCAGCCAAGGACCTCGATCTCGACCTCGACCTATCAATAGAGCAGCGGCCAGCCAGTCAGACTGGTGCAGATGCCAATGTGCGCCGGGGGGCCCTGATCCAGGCCATGGCGCTTAGACGCTTCTTCACCTTACCGCTGCACGCGCGAAAAGAGGATCGACCCTCGCCGTACCGATGCCGACACGCCTTCCATCCGTGCAAGAAGGATGATGGTGCTGTATACCTTACTTATATCCTGGAGTGTCTGAGGAACATGACTTCAGTGTTGTAGTGAGCTGCCTGCGCCCATGACATCGTCTGCCGTAATGGATTACGTCCGTAGATGGGGCATCGCAGCACAGGACGGTAATCAGTGATGGCTGGAGATAGCCACGCGCCCATGGCCAAAGCGGATGAGCGTTCCATGCGCCTGTCATCCATCGTGCGCCGCAGTACCACCAAACGCCGGGCGCTTTGAGCCCATGTCCATTCCAACACAATCTAACCACACATCCTGCGTTTTACGACATACATCTTGCTTCGATCGCCTACCCACGCTACATACCAGAATTGAGACCGCCAGCATATCAGGTGATGTCCCGCAAGCCAAGCTCAGCCGAGCTGTACAGTCAGGTACACTACTGCTGGTGGTGATGACCACCTCATGCTGAGATAGTACTCTCCCGAGGCCCGTAGTCTATGCCTGTGCCTGCGCCTCTGCCCGGACCCCCAGCCAACCTGTTCGACGTATTGCCACACGCATCTGCCTCGACCATACATGTCCGACACCCCTCCTCCTCCCACGCCATCAGCATGCGGAACTGAGAGATCATGACAGTACCTCGCTCGCTTGCTTATCGACTGGGATGACTCTGCGCCTAGCTGCCACCAGCATCTACGGCCTATCATTATTACCCTACAGTCTTTTGCACCGTCGCTCCACGATGTATTTAACGCCCTCCGACTGCCGCCGAGACCCCGCGAAGGATGCCCATGCTGGTCGCGCACTTCCCTAGTCCGTCGATCGCCTGCTTGCCGCCTCTGCTGATTCGTCGTCGCCGAGTTATCAGTAATCACTGGCGTTGAATCGAAGAGGTGATTCTCGCGATGCTGCCTGCTGCGTGCTGCGTGAAGGAGCCACCGCGGCCTGGGCCCTCGCCATCGAGCATCCTCCAAATTGCCCCTTGCTTCCTCCACCACTACTTGCCGCTTCTGCCCCACATTTTCTACTGCTCGTGCTCGCTCCGGATCGACGAGCATCCTAGAAACAATGCACATCTGTCAATCGGCATGTCGTTGTCAATCGGGATGATTGGCTCGCTACCTTGCTGCTCCACCATCCTCCCTCCATCGGCATCGACATCTGCCTGCCCATGACTCGCGCCGGCCAGACACGACGAAATGACAGGATAACCGGCACGCTGCATGCTGATCTTCGCAGGGTTGCAACGCATGACAGCCTCGTCACATGCGCCAGGGCTGGGCGCCTGTGGACCAGCAAGTCTCTGGCATGGGCGATCATCGCAATCGTGCATGGGGCTGGCTGCTCTGGCAGCTACAGTGTATCCATGATGAGGATACCGCTGCTGAAACATCTCGACCCGACTCCCGCTGATCCTTGCTATCTTGCGCTCGACCTGCCTGCGTATAGCGGCGACAGTCCTACTGCGCCCTCCCGACCTGCTTTGCCGGTTACCGCTTCCATGCGCAGGCACCCATCCTTCTGATCTGCGAAGAAGGTCCACGCGATCGGACCAATGTCCTGGTGCGGCTGGGCGTAATGTACGATCAGCGCACGGGATATAATTCGGGGCCCAGACTCGGACTTCATGTCCATCACTCCGAGCCTGATGTTTTTATTATTGGTCCCAGTAATGGCGGCGCTTTGTAGTGGCCTATGGAGAGATCGTCGAGAGCGCTTTGATGTCACGTCGCGCCCTTAGAGTACCACGATCAGCACCCGTGGAGCAGATACCACCCTCGTAACACCTTGGTGGAAAAGTCGCGCAGCTCTGCACGATAAGGCAGGACTCTCGGCCGGTCTTGAGGCTCTGCTTCGCGACAAGAGTGTTCATCCACATCAGCGACCAGAAGCACCAGCATGAGCTTCTGCTCACGCCAGACCAGGTCGATTGCGTCCCTCGATGTACATGACATGCTTGCGCAGATCTCGTCAACATGCTGAACTACTAATGACAAAATTTATCGACAGCATCTTATCAGTGAGTTGAATACCTGTTTGGAGCTCATGAACGTGGACAAGTGCAGACGCGAAGCAGCCTCGCGATTGGCGCTTTCGAGGTGCTTTCGTGCACTTGGTCGGAGACTTAGTCGTCCAAACCCTTCAATCCTACCTGCAATCTCGACGCAAAACGAGGCATTGGATCTTGACGATCTAAATCATTGTCCAATGAAAAATGGACGTCATGTCATGTAGCTTCGGCAACTATGCCTGCAATGTTGGCTTGTATCCATGCTGGAATGATCGTACATAACGTAGCATCCCAAATGATGACCACCGCAGCGCGTGATCTCGATCATCTTCCGGTCGATACACGTCGTCAATAACCGGGAAGGCTACTGATACTCATCCTCGAAGCTGAGGACACTCGGAAACATCTCTGCTACATCTGCCCATGACCTTTTGAATGATACTCCAGCACATCACTCCATCGTGAGATGCGCAAGTTGGCATTACCAATGAAAGAAACCTCAGAGCAAAGACTACATGTACACGTAGATGGCTCGCATCATCATCATGACTTTCTCAGGGCCAATTCGAAGGTACACTTGTCACCTCTCCTTCTCCAGCACATTGTTCCGCGGCACGACAAAAATGTAGCTCTACATACGACATGAAGCGATGTCACAATAGAACGAGTCCCCGCTCGAATCGACCCTGTAGCGTCCATATAGGTACCGTTACAACGGGTCTACATTTGAGCTACGACAGACTACGCTCCCGCAACACAAATCGCTCCGTGGCGTTGCGGTGCGGTGCGGGCGACCAACGCTACAGAACACGACCGTGGAAATTCTCTCGCACAAGCGCGAGCTTGCCGAGATCAGCGTTTCATCGCTCGGGCTTGTAGGCAGACGCGTTCAGAGAGAGGAAGGGATCGCCGTTGCGCCCAGATTTTATCCTTCTTCGGCCTGGGCGGGGTTTTGGTCTGGTCCTGCTGCCGCGGCGTGTGTTGCTCCTCTACGTACGTACCGTACCGGCAGCGATCGCCGTGGAACAAGTGATTCCGTCAGCGTGCTGTGGTTTGGTGCTACTACAGTAGATGCCTGTCGCATGTAATAGAGTGTCGGAACGTTCCCGATCTGCGGATTCTGCATTCGGGCATGGGAATCGCGAAACGGTTGCATCCAGCCGATAGCCGCGATGCTCGCACAGTTCGTCCACGGAGCGTCCCAACGTGCTGGATGGCGCGAGCGTTGACGGGACGATGCTGGACCGTCGCGGCGCGGCCTGGGCCTTTGGGGATCGAAGACTGACTGGGAACAAGCGGCGTGACGACTCGAGGCAGTTCGTCAATGACGAAGAATCGGGCTGGAAAGAGCAAGCATGTTTATTCGTCATCACTCTATGAACATTTATCACGTCTTGCGCGCTCGAAACACATCCCAGCTCAGCAGCACAAAGGCTGTCACAATGATCATGCCGCCGATGTACGTGGCGGCCGAGGGCTGCAACCCAAACACCAGCCAATCCGCGAGCGCGACGGAAAAGACAGTCAGCACGTTCGCCATGCTGCCGAAGATGGGGCCGGTCCAAATGACCAGGATCACGAGCAACGTGATGGACGCCGAGCCGGTGAGCACGGAGATGGCAATCCACATGGCCACGTGCGGCGACGGCCAGACGAACTCTTCGATGCTCAAGATATGGAGAACGACCAAGCCGACCCATAGCGTCAGGAAGGTGTAGATGCCCGTCAACGCGGATGCCGCCAGCGTCAGGGGCAGGCTGGCGCTGGCCGACATGGGCTGTGATGAGCACGCCCACTTCTTGAACAGCACCTCGTACAGCCCAAAGGCGATCGCGCCCACGATCGAGATGAGGTTGCCGAGCAGCCGCGAGGAGCCGACTTTGTCTTCGCCCGAGTGATCAGCAGCGGTGTCGCCGTACGCAATCACGAAGGTGCCGACGAGGGATAGTGCGACGGCGAGGATGCTGTAGAGGCCCAGCTTCTCCTTCAGCAGCGGGACCGCAAAGGCCGCCGCGAAGAACGTCGAACAGTTGTAGATGGCCGTGAGATCCGAGGGCGTCGTGAAGGACAGCGCCACGAACCACGACAACCCGCTGACGGTCAGGATCACCGTGATAATCGCCATGGCCGTCGCGAGGAAGTCCAAGGGGCCCGCGACATGCCCCGGGAATTTGAACAGCATCCACGGCCCATGCGTCACGTAGGCATCGATGCTCGAGATCGACGCCCGCAGCTGGTTGTTGTACCCCTTGACGAACTGGCTGTACGGCTGATGACGGTCCTGGAAGCGCAGGTAGGCGACGTGACACAGCCATGGGAGCGCCAGGGCACTGTGCGTGATGTAGAACGTGGCGAACGGCTTCTTCCAGCCCAGGACGTCTTCAAAGTAGGCCGTCGCCTCCGTGTTGATTGTGAACCCGATGACCGTAGTAAAGAGCGCGAGCGCGATCAGCCATGGTGAGGGTGTTGGCTGTTTCACCGCCTTGGAAGTGAAGTCGTGGCGATTGGTATGGCCATCTACATTCAATTCGGGAAGCTCAATGTCTAGACTGTCGCGGTCGTGGTTCTCCAGTAAAGGTTCCGCGTGGGAGGCGGCCATCTTTCTTTTTCTGCGGTCTCAGACTGCCTCTAGAAAGTCGGTCTCTCGTTCATATTGAAGACCAGATCGTCTTCTGGTAAATCCATCTTGGTAGTACGGCTTGTGTGGACGCAATGGCTGGATTCAGGAGAGGTGAGATCTCACATGGTCGTGAATGAGACACGTAGTGATTGGTTGGGCGAGACGCGCGAAACGTCGCGTGGGGGAAACACCACTTCTTCCCCTCCTCCACATTTCCATACCACTGCTCTGTCTCGAAGTGTATACACTCTCACATGCAGCTTGCGTCCGTCCCTTCACATTTCTTCCACGAAGCAATGCACCAAGACACACGATGGCTCTCCCGCTCGCCCCCGGCCTCACGCCTTCAGAAGTCGGCTTCCTCTGCGAAATGCAGCTCGTCACCGTGATCCCCCGCCAACGACTCGCGGGACTCGAATTGCTAGGCGTGAGTGCGTCCTAGCGTAAGCAACTCGATCGCTTCGTCCTCCAGCGCCGTCTGCTCGCTTTCATCTGTATCCGTCTCGTCTAACGCGACCTTTGCAACATCCAGGGACCGACCAAACCCCTCACCCCGCCCTTCCCCACCCCTCTCCCGCTCTGGCTCGCGCTGCTGCTCAAGCGACAGAAGCGCGCCAACATCAGCCCGCCGCCCTGGCTGCGCGCCGACCACCTCGCCGCGATCCTCGAGATGGAGACCGACGACGCCACCGCCGGCGTCTTCTCGCCGCCGCCCGACCTCCCCGCCCCCGCGACCGGCTCCACCGCCGCCGACGCCTACCTCGCCCTCGACGCCCTCGAGCCCTCCACCCCGTTCCTCCCCGACGAGGCCACGGCGCGCGCCCAGCCCGACGCCCTGCCGTACCATTGGCTCGAGCTCGGCCATCTGCTGCTCACGCACGCCGCGGACGACTTCGAGGACCCCGATACCGTGCGCCGTCTGCTGCGCGATGTGCGCGAGGTGCGCATGAGCAAGCTGCGCAAGGGGTTCAAGGTGCTGGATGCCGGCGCGGGCGTGAAACTCAATGGCGTGGGCGGGATGGAGGTTGCGGAGGTGCGGGGATATGTGGTTGGTGTGGTGGATGGGTTGAGGTACGTTATATCCCTTGGGAGGAGATGCGGTGGCTTTTCTCTTACTTGGTTGTATTTGGGATGGTGGTACTGATGTGTTGATATAGGAAGATCAATCGCTCGCGAGAAGAGGCGAAGAGAGAACGCGAGCTGGAGGAGCGGGACGATGGCTTCGGCGCTGGTGGTCAGCGAAGCTATGATGATGACGATGATGATATGCAGTTGTGAAGCTACTAAGTGTGGTTTGTGTCTGCGAGAGGGCAGCTGCACGAAGACAGGGCCGCCAGATCAGGCTTGGCCACTTCATGATTTCTTCACGTGAAGATTGATGACCTTGGTCTTGACGTGGCGGCGGCCTCTGAGCTGCCTACTCAAGCTCTCATTGCTTCGAATATAACTTCACCATCACCCTCTCACCGCCAACAACAGGACCTCACCACGATCCTCGATCTTATCCACGACCATATAACCACGCCATCACTCATCAATCGACGCACCAGTTGGAAAGGTCAAAAGCATGTTCTACGCCGCCGGCATCTTCAGCCTCGTGCTGGGCGGCTTGCTAGCCCTCCAAACCCGCTTCCTAGGCGACTACGACGAACGCCACCGCGGTCGCGCCAAACAGGCCCGCGCGGAGCGACGTCGGCAGCGCTACGAGAAGAATCGCGCCGAGGAGCGCAAGGTGCACCGCGAGTGGTTGGAGAAGAAACGTAAGGCGAGACGCGATCGCAAGGCGCGCGAGCGCGATGAGGAGGAGAGGCTGGCGCGAGGCGAGTTTGTGCGTGCGCGCAGGCAGAGGCGGTTGGTTTATGGGGTTGAGATGGGTGATATGTGGTGAAGGGGGAAGGCGAGAGGGGGTGAAGATTGCTTCAATGAGCTTGGAATCTTGGTTGAATCGACACGAGGGGACGTTGGTGGTTCGGATCACGAAGATGACTTCATGGTGGTCGTGCTGCTATTCAGTACGGCGATGTGTCGACGAACGACATCGGCGAGGATCGAACGGTGTCGTTGGAAACCTGGATGACATGAAGGTTGACTCCAGAAGACATGGCAATGAGTCTCAAGGTTGTCTTTGGATGCTTTTGACCTGTGGCTGCTTCTGCAGAAAGCTCCCATCAGTATCAAGCTGTCTGACTGATGGGATTGGCCTCATGGCAGGAAGACGAACTAGGTATCTGCCTTAGAAGTGCTGTATCAGGTCACTGCAAATCCAGTCGACTATACATAAGGTACCTCAGTCACTGTTCCCACGAATCCATTCCGGCAGCTTAATTTTGCTGAAGGAGGAGTTGTAAGGTAAAGTGAAGTATGAAACCACGATGTGTTACAAGTATAATCAGCGTGACGCGAGGACACGGCCCTATCGACTGCAGACATATCCCTTTTACGTCTATCTAGCGGCCGTCGACGATACTGAAGCAGCACCACTGACTGACTTGCGAGCTTTGCAGGAGGGACAGCGCAGACCGGGTCTGTTCTGCGGCACGTTGAAAGGCAGCCAGCTCAGATGGTGTCATTATCGAACAATATCAGAAAGATGCGTGCTGATGTTTTCTCTTGTCACATCTCATGTTGCAAGCTGACTTGCCTACCCGGGCGAGTGACGTCCGAATGCTGGCCATGGCGATAGAACTACAGTAGAGCCGGACCCCGCTTGCGAAGACTGACCTTCTAATCATTTCTCCGCCGCTAGACACCAGCTAATCGTGCTTCCATGACAATGACCCGCTCGCGATTGGAGCTGTCTAGACGCTGCTGCAATGACGATCTTGCCAGCTGATTCTGCCATTGATGCCACCTGTATCAGATCCAAGCTATGAGATAATACCGACTCGAGCTTACCGTAAGACGAGCTGTTGCTCCTTTGGTCCTAACCACTTCTCTCCCCACCGCCACTTTCTTCCCTCCACTTCACCCCTCCGCCTTGCACTGTGATCATATTCAGTCCTCTCCTCACACTGGCCATGGCTGATCTACGACAACGTAAGCCGACGGCGCCGGCGCCGGCCAAGGACACTCACATGCAGAAAGCAGAGCAGAAACGGCAGAGTCGAGCGATCGGGAGAGAGGCAGGCCCGGATCTCAGGCCTGATCTGAAGATCGTCGTCACTCTCCTCCTGGCTTTGTTCACCATGATCGGGAGCTATCTGTACTACCGCGTCGACCACGCCAATGGTGGCTCGTTCGCAAAGCACGTCAACGAGAACTACGGCTTCATCCCAGGCGTCTTCTCCTCCAAGCCAGCGCGCAACCCATTCGGAGCTGCCGCCGCAGAAGTCGCAGACGCAGGAACAGGAACAGCCACGACCCCGACCGAGATCAAGACGGGCGACCTCCGGCTGACCGACGCCGAGCTGTCCGCCTTCACCGGCGAGACGCCCGATTCGCCCATCTACCTCGCGATCAACGGCACCATCTTCGACGTCTCCGCCTCGCCCGCCTTCTACGGCCCCGGCGGCCACTACCACCACTTCGTCGGCCGCGACGCGACCCGCGCATGGGTGACGGAGTGCTGGGACGAGCCCGAGCAGCTGACGTGGAACATGGACGGCATCGAGGCCATGTTCACGCCCCGCTACATGGACGAGGACATTGAGAACGCCGCCAACGCCGACTTCGACCTGCCGGGCCTCGAGATGATCCCCATGGACATGCGGCAGAAGCTGTTCGAGCGCGTCGGCCGCGTGACCAAGAAGGAGCGCGCGAAGCGACGGGACAGCGATGCCGTCGAGTCTGCGGACGCGGCACATGCGGCGCTGGCGCACTGGGTGCAGTTCTTCGCCGGCAACGCGAAGTACAACGCCGTCGGCAAGGTGGTGACCGAGGGGAGAGTCAAGGTCACGCCGCCGGAGATCTGCGAGGCGGCTATGAAGAAGCGCCCGATCAAAGGCGGTAAGCTGGACAAAATGTTGAACATGCCAGGCAGTTTGGCCGGGGTGGGGAAGCAGCCGGATGGCGGTGCTGCAGGTGGCGCGCCAGGAGGCATGGGTGCCATTCCTGAGGCTGTCAAGAAGCAGATCGCCGAGGCCAAGGCGAAGAAAGCTGCTGAAGCTGCGAAAGAGGCTGGCGAGCCGGCGGATCCGGTGCCTGCAGAGGGGGCACACGATGAGTTGTAGTGGCTTGTCTGCCAAACACTAGGGAGGATTTTGAATGTGGCATGTAGCATCTTGCTCTGAACGAAGTCATGTGAACCATGGAGATTAGACAGATCCTGTAATGAGGTCTCGAGGACCCAAGATTCACACTATGCTACATTTCAGGACTTGCGAGTCCGGATATTTCTTTTGCCCATGATGCTGTCTACAATCAGAGCCCTTTAGGTCTTCTGCTGTTCACGGCGCCAGGAACATGCCTTGCGGGCGACTCAGGCGCCGCTCTTCCACGGCCTGCCTCCAAGCACATGCACGATGCCGTCTCATATCATCCATCTCTTACTCTTGCAGCCTGATCCCTCACGCCACAGCCTCCACCAGCCTCTCCTTCGTGCTCCCCATCTTGCTCGTCCCGACACCAGCCTCGACCTCCGGCCACGGCTTCTTGATCGCATCCTGCAGCTTGACGATGCCCTTCTTCGGCCCCGGCACCGCGCCATGCACCACCACGATCCCGTTCTCCACATCCACCTTGAGCACCTTCAATCCCTGCACCGTGTGCATCTCCCCACCCATCCGCCCCGGCATATGCTTGCCCGGGTGAACACGAGATCCCGAACCTTGTCCACCGCCCGACGAACCCATCGCACGGTGCTTGAGCGAGTTACCATGCGACGCCGGCTGGCCGCCCCAGCCCCACCGCTTCATACCACCCGCGAAGCCCATACCGCGCGTCACCGCGCGCACATCCACGAACTGACCCTCCTGGAACAGGTCCGCGGTGATGAGGCTGCCGACGTCAGGCAGGCCGTCGCTGGAGCGGACGCGGAACTCGGCGACGTGGCGCTTGAGCGGGACGCCGGCGGCGGCGTAGTGGCCGCGCTCCGGGCGCGTGACGTTGTTGGCCTCCTTGGAGCCGCAGCCGACCTGGACGGCCCAGTAGCCGTGGGCGTCGCGGCGTTTGTGCCCGAGGATCTGGCAGCGGTCGAGCTGCAGGACGGTGCAGGCGGTGCGCTTCGCCGTCACGGGGTCGTAGATGCCCGTCATGCCCTTCTTGATCAGCAGCGCGCCGGTGCGGAGCGGCAGCGTGTTGGCGACTTCCTTGCGGATCAAGGCGGCGCGGCGTGAGGACTCCAGCAGCGGGAGATGGGGGGTGGTGTTGAAGCGGGCATGGTTGGTCCGTTGGCGAGGCGTGATGGACTTGATCGTGCGGATGAAGCTGCGGGATACCGACGGACAGAGGAACCGTGGAGGGACCGCGAACAGCGGTTTTGATGGTCGTGGAGGCATGTGTGAGGATGTTGTGGATGGAACTGCTGTTCAATGGGCTGGAAATCTTGAGGATGTAACTATTGTTGCCTTAGTCATCAAGACGCTTTCTGTCAGCCACAGTCTCACGAACTGGATGATCAAAACTTGTTATAGTAGGTATGCAGGTCCTCATATCAAGTGACAGAGCATGAAAATGTGGTTTGTGTACAGACAGCAAGGTTTCAGTGGCTACACGTATGATACATAATGGCAAACAGCTCCCGTCTCTAGAGTGGTCGCTTTTCATGTTACCCACCCAAGGGCGGATGCTCCAATGTTTACAAGTACAATGACTGCGCGGCCACGATATCTCTCCTCACCTTCAAGAGCGCCGCCTCGAATTTCTGCTCTAACTCCTCACTACCCATGACCCTCGCTGCTTGGGCAACTTGGCGCAGCAGCTCTTCCAACCGCCTGAACAGTCGAATCAAGCTGCCTTCGTACACGTCGGTCATTTTGCTGTTGGCCAACTGTTAGCTTTTGTCCGCGTGCTTGCAGAACGTTAAATGGAAGGACAACATACCAGATCTGCGCGAAGGAGGCGCCCTGTGTCCATGCAAACACGACTTCCATGAGTTCGAGCCGGAAGCCTTCAAGATACTCATCCTCGCCCTCAATAACCTTGCTCTCGACGCTGATCTTAGCAACAGTCCTCGCCTGCGCCAGAATATCCCGGTAGATCTTCTGGTGCTGTTCATTGAGTGTGGGTTGCTCCTTGCTCTTCTCTTCGCAGATAAAGCAGGACAGTGCTGCTGCACATTGCTCAGGACTGAGTTCGTTGAAGAATCGGTTGAAAAGTAACTCCGCCAATACTATCTCATCACCAGTACTGATCTCGCATGCCACACGTGCCTTGGGCTGGATGACATCAGCCTCGTTGATGAACTCCAGCCTGCGAAGGACACGCTTTCGCTTCTTGAGCTCGTCAAGTTGCAACACGGACAATGCGCCTTGGATCTTCTTGCGCGTGTCCTTGATTTCCTGCGTAACTTCCATTTTCGCGTAGTACTGATCGTAGAGTGTTGGTAAACGCTCATCTTCTTGGATGGCGAGTGTGCGGAATTTGTGTTCTGTCTTCTCGAGCTTGGTGAGAATAGTCTTGAATTCAGAATCTCGGATCCCCATTTCAGAAACGGGATCCAGCGGTGGAATCCCACCAATAGTTTCATGCCGCCGATACACCTCCATGAGCGTTCGTTTAGCCATGTCCTTACCTTCTTTAGATTGTAAATTCTTCTGTGGAAACACCTTGACTTTGGAAATCTCCCAGATAGTGGAAAGCCATACCGGTACTACTTCCAGCTTCGACTTCTCCCCAGATGCTGGTGGCCTGACGCCAGTAGGCAGGTCCTGGTCTGTTGTGGGAGGAAGCGAGGTCGAGTCAGCAGCGACGAACAGAGCCACGTCAATCACATATGACTCGAGTGGCGGAATCGCTTTGGTGCTTTTCTTGCCAGGCTTCACCTCACGAGCGTTGACGACCATGCCCCACTTGAAGTCGTGCTCTTTCCATTTTATCCACACCATGCGACCGGATTGTAGGAAAGGCGCCGTGAACTGAGGATGGTTACGATAATCCCTCATTTGCTTCCCGTAGGTGTTGCACAGCTTTTCCAGGTCGTAGTACTCTTTGACTTCTTGCTCGCTGTCGATGAACATATCGGAACGCTTCTCTTCCAACTCGGTGAGTTGCTTCTCCAATCCAAACACAGAAGCTTGGTTCTGAAATTGGAAGAAACATCTTTCGAGCATGAATTCGGGATTGATGCCTTCGACTCGCATGAGATTGAGAATCATGTTGTATCCCAGGTAGAATGCGCTGTTCAACTTGTCTTGTTCTCCACGGACGATTTCCTTAGCGACAGCTGGATCCATCTTCTCGTCGATCATCATAATGACAATACCACGATCGTCGAGACCTCTTCTGCCTGCACGACCCGACATCTGGATGAATTCGCTGGGCGTGACCCATCGTAGACTGATGCCATCGAATTTCCGTACGGATGTGAAGACTACGGTCTTTGCAGGCATGTTCAAGCCGATGGAGAAAGTCTCGGTTGCAAAGAGAACCTTGATCAAACCCTCCTGGAAAAGAATCTCGATGGTCTCCTTGAGGATGGGAAGCAGACCTGAGTGGTGGATACCGATGCCACGCCTTAACAAAGGTAAGAGGTGCTGAATTTGCGGTAGCTCCTTGTCCTCGTCGGACAGCATCTCGATTGCGGAACTGAAAACTTTGGACACCATAGCCTTTTCCGAGTCGTCGTTGAAGGACAATTGACTCATCTGTAGAGCCAAGTTCTCGCATTCTCGCTTCGAGAACGAAAACACAATCACAGGATTGTAATTCTTCATCATGATCATCTTTACAATCTTGTAAATGTCCGTCGGCCCATCCTTTTGTCCACCTTTGTTCGTCTTCTTGTCCTTGCCCTTTCCTTTGCGCTTCGCCAGTGGATTTGAACCGTCATCTCCCGCCTTATCTGCAATCGCAGTCATGGCCTTGTTGAAGTTGTCCTCTCGGAACACTCCTTTCTCGTCGACGATCAGGTGAATACCGTCGGCGCCGGCCGGAAAGAAATAATGCTGCAGGGGTGTAGGGCGAAAGTCTGTATAAACGACGTGACACGGCTGGTTGTGTGTCTTCGTGATCCATTCTGCGAATTGCATAGCGTTCGGGATGGTTGCGGACAAGAAGACATAGCGCACCTTGTCGGGCAACAGGATGATCGTTTCTTCCCATACGACACCGCGTGATTTGTCGCGCAAGTAATGTACCTCATCGAAGATGACCCAGGCCACTTCTCGCATAATCTCGGAACCACGGTACAACATCGAACGCAGAATCTCGGTTGTCATGACCAGACAGGTCGCAGTAGGATTGATCGTGACATCTCCGGTCATCAAACCCGCATCTCCAAACTCCGCATGAAACTCGCGGTATTTCTGATTGCTCAGAGCCTTGATCGGGCTGGTGTAGATGACTCTTTGGTTGTTCTTCAGACACTGCGCAATCGCATACTCTGCCACCACTGTCTTTCCGGCACTGGTGTGCGCCGACACCAGCACGCTCTCATTTCGTTCGATCGACGCGATCGACACCTGCTGAAACGGATCCAGGGTGAATGGCCAGGTGCGCGCCGGGGTTTCCGGGGCCTTGTGTTGACTGATCGGGACGTAGTTCCAATCTGGTGGCAGAGAAACTTGATGGCGCACTTGATGTGAAATCACCACTGCTTTGTCCTCCTTTGCAGCTTGCAGTCCGGCAGAAGCTGCCACTTCTCGCGATTGTTCGGTTTCGAAAGTGTCTGTGACCAAAGGTTCCGGCTCATCGTCTCGTCGCTGTCGTTTCACATCGCGCGCCTCATGCTCATGATCGCTGTTCGCCCCGTTCTGCCCTTCAGATATGCCATTGTTCTCTTGCACATCCTCTACTCCATCTGGTTTTGGTTCTTTGACTTCGCCGCTGGCCGCTCGCTTCCTGCTGCCTTTCTTGCCCTTCTTGTCGTGCTCGGTAGGTTTGGCAGCTTTTTCTTCAAAGACGTCGAACAGCTCATCCATCGTGGCGGCTGCTGATGCGCTTTCAAGCAGTGTTGTGCTAACAAAACATTACATGTACCTAGTTGAGATGCTGCTGGACTTTTCCGCTGGTAGTGGCAGAAAGCACAAGTGTGGCGTCGCAAGACTAAGGACGGAGCTCTATTCGGCCATAGCTGGCCACTCGTCAGATCTCCGAACTCCAGGATTTTGAGATGTTTTGAGGCCCTCATTTGCGCAACATTGAGTATGTGTATACATATGTATAGTCACTGAACGCCTGGTCTCACGCCTACATATGTATATAAGTTTTAACTATTCTACTGCTCTGTAGCGCTGGGATTTCATGATTCTGCTCAGGAATCCCACGACTTAATTGCCTAGTCCCACGACTTTATCATAATCTTCTAAGCGCACTTTGCGATCTGTGCGTCGATCACTTATCTCGTATTATCATACGAGATTGGATAAAGTCGTGGGACCGTAAAACAAGTCGTGGGACCGAAGTAAGAAGTCGTAGTATTAAGAGAAATAAGTCGTGGGATTTCTGAGCAGAATCATGAAATCCCAGCGCTACAGAGCAGTAGAATAGTTAAAACTTATATACATATGTAGGCGTGAGACCAGGCGTTCAGTG
>NHNY01000018.1:0-101284 GCA_002786065.1 Microcyclospora pomicola
ATAAGCGAGATCAGACTACTGATGTCTTGAAGATGTGGAGAATGCTTACTAGCGAGTTTCCAACTATTGCGAAGATGGCACAGGACATTCACTGTATTCCTGCTTCTAGTGTTGGTGTTGAGAGAACGTTCAGTATTGCGCGACACCAGTCTCGTTACAACCGCAAGTACAGTGCAGTAACCTTTACTGCGCTTATGATGACACGCCATCGTCTTATAGCAGCAGCAGAGGATATCGACCAGGAGATGCAAAAGCTATTAGACGATCCTCTTACTCAGGATGATGTTCAGCAGGACTATACTGAAACACTCAAAGATCTTAACCAGATACTAGCGCACGACTGTATCAGCGACGACGAGGATGATCGTCGTGCTGCTGAACTCTCAAGCCACCTTACCCCTTCGACTACCCAAACAAGAAGGACATCGCCATCAAGTTCCCAGCGCCGCGTCTCCCCACGTAGCTCAAGATACTCCCAAGATTAGCTTTCATTGTGTAGAGCGTATATAGCGTGAACACCGAGTCTTGCAGTTATCTTACAATAGTGTGATTGGCAGTGTGATTGGCATTCTAAAGACCCTTAGTAAAGATTACAAGACCAAAATCTTGACAGTTACGTGATTGGCAGGTGATTGGCAGCGAAGCGCCGATTATGTAAGTGATCTGCACTATTTAGTGCCTAAACGGTTTTAGTCTATTCTAAAGGAGGAATCATGGGGAATTTTTGGGGCAACCCAAAAATTGGGTTGCCCCAAAATAGTAGGAAGAACCCCAATTATAGTTTGGGGCGAATCCCCAACCCAACCCACTTCCTACGGGTTGGGGAATCCCCTCCCCGTGGTGGCCTCTAGCTATTGTCGACTACAGTAGCGAGATACTGCGCAAGTACGCTAGTTGCTATATATCCGGTGATGCTAACGTAGGTCTATATAACGAACCGCGAGTACACGTCGATTGCGGTGTAGATTTAAATGCCCTAATACTTAAACTTATAGTAAGCATCTATTAACTAAGCATAGTTAGCTCCTAGCGTGATAACAGCGCTATAGTAGACTTTTACCTTACGAGTGCGTAAAGCGAGTCCCTCCGGATCTAGCGCTATCGCGATGTTAAACACGCGGTCGCTACCTGTAGCATAAGTACGTACGCGAGTAGCTATAAGTCGTCTATACGTACTGTCTAACTACGTTGTAGTTTGCCCTTATATATTAATATAGCTGCCTTCGTCTAAGGTTCTTACAACGTTCGTTATTAAACTCTTCCTTTAACAGCGTAAATAGGCGCTCGCGTTTACTCTCGTACTTACTCGTAAACACTCGCTTTAATAGACCTATCTTCTTCTAGATCTTCTTAAGCGTTAAGACAGTAATATTGTGACCTTCTAGACTAAGGATCCGGACGCTTTGTTCGTCTATAAGTTGTAGGACGTAAAAGTAATGCGATATTGCTGCTCGAAGCTCTAGTATATCTACGGTCCTTTAGTTAGGGGATTCGACACCCTAGTCTACGAGTTGTCTCCTAAGTGTCCTAAGAGTAATACTAACGTCGTACTAGTCTTTTATCTACTACAGTATCTCTACGTAGGTGGCCCTATTACTAACAGCTCTTTTAATATAGTCTTAGAATAGTTCTAGATTAAGGGGATAAGGCATTCCGAGTGCGCCGGCGAGCGTTACGAGTGTCCGAATATCTTTAAATACTACGTACGTACGTATATACGAGTTTATAGCTATATTAACAATGCGGTTGTTAAGATATTCGAGGTTGTTGATTAAAAGGATCTTAAAACTCGGATGTAGATGTAGCTGCAATAGCTAACTATAGCCAAATAGAGCTCCGTCCCGACCACGACTTTATTTGTTCTCGAATAAGACTAAGGCGATTGCTGTTCGACTATGCTACTATCGTTTGCAAAACAGCATTCGATGTACGACACGATCGAGCTTTTAAACGATTATATAATCTAATAATCCGTATCGTCAATCTACTAGAACCGGCTATTAAAGACTAGGGTGCCGCTATCTTAGGATATTAAGAATTAGTGCAGAATAACGTTCCTTCGGGAAACAACCTAGCGTACAAATCTATAATTCGTCCGTCCCTAGCTATATTCTACATCGACACTTAATTCTAAGTTATTAACGGAGTTAACGTACTAAGTAACAGGATTCAATCCTAGATTGAATAAATCTCCTTTACCTACATACGTAAAGTGTCCTATAAATACTAATTACTAGACTAGAATAGAGACTATAACTAAGGTAAGCTAGGAGCTACAAACTACCGCTACTTACCCGTATAGGAATACGCGTATAGAGGTCTTCCCTACGGCGTGTACGCTATCACGTAATGCACGATTTTATAAATATTGCACTATATTAATCGATTAATTGCTTAACAACTATAGATCTAATTGATCTAGCACTTGCTAAGTGTTATCTTTATAATAAACTAAACCTTTCTGCTATCTTAAAATTGCACAATGTAGACAGAAGCATACTCTCTAGGCGTTAGAGAAAGGTTACTGTTTTAGCTTAAGAATCCTTAGAAAAAGCACAATTACTATCTTATTAATAAGAGAGATCCCTTATAGATTATATTAATTAGTTATCTAAGTAAGGGCTCCTTCTAATACTAGCAATAGTTAACTACTTTGCCTCTAAGATTGTAGGTAAATTACTAGGGAAGAACTAGTCCTTAAGGTTCTATAAAAGGTAGTAAAACTAGCTTAAAAGCAGATATCTTAAACTACTAGATTTAGTAAGAAAAAAGGTAGATTTAATAGAAGAATATAAGGCATACTTTAATCTAATTAAGCTTAAGATTAATTAATATAAGGTATAGCTATATAATATCTACAATATAGATAAGAAAGGCTTCCTTCTTAGCTTCCTTATAAAGGCAAAAAGAATCTTCTTAAAGCAAGCTTTTAAGAGCAAAAGGATGCTAGGCAATATATAAGATAGTAACTATAAATAGATTATATTAATAGCTACAATCTGTGCTAATAGAATAGCTATTATACCTACTTTGATTTATAAGGCAGTTACTAGTAATATTTAAGACTTATAGGTTTAAGATCTTAATCCTTAGAAGTAACTAGCCTTCTTTGCTTCCTTACTAACTAGCTAGACTAATAACTAGCTTAGTTTTAAGTAGCTTATTAAAGTCTTTAACTATAAGACTAAGGTAAAGGTAAGAAGGCAATAGAGGTTGTTATTTATTAATAGCTATAGTAGTTACATTAATATAAGGTTTCTAAGCTAGTGCTAGTCTTAGAAGATCCTTGTAGCAGTTTATCTACTATATTTAATATATAGATTGTAGCTACTTAATATAGGTTTATTCTTACCTTTAGCTATCTACTATAGCTAAAGATTAGATACTTTTATCTATACTTCTTAAGGCCTGTTAGCTATAAGCAAAAGGGACTTCTTTTAGCTATTCTAGCTAGCTTATTAGACAGCCTTTTTATTAAAGAATATCCTTTCTGCTTAGTTAAAGACTAGCATTTATCCCTTTAATCTAGCTATAATAATCTTAATCTTTAAGTAAGAAGATAAAAGACTAGTATTATATAACAGCTTAAGCAGTTTAGCATTATTAACTACAGACTAGAGGAAGATTAGGACCCTTCTAAAAGAGGTTATCTTAGAGGTTATAGATAAACAAGATTAGCAGAAGGTCTATAAGCTTAATAATGCTATATTAACAATTACTACTTAAAATACCCTTCTTAAAGCACAGAATAAAGGCTTTAAAACAGTACTAATTACTAAGAAGAAGAGAAGGAAGAGAGGTAGGGCCTTATTTAAAGATCTAAGAGCAATTAATAGTTAAGGTATAACCTTCTTCTTACTAGTAAAGATTTAGTAGGCTAAGGACCTTTAAATATAAAGGGATTAAGTAAAGGAGGATTTATAGCAGCAAAAAGCAGCTTAGATTATAGCTAAGAAGCTAGACTACTAACTATAACAAGAGGTTACTATAGTAAAAAGGCTTAAGAGATCTTAAGTAGCTTAAGTAAAAAAGGATGCTATTGCTTAAAAGGTATACTAAAAGGCTATTAAAAAAGAGGCTAACTAAGCACACTAGCAGCTTTAAAACTAGCTAAGATTAACAGCTAAAAGGCTAAAGAAGAAGGACTAGCAAGTAGTTATAGCTAGTCTTAAGGATCTAACTATTAAAGCACCCTAAAAGTCTAAACAGCTATTACAGGCTATTTTATTAAAAGGCAGGATTATTAGACCACTAAGGCACTTTGATATATGAAAAGTTTATATAAAGGTAGCTACTAGCTTTAGCAACAACCTTAATCAAAAATTATATTAATATCTGCTATAGTTGTTGTGTTATAGCTGTTTAAAGTTGATGCTAATATGCTAGATTTTCGTGCATTACGTAGTGCCGTGCACGCCGCGGGGAAGACCTCTAGTGCACTTCTAGACTTGACTATATCTACCTCCTAGAACCTGCTTTACGAGGCTGGTCATCACTATCTCACTTCCACCTTGGACTCTGCATCGCTTCCCCTCGTAACAGCATCTCGATCATGGACGGGATCTTCACATTCCACCGTCTGGCATTGGCTTTCGCCGTCGTCATCGCATCTCTTCTTCTTCGGTTTCTGCAGCAATTGCACTTCCATCGTCGTCTATTTCGAAATCTTCCCGGACCACCACACTCGTATGTGTGGGGTCATCTACCATGTATCAACGCCGTGTTGCCAAAGATGCCAAAACGCTTCGCGCCGCAGACTCTATCTATGTTTCTGCAGGAAGAATTCAACCTTGGCGACTACTTTTACGTGGACTCGTTCCCCTTTGGGTTTCCCATTCTCTTCATCCATGACCCAGATCTGATGAACCAGATGACGGTCAAGCACTCAGCATTGAAGCACCCTGTCGTGGACGAGTTTATGATGAACATCGGCGGCCCCGGGAATCTGGTCAGCTCCGAAGGTGCAGAATGGAAGAAATGGCGATCTGCATTTAATCCTGGATTTAGTGCCTCTCATCTTGTGACTCTGGTTCCACAGATAGTGGAAGAGTGCGGTGTCTTTTGCGATATCATGACCGAGAAATCCAAGAACAAGACTCTCTTCCGTATGGAACCAGTAACCACGCGCCTGACGGTGGACATCATTGGACGTGTCATTCTCGATCTTTCTTTCAAATCGCAGTCTGGCCCGAACGAGTTTGTGGATGCTTTTGTGAAGCAGGTTCAATGGGCATCTATTGGAGCACAATTCAATCCTATCGAGCTCATCGATTTTCGCCGCCCGATCGTGCAAAGGTATTTGACATGGAAGATGGATCGCTACACATCCAAAGCCCTGGATGAGCGATTTGCGTCCCGTCAGCGCCGGGGCAAGAGTAAGGTCGTTGTCGATCTTGCTCTGGAAGCATATATGAAAGAAGTCGGGAAAGGCGGAGACGTGGATGTTTCTGAAGTCAGGGCCATCGACTCTGAATTCAAGCGTGCTGCCATTAGCAATCTCAAGACTTTCATTTTCGCCGGCCATGATACTACGAGCTCAACCATCGCTTACATCTACTACTACCTAGCGAAATATCCTCAGACATTGGCCAAGCTTCGTGCTGAGCACGACGCTGTGTTTGGCTCTGACGCTGAGAATGTTGCGACTTACATACAAAACGACCCGCGGATCCTCAACAAGCTTGAATATACAATGGCTATCATCCGCGAAGCTCTTCGCCTACAGCCTCCGGCGAGTACGATCCGAATAGGTTCCAAGGGCTTCTTCCTGCATGATCCCAAGACTGGCGAGGCCTTACCCACGGAGAACTTCATGCTTTGGCCCGTAGATGTGGGACTGCAACGTCATCCCGTGCACTGGGCCCCAGATCCTCACGCGTTCCGTCCGGAGCGTCACCTCAGCTCCTCCCAGAGCGATGCTTCAGCCAACTACACTTCGAACCCCGCTTGGGTGGCTTTCTCGAAAGGCCCTCGGAATTGCATCGGCCAAGAACTTGCCATCCTCGAAACGAAGATCATTATTGCCATGACTGTCCGGAGGTTCAAGTTTATGCCTGCATATGATGAGTTAGCAAGTCTGAAGGGAGATGGCAGTGGTTATCCCTCTGACACGCAAGGCGTACAGACGCAGTTTGGCGAGGAGGCGTATCAGATCCAGTTGGGCACTGCGAAACCAAGGGAGGGTATGCCTATGAGGGTAACGTTAGTCTAGTGGTAGGAAAATGGACCAAGTCGGTAGAAGGAAGGGTCGGACATGTTAAACTTATTGGCATTGAAGCAAATTCTGCAAGGTCCACTGTCTCGAGAGTAGGATGAGTACAGGGATGTCGCACAGAAGTTCACGACCAACACCATTTCCCAGCATGGTTGTCTACCTCAAACCCGACTACCCTCGCCATGAGGTCTTGCGCCAGTCAACCGGTCAGCTTTCATTGCAATCTGTGTCGGGATTTTTCACCTGTCCCAAGGATAATGATGGAAAGGAGAGAATGACTATATGCACAATAGCACATATTTCTCCTTGGTCGATATATCGACGGTCTTGGTCACACCCATACGCACATGCGACCGTCACAACGTCAAATCGGGTGCGCGGCGAGTCGTCGATCATGCAAGGACTCCACGATGCTGTATTGTGGTCGGAAAACAATGGTGGTGTTCGACCCCACATACCTTACAATCATCAAGCAAGGGGTTGACAACGCATACCTTTCGTGAGTTGCAATTTTGGGTGAACATCATGCCTGACATACCACCAACCTGCTGTTATGGTACACAATCATGTCTTCTTCCCTTGCGCTGACATGATCCAGCGAAGTCTTACGCTCGAATCTCCTGCCTTCCTCCCGATTGAGTCTGGCACTTCTCACAAATATCCTCCGGAACCTCAAGTTCAGCAACTAGCCTTCGTATCAGTCGGCATCTGCAGACCTTGCAATTGCTGTCCACGGTGCTCCCAGCTAAGCTCCATTATGGCTGTTGCTTTGCCAAGTTTGATTCGGCCACTAATACTAGGATTCACTGTGTTCCTCGCATATCTCTCACTCCGAGGCGTCAGAGAGCGTCAAGAGCAGATTTTCAACGTTGCTTTCTCAAACGTACCTCGTAACGCGTCCATCTTCGGAAGAGCCGACGGAGCTGAAACCGAATCTATTGTTCCCGATGAAGCTTTGTTCAAGGATGCGGTCAAGAAAGGTTGTGAGAACTTGGGTATGATGAGTGGCGACCCATTTCCGGAACAGAACAAGTTTACACAAGCGAGCTTCAGCGAGAATGGCTGGCAAGTCGAGAGTAATCCTGCTTTTGGGCAAGAGATCCTCATTTATCCAAAAGAGTTGAAAAGCTGGTTCAAAAATTTGCACGTCGGGGAGGGTTTCGATGCAAATGTTATTGTATACGCCGATCATATGCGAGGTGGTGTGACTGATGATGGGCCATACCATAAGGTTAATGGACATTACTACAACGCCTTCAATCCTGGCTCGGGTGTCATCACCTCATTGAGCAACATCTCACCTATCGTCGCCCATAAAGACGACAAAGATATTGTCCATCCGCCACTTGTTCGATTTTCTGATATTGTTGGGATTGCCTGGGGTGTTTCCTCGTCAGAAATGCAGCAGAACGGAGAGGAAGTCAAGCCGCTGGAGTTGTGGTTCCGTGTCGGTATCGAGAGAGGGTCCAAGACGCGCGAGGTGATGAAGCAGGTCATCCAACGGTATGGAGCTGAAGAAGACCCACCTCGCAAGTATCTTAGCCCTCCTCGTAGTGGAGGCTGGTGGTTCTCCGTGGAGGAGGACATGGGAAAGGCACTGATGGGAACTCCGCATGGCAATGGTGTAGCATGGGCATTAGCATCGAATCACGCGACTTTTGGTCGCCGGATAGTGACTCGGATCGCAATGTTCCGGCTTCAACATTTCAACTTCGCTTTGTTCGAAGAAGAGACCACAGAAGCCGACAGCAAATGGTGCCTTCTGTTTGCCATTGACAAACTCCCCGAGTATGCAACACACCATGGAGCCGCTCGTCGGGACCTTGCTCCACGCCGGCATGAAGCGGCGTTGGGAGCGACAGCCACTGCTGTAGATCCAGCTCTGCACGGGGGATCGAGTCTTCAAGCGGAAAGAGTAACTCAAGTACTGCAAGGCGCTGGAATCGACCCAAACCATTCCACTGGACCAGGTCTCATAAAGAAACGAGACCCTCTTGCTCGATCCTACGCTGAAGCTGGATCGAGCCATGCTACATCAGGATGGCAGTCCATAGCTTTACATGAAAGAGCGTCACCGAAGTCCAAGAACGAGGATATGAAGGAAGAGGAAGAGCAAGAGGACAAAGAAATGCAAGAAGAGGAAGTGGAGGAGGATGAGATGATGGAGGACGAGGAAGAGCAAGAAGACGAAGAAATGCAAGATGAAGCAGAGCAAGAGGACGAAGAAATGCAAGACGATGAAGTTGAGGAGGATGAGGTGATGTTTGCCGAGGACGAAATCGCCGAGGCGGAACTAAAGGCTATAGTCGAGGATGCCGCCCACAAAGGCGCCCGGAATGCGAATTTGATGAGCGGATACCTTTTGGATCCGCAAAACCAGTTTCGTGAAGCGTCTTTGGACTCAAGTGGCTGGACAGAGTCTGCCTCCCCTCGACATGACCGCGACCCTGATGTGGTATCCCCAGATCTGTATAACATTTTCAAAAAGCTCGGCATCTCAACGGCACGGGATGACAATCAGATCAGATATGCTGACCTTATACATGCGCCATCAGCCCCAATTGGCAGTGAACTCGTGGCTCCTTCTGGATTCTATTACAACGCCTTCAACGTGCCCTCTGGTACCATTGTTTCTTTGGATAATTGGTCGCCGCTTGCAGATTGCGCCAGACGTGGGCTTCCTCAGACTATAGTACCGCCACTCCACCGACTGTCCGACATGATAGGAATCCAGTGGGGAAAGCTGGCGGGAGACCAGAGAAGCGAGAGTAAGCCAGTAGGTGAACTCAAATACTGGTTTCGCATGAACGTCCCCGAACTTAGTCCGACTAGGGAGGTCATGACCGCGATCCTCATCAAGACTCGGACGTCTAGCAATGTAGAAGATCCTCCGAAATGGCCAGGATGGACATTCCCAGTCGCGGACGACGTGCGAGGACAGGCCCTGCTCGGCACACCCCATGGCAATGGTGTAGCTATGGCTCTGGCGACGAATCGTGAGACCTTCGGCAAAACAAAGACTGTATCTGAGGTCACCATGTTCGCTGTCGATAATCACAATAAAAGCCCCAACGACGATGTGTTCTTGTGGTGTCTCCTATTCCACGTCGTCCCACTGAGTGAACGGCTCGGTGAGAGTGCTTTACTGGGGCCGACGCAGGATCTGATGCAGATGGTCGCATAGCAAATTCTCGGCCACGCGGATCAGGCTACAACCGAACCTATCATCGCAGCTGCTGCATACATGGGCGCACAAGACCTGGCTGCATTGCACGGTGGCCATTCCAACCCGAATACCTTCACATTAGGTGATCACGAGAGGCTTGGTTGGACCATTGGCCTCAGGAAGGAATCTCGACCTACGCTCCGAACCCGCGTTCCTTCTATGCACCAGATGTTTCTGCAATTCTTTTCAGATGACGAATGGTTCGACAGTGTAGCGATTTATGCTGATCGTGACCAGCCCAACTCTGGGGTCAATGCCCCAACTCGAGCCCCTTAACTCTCCACAGGCTGGCCCTGCTCCGTCAGAGACACCGTAATTCCCCGAGACGATAGCATGGCAAGCACATCAGTGCTTCGGATGTCATACCGCTCGCAGGAAGCACGACCCTGGACAGCAGGCATTAGACAGGAGAACGTGACGCACGTTGACTAGTTCTCGAACTACAAGCTGTTGGAGATGCATCGGCCCAAGAACTATTTGACGTCTGACCACAGATTTCATATCGAGCGGCATTTTCAAGATATAAAATCAAAGTGGCTGTGCACTACGATATCCCGCAGCAGCCTCGCAGAAAGCGACAGCCATTGAGGCCAGATGACTGTACCTTTCACTACCTAGACCAGAAGGACTCAGGAGATGTCGAGAATGGCGCTCATCTGCATACTGCACTGGTCCCGACCCGATGAAGATTATACCCTTGCACAGCATATATGTATTCCAGTATCCTACCCTTCATCATAGATATACAACGAGGATTACTTACCCTATAGCATTAACAAGACATATATACTGCTAGATTCAATACATACAATATCTCCAAACCTCGTCCTCTATACGGCACGTGAACATGGATTTGCTGAGCACGAAGCTATGTGGCTCTTGTGAATCAACATGTCTTCTGCCTAGCCGGTCTTTGCCTTTGGTTGTTAGGTCTCCTTTTGTCTTTTTAACCCTCCTCAGAACTCTTCTCATGTTACATAACGTATACCCCTTCTCGCAGCTCCTATGCACGTATGTCATTGACGTGATCGATGTGTAAGAAATGAAAAGGTCCTGTCATTGGATTGGCAAAAGTGACAGGCTCACACGTATATATCATGTACGAACTGTAAGGGTAAGCTTTCATACATCGGACGCACTTGCTAAACAGATCCGCTCCGTCATATTCCCGAGAAAATGAAGTCATTCACAGACCAAACACGCCCAACGCTCAATCATCTTCAAACACAAACACGTTATCACTGCTCTGCTCGATGACTCGTCGGCGCCTTGGTGGCGATACAACCTCGTACGCGACCTCCGACTGCGGGTCTGTGACGACGGACGCCGAGACCGAGTCTCGTATCGTCCTGCGTCTGGGCTCGCCTTCGTGGTCCGACGGTGAAGACGGCAGTCTGGGGAAGGACTTTCGCGTTGCAGGCAATTTATCAGTGCGTTTTTGAGATGTGGTGAGTGGGAATGGTTCGGAGTTCCGCTTGGGTTTTCGTTCGGTCTTGTCCGCAGAGTCGTCCGATTGCGAGAGCGGTTTACTTCGTTCTTCGAGCAATTGTGCTCTCACGCGCCGCGTCAGGCGTTGGGTGGAGTCTGGCTCTAGCTCCTCGAGTTCATCCTTGTTGGCGGACCGTCCTCTTTCTGAGCCGGATGAGTCTTCGACTGCCTCGAGGAACTCGACCCAGCCTTTGCCTTGTCGGGTGATGTTTACGCCTGGTTCGTCAATGCTGAGGCTATGTTTTGACTTCTGCGTGGACGGATGAGCCCTTGGAGTCGACTTCGATGCGGGCGATGATGCGTTATCGATGGCGCTTTGAGCTGCAGCAACTCCGCCTCGATTTTGTAACTTGGTCCTTTTCCAAGGCCGGTTTTCATTAGACAAAGAAGCAGCGTTGTGGAGCGTATCGCGCGCGTCTCTTGCTTGAGAGGGATCGCGAACTTTCTTCGGCCTTCCTCTTTTTCGCGGCTGAGGAATGCTTTCTTTGTGCAAACCACTCAGATCATTCGCCACATTTGTCGGTGCAGCACGCTTGATAACAGCATCTCTCTTCACCGGCGCCGACTGCACATTACTCGACCTCTCACTGATCATGCGCTCAGCCCTGAGTCGTCCCATCTCCTCGCCCAGTCCTTCATTCGCCTTCCGCAGCTCCTCGTTCGTGGCTGCCAAAGCATCTAGACTTTCCTTAAGGCGTGATAGCCTTTCTCCTCCTTCAGAGACCAGACCGCGCAATCGATTCAGCTCAGCTGTGATTTTACCGAGCTGAGCTACATTTGGCTGCCGGTCCAGCTTCTTCAGGTTCTGCTCATACATCCGCAATCCATTCTCGGCCTCTGCGACCCGTTCCAAGAGGACCTTTTCCTTCTCGGCGAGCTTACTTCTCTCCGCCTGTCCATCCTGTTCGAGTGCGTTGACTCTCATCGCCACTGAGTCACTAGCGTCGTGAACGTCTGACAGCTTCGTCTGAACCCTCCCTTCGAGATCCTGCATCCGAGAATGCAGACCCTGCGCGTTCAGTTCACGGACATCCTTGTCAATCGCAGCTAGCCGCTCGTTGTGGCGATCTGTCATGGCTTCCAAGACTTTCAGTCGCTCATTGTATTCCGTCTGTGAGATAGTTCCCTGCTGATGTTGTTTATGCATCAGAGCGAACTCACGCTTCAACTGATGGCCGAGAAGTAATGTGGCATGATGCTGCGAAGGACTTGCTTCAGCTGCCATCTTGAGCGGAACTCGATGTGTTGGTTTGGGTTCAGTCAGCCACGATGGTCTAATACTGAAGAAGAGGAGTAATTGATTCTAGACATGAACGTTTTGTCACTTCGTCACTTCATTCATGATACGTCGTGTCGATGAGTAGGTAGGTAGGTGAAGTGATATAATAAGCGGACATTACTCGTACTCGAACGCGATCAGGCGCGTCTCAACACGTCACGTGGCAACGAGTTCACATCATTTATGTAGCCAGAGACATCTTCACAGCACACGAGAGCACAATCACTTTAACAACGGCTGTACGCTTGTGTCTACGTACGAAATCGCAATGTAACCTAAGAAGAAACATCGTGATTCCGAGCAAAACGCCAGGACAAGACTCCGATCTAAGAAATAGCGCAAGCAAAAGTGTTTTGGCGCCTTCTTCATCAATAGCACTCCCGGCGCCTCTTCGAGTATGCATGATTGCTATCAGTTTCCACACTCCTCTGAGCGCTATTGCACAAGCCTGTGGCCAAGCTTATGCCTACTTTTGTATAATGCTCCTTGCTCAACAACGTGTCGTCAGCCGACACGGCCGAGACACGGTTGAGCTAGAGCAAAGGTCTGGTTTCGTGGGATGAAACGCTTAAATGAGATCTGCAATGAGAATTAGCAATTGCTGGTGTCGCGAGTAAAGATCAAGCAAGCTTACCAGCGACGTTCATGGGCATCTCCTCGATTTGAGTGCTGTAGAACTGTTCAATCTCACGCATCATGCGCACATCATCTGCGGTGACGAAGTTGATGGCCACACCCTTCCTTCCGAAACGACCGCCACGACCGATGCGGTGAATGTAGTTCTCACGGTTTGCGGGCAGATCGTAGTTGATGACCAACGAAACTTGCTGCACATCAATACCACGGGCGAGCAAGTCAGTGGCGATCAGGACACGAGAAGAACCGGAACGGAACTCCTTCATGATGACATCACGCTGACCCTGGTCCATGTCACCGTGCATGGCGGAGACAGTGAAGTCACGGGCAGTGAGCTTGTCGGTGAGCCAGTCGACCTTTCTGCGGGTGTTGCAGAAGATGACGGCTTGAGTGATGGTGACGGTCTCGTAGAGATCGGAGAGGGTGTCCAACTTCCAATCCTCCTTCTCGACAGCGATGTAGAACTGCTTGATACCTTCGAGGGTGAGTTCATCCTTCTTGACAAGGATACGGACGGGGTCGCGCATGAACTTGGTGGTGACCTCCAGAACGTCCTGAGGCATGGTGGCAGACAGAAGGACGACCTGAGTGGACTGGGGGAGCAGCTGGAAGATGTCGTAGATCTGCTCGGTGAAGCCGCGAGACAACATCTCGTCGGCCTCGTCAAGGACGAACATCTTCATGCTGTCGGTCTTGAGCACACGACGCTGGATCATGTCGTGGACACGGCCGGGGGTACCGACGACCACCTGGGGGCCGTCTTGCAGGGCCTTCATGTCATCCCGGACGCTGGTTCCACCGATGCAGGCGTGGCACTCGATGTTCATGAAGTCACCAATGGCGACGACGACCTTTTGGATCTGTTGAGCAAGCTCACGGGTGGGGGCGAGGATCAGAGCCTGGCAAGCCTTGATGTTCGGGTCGATCTTCTGGAGGACAGAGATGGAGAAGGTTGCGGTCTTGCCGGTACCGGATTGTGCCTGAGCGATGACATCGTTGCCTGCGATGTGTGAGTATGTGTTTGTCGTTGTAGGAGGTGTATTCCTCCGCATGTGCAGCGGCTAATTTCCCAACCGTTGCAACAAGCAAGGAGTTTCGCTGAGATGTGGCGTACCTTTGATGACGGGCATGATAGCACGCTGCTGGATGGCCGAGGGTCGCTCGAAACCGTAGGCGTAGACTCCACGGAGGAGCTCGGCCTTGAGGTTCATCGCATCGAAGCTGTCGGTGGTCTCATCGTAGTTGGACTCGATCTGGGCTGTGGTGGGCTGAGGTCAGCGATCTTGTGCGTTCACTCATGACATCTTGCCCCTCCTCCCACCATGCCAATACAGCATCAAGCAGTCAGGAAGAGCGCAGGAGTCAACTTACTCGCCTCGATATCCTCGAGACCTTTTCCGTCAGCCATGATTGCGGTTTTGGTGGAAGGCTCACTGGCACTGCGCCGTGAGCTGCGAAAAGCGTGAGTGGGTGGGCGGGGGTCCTCGGTGGCCTCCGCGCGGTGAGTGTGGTGAAGTAGACTGGAAGACTAGATACCGGACTCTCTGAAAGGAGAGTCGAAGGGTTCTAGCGGTGAGCGGTGTGTTTGAAGTGGTGGTGAAGGGTGGGATGTTGGATGGGGGAGACGTTGTGCAGCGGCGCGCACAATATAGAACGAACTTCTGAAAATTTGGCCTTCTGGCGCTAGTGGGAAAGTCGACGGGGCCGTCCGTGCACGGGTCGTCGACGCCGGCCTGTGACGATGCGCAGTCACGGAAAAACGATGATTTGCAGATTCACCAGATGATTCGCGTGTGACTCGACGGTGGCGAATACTGCTTCGGTGGCAAGACTCAGCATTTGAGTCCAGATTGGTACGGCACAGACGGAGCAAGACTTCAATCACGCTTACTTGGTGCCACCCACTTCAGGATGACTCTTCCCGTGGCTGTGGCGCTGAATGGAGAGACGAGAAATACACCGTGGGAATCAGATGCTCGACCCGTGAAGAGACAAAGAACGAGTTCGAGCGGATCGCAAGACGAGTCATCTTCGAATCAACACAGCAGTCTGGTCAGACGCCATCCTCTTGGCATTCGACCGGCAGGAAATGCACTTACGGCCACGGTGAATTCGAAGTCAGCATGTGGAAATTATGCAGCGTTGCCGGACGAGCTGCTGGCTTTGTCGCTCGAGTACCTCCATTCCGCGGATCTGTTACGCCTAGGAGGAACTTGTAAAGCCTTGTATGCATTCACCAGGAATGAGGAGCTGTGGCGGGCTCTGTTCGTAGAGTAAGTCGTGTCGTTTCATGCCAGAAGAAGCATTCCTGGGAGCTCAAGCTGAGAGGAAATATCAACGGTAGGTCTCCTCCAGAGCATTTCGCTTGGAAAGGTTCATGGCGCTCTACGTATCTTGCGCAGTCATCTGACAAGGAGCCTCGAGTGGACTGCTCTAACCTGTTCTCTGATGTGCTTCATCGACCATTCTTCTGTGCTCATGTCCCACTGAACGAGTATGCTGCCAACATACCCAAACAGAACGCTATCACGCGACTTGAAGACCTCACCCCTGAAGAGTTTCAAACGAAATGGGTCAACAGGCCCTTCATCCTCACGGCGCCTGTCAAGAAATGGCCAATCTATCAATCATGGTCCACGGAGCGTTTGCTAGAGAAATATGCCAATGTGTCTTTCCGCGCCGAGTCGGTGGATTGGCCCCTCAAGAACTACATGGAGTACATGACCAACAACCACGACGAGAGCCCGCTCTACCTCTTCGACCGCGCCTTCGCGGAAAAGATGAATCTCACGGTCTCCTCGCAGCCCGACAATGACGCCGACTACTGGCCACCGTCCTGCTTCGGAGCCGACCTCTTCTCGGTCCTCGGCCAACAACGCCCCGACCATCGCTGGATGATCGTCGGCCCTACCCGCTCCGGCAGCACCTTCCACAAAGACCCCAACGCGACGAGCGCGTGGAACGCCGTGCTCAAGGGCAGCAAGTACTGGATCATGTTCCCGTCGTCCGCCGCGCTTCCCCCGCCTCCAGGCGTCTTTGTCTCCGCCGACCAAAGCGAAGTCACCAGCCCCCTGAGCATCGCCGAGTGGCTGCTCGGCTTCCACGCCGAAGCCCGTCGCACCCCCGGCTGTATCGAAGGTATCTGCAATGAGGGAGAGGTCCTGCACGTCCCGAGTGGCTGGTACCACCTCGTCCTCAACCTCGAGCCCAGCATCGCGCTGACGCAGAATTTCGTCCCGCGGAAACGCGGTGGCGCCGTGCTGCAGTTCCTGCGCGATCAGAAACAGAGTATCAGCGGCTTCGGCGATGATGTTGTGAATCCCTACGAGACGTTCGTGGCGAGACTGAAAGAGCATGATCCGGAGGTCTTGGCGACGTGTCTCGCGGATTTGGAGAGGATGGGCAAGGGGAAATGGGAGCAACTGACGAAAGTCGCGGAGACAGAGGAGGACGGAGAGGCAGGTGGATTCGCGTTTGGGTTTGGCGGTGATGACTCGGATGTAGACGTTCCATAGCCCAATGATCCAAATTGCGAACCTCATCCTGATACGCCTGAATCCTGCACTGTCTCCTCACGTCTCCTTAAACTCATACCCGCCCTCCTTATCCCTGACCTCCACCCTCAACCTCGCGGCCTCCACCTCCTTCCCGCCCACCCTCATCCCGGCCTCCATCACATCCCCACCCACCACCTGCCCCACCCCCTTCGGCGTCCCAGTCAGCACAATATCCCCCTTCTCCAGCGTCATGACGCGCGAAATATCCCGCAACTGCCGCGCGACATCAAACAGCATCAGCGCGGTGCTATCCCTCTGCCGCTCCTCGCCATTCACACTTAACCACAACTCCACATCCTGCGGGTCCGCCACCACGTCCTTCCCCACCGGTCCCGCGAACGGCAGGAACGTGTCGAAGCCCTTGGCGATCGACCACGGCAGGCCCTTGCGCTTCGCCTCCTCTTGCACGTTGCGGCCCGTCATGTCGATGCCGAGGATGTAGGCGTCGATGGCGCCGAGCAGCGCGGCGTTGGGCGTCGAGTCGGGGACGTCGGAGAGGCGGGCGCCGAGCACTAGCCCGAGCTCGACTTCGTAGTGGAGTGAGACGCCGCGCGGACGCAGCACGGGGCCGGTGTTGGCGGCGAGCAGCGAGGAGGGCGGCTTGAGGAAGAAGAAGGGCTGCTTGGGCGTCGTGTTGTGCAGCTCGCTGACGTGGTCGGCGTAGTTGCGGCCGATGCACATGATCTGAATGAGAGGGGAGAGGGTTAGCGGAGCGGCGGAAGAGGAGGGGGATCAGAAGAGAAGACCAACCTTGCGGCAGTTGCTGCGAATCGACTCGAGCGCGGCGGCATTGTCGGTTCGTCGACGAGCGGTCGTGGCGGCGAATGTTCGTACACCGTAGCTGGCGAAAGCGTTTGAGGGACCAGTCGTCTTCGCCGTCCGCGTGACGGTCTGGGTGAACTGTGAGACAGCTCTCGCGCGGCATGCCATGGTTGCGGCGCAAGTCCCAGACTGGGGTTGGAGGATCTTGTGGAAGTTTCCTCGCTGGTACCTGGTTTGACTGAGTAGGTAGCTCAAGCGTCAAGATCCAATCCACGCTGCTGATCTGGTTATTGGTATGAGGTCGTTGTATGCAGTTGGTGAGATGGAGCCAGCATTGGACAATCTGACGTCCCTCCATAGCTCCGCTACGCGGCATTGGCCATCGGCAATGGACGGTATCCGACAACCCACCTAACGTACGCCAACAACAGGACGACACTATCGAACAGGACATCGCTCCATTCGTCCGGAGAATCGTGTCAATGGCACGAAATGCATCGGTGGGTTCCATCGTCGAGATTCAGGGGATGTATGTATGTATGTATGCTACATCAGTCATATCATAGGTATCATATCATACACCTACGGTACCTTGCACTTGAACGAAAAGGAGCCAAGGCATGTTACAGCCAGGCGGCGACGATAAGGTCTAAACAACACTTGCTAGGCCATGCCGTAGAACAGATCAATTGATGCTAGTACAGTACAATGCTTTCATGTCAGGACTCCGGTCCACCCCATAATTTTAGTTAACTCCTACTTGCGTGAAAGCGTTGATATTCTAAACTGTATGACTCGCAATGCACCTCTCCACAGCTGCTCAAGGATAATCGTGATACTCAGTCGAGTAGCCCAGATTACTCGGCTTGCGGACATGCGACGAGGTATGGTGATGATGGTATCCCTTCTCGTACATCGAGCTGGGCGAGGCGGAGCGCGCAGGCAGATACGACGAGCCGGCCGGGGCGGAGGAGCCGCGCATGCGACGCTCCTGCTCGAAGTCGCCCCAGCGCTTCATGGTGATCTTGGAGCTGTCGAACTCGCCGTCGCCGTCGTGGCCGCTCTTGCCGGTGCCTTTCACCTCGCCAGCGGTCTGGCGGGTGTCGCCCCAGGAGAAGTCGTCAAAGTGCCAGAAGGCGTAGGTGGGGAGGATGAAGTTCCAGACGGGGAGAGAGAGCAGGTAAATCAACATCCAGCCGACGTAGACGACGCGGTGGGCGGTGACGACGATGAGAAGACCAGGGAGACCAAGGATGAGTCCAAGCAGGACGAGCGGGATGACGGGGATGGGAGAGTGCTCGATCCCGGCTTTGATGGCGATGGCAACTAAGACAGAAGTCAGTACATGGGCTCTCGGGAAGTAGCAGGAAGGGCAGCAAGGCGAATACTTACTGACGTAGAACGTGAAGGCAATGGCAGCCGGAAGAACCAGCGTGCCCACGAGCTCGATGAAGACGACAAATTGCATGCTGAAGCAGAACGTTCCGCATAAATCGCGGACTAGCACCAATTCCATCAAATTGTGCACGGTCGAGTTGATCCATCTTCGGCGTTGCGAGAGCAACACTTTGAACTCCTCAGGTACGGTGGTCTTGCAGACGGCCTGCGGGATAAAGACCTGCTTGCGCTTGGGAAAGGTCTTCAGCATGAGTGTCGAGAGATAACGATCCTCACCAAGCAGCAGCAGGTTCTTCTTGTGTAGTGTGTCGACCACGTTCTCCGAGTAGTGCTCCACGATATCTGGGTTGGCAAGAATGGGCACCCAGTAGTTTTGACCACCCTTCGGGGTCTTGATGCGGTACATGCAGAAACAACCAGGCAGACAGGTCACACCACCGAACACCGATTCAAAAGATTTGGCCTGGTGATGAGAGATGAAGTACTCAAACACCTGGATCATCGACACCCAGCTGGCGGTCTTGTTGGCAATCTTCGTCTCTCCACAGAGACCCATAATCTCAGGATCCTTGACCATGGCCGAGATCATGTGGGTCAGCGAGTCAGGGAAGACTTTGGTGTCGGCGTCGACCATGAGCACTATCTCGTAGAAGTCGGGCGAGATGCCCGTGATCTTCCAGATACCGTTAAACATCTCATACTCGAGTTCGGTCATCCGCTCGTCGAACATGACTTTCTGAAGGAAGGACATGAGCACGATCTGGGAATCACGCTTGCCTCTGTTTCCGGGCTTGGGTGCTCGCTTTTCGGCAGGAGTGCCGCATTTGACGACGAGCAGGACCGGGACACGCTGTTGTTTCTCGATTGGAATGATGCTGTCACGGCCGTAGTCGTAGAACCCAGCGTAGATCTTGGCCATGTTGTGACGTTTGCTGCCAGACGCAACCGCAACATATGAGAAGGCCTGCACCTCTTCTTCGGGCACGACAAGCTCTCTCATCATACCCAGACAAGCATCAGGTGTGGACATGGATTCGCCTTTACCTTTGATCATACCGTCGCAAACAATAAACATGAGCTTGTGGCTGTTGGGGTAGTCTGTCATGGCGATCGAGTCGAGCGTCGTACGAATACCTTCTGGTCCCTCGGAGTATGCAGTGACAAGGCAGATGGAATGCGCGAGTGGGTAGCCAAACGGTTGCCACTCCGGTGGTGGCTGAGGTACCACAGCTTCATGGACGAATCCATGCGGTCCGCTGGCATCTGTCTCGGTAGGCAGTACACTGCTGTAGCGGCTTCCTTCACCCGTGCCACTGTGTCGTCCGCTCTCGTTATATGTAGGGAGAGTCATCTCCGAGCGGTTCTGGTTGCCGTACATTGATGGAGTACCACTAGCTGGCAGCAGACGAGCAGTACTCTGCTGGCTTGCCATTGTCGTTGGCTGAGGACGATGTTTGACGATGCTTCGCTCGATAGCATAGGGGCTTGTGAACCGACTCGTGGTCGGGAAGAAACTACCGCGCTTGGCACCGCGTGCACCAGCGTCCGAAGCAGGGTCAGTCATCTTGGGCGCTGGACGGTAGATATCGTCTGTCCACTCTTCAATCTGTTGTTCGCGCTGCTTTCTGTTTCCCGACATGCTTGTCTTGTTGGCTGCGTATTTGCGGCAGAGGTACCACTGGAAGGCGATGGCAAGGACGAATTTGGCTAGCACGATCGACAAGATGAAGATGAGCGAGACGTACAGTACGACCTTGGAAGCGATGCAACCGACGGTTTCCGTGTCGATGGAGCCGACTTTGATGATGTCCTGAAAGCACTGTGCCACCTGTTTGTTGGCACCACCGGAGAAGGCTAAAGTCACATCAACACCTTGTAGGGCTGTGTTCTCACGAATGTCATCGAACATGGTGGGATAAGTGACCTGACTGGTGTTGAACCACTTCAGAAGGTCCAAATCGAGGACATCTCCCGAATAGACGACGAGGTTCCTGCTCTTGTTCTTGACATCGTCCCAGGTGAAGTACACATCTCCAGAACTGCGGAGGTCGTAAAAGTTCTCGCGAGCAGTCTTCGAGGTGTGGCACGAGTAGCCTAGGTAGTACGGCATGGTTTTGTTGGGGTTCGCGTTGTCAGATCCATCCTGGTTGAATGGATTGCAGGGGAAATACCACGCCAGATTGTCGTCGTCGTCGGTCGGCACATCTGAGCCTTCCGCGAGCGTGATCAAGCCTTTGCACGCGCCATTGACATTCTGGAAGAGGAAGCTGCCATCCTGCCCACCATGCGGCACATCCATATCGTAAAGAACGTTACCTCTATCCGCAATGCCCCTAGCAAGCGGATGGTGGGAAGTCGAAAGGTAGTATGCCTGTCCGTGGAAAATCATGTAATCAAGCCCGATGTGGTTGACTTTCAATCGAAGCGGTCCACCACCGGCACACACTGTGGCCGTGAAGCCGAATGTGAGATAACCGACGAACGCCATGATCAGCGCGATGATGCTGATCAAGCCCATCTTTTCTCGCCAAGCTCGTTGTTGCTCTTTCTGCTTTTTCCCAAAGCAGCTGAGGATGAAGTTTGGACACCAGAAGGTGATCAGATGGCAGTATGTGCCCCAGAGCGAGGGTGTCCCCGATGCTTCACGAATCTTCTGTTTCCGCTTCTCCTCCGCCTCGAGGGCCTGGACGTCTTGGGTGGCCTTGCGGCTCAGCTTGGCTGGCCTTCGTTTCGTGCCACTCTTAGACTTGACCGTGCCGCTTCTCGTCACGTATGTGTCTCTCCCCGTTGGTGATGAAGCCTCATTCTTCGTGACGGGCGACTCAGGCGCGAGCGTGGTTGCATCGTCTTCAAGCTGTGGATCTCGACCAGTGGTTGATGGCATGACATGCATGTTCGCGGCATGCTGGCGGTAATGGAAGTCTGGGTCATCATGATCATTCCTCCTTCGCTCAGGTCGGACCAAGCTCTTCTTCCTCGTGAAGTCCTTGTTTGCATCGAGCATCGGATCACGATCTGTATAGATCTTGCTAGGAGAAGGCATGGCCCTCACAGCAACATCCGGCGCCGTTCGTTTCCGCTCCGGCGTAGGTCTGACCGGCGCAGCGCTCTCATATTGTCCGGCCGAACTCCGTCTCCTACTTCTATGTCGTTGCAGTTCGCGGTCGTCTCTGACACGGTCTCGACTGCCGCTGGGTCGTCGTGCCCGTTGCGGAGATTGTGGCTGGTCCATAGCGCCGACAGAGGGTCGACGACCGCTCTGGGAGTATCGTCTCGAGGATGAAGGCGGACGGGTGCCTCCGTGGCGGGAGCTCCGTCTCGATTCGCGGTGATCTCGGTGTCGAGGCGAGGTAGGATCTTGTGAAGAAGACATCTTTCGATGGTATTTGGTGGGAGTATCGCCGGCAGGCTGGTTGTGATTGGGGTCGTGATCACAAGCGCATTCCACGTCAATGGCTGCTCGCCGTGGCTAAGGCTGACGTGGCGTGCTCACGATGCAGGAGGTCCTCTCAAGCGAGCGTCCAAGATCAAGTAGACCGCTGCTGGACAAAGCGAACGTGGTAAATGGAATGGGTGAGGTCTTCGGCAGCCGGCGAGGATTCAACAAACGAAGGATCCGTTTGGAATGGCGGAAGTGTCTAGCAGTGGTGTCCGTGGTGGAAGGAAATGCTGTAGCAACGAGTGTCCTGGTCCAGGCTGACAACAATGAGAGGATGTCCACCTAGGAGTGTGGTGTAAGACCAGATGTAAGCGGCCGCGCAGGCGTATGTCGGTTGCTGGGGGAGAGGTGAAAGATTGTTCAGGTCAGTGTGTGTTGTGTCTGATGGCAAGCCAGCGTGAGCCTCAGGAAACAACGGACGGACCCCTGGCGATCGAGAATGGCCAACCAGCAGGCATGCGCTTGTTATGGGTGGGGCAAGGCGAGCGAGTCTATTTTCGAGCACAGCATCACCGATGCCTTAGCATTCCTTGACACACATGTATACGACGTCGATGAACTGCACACTACTATTTCTGCTTCCACATCGTATTCTTCACCATCATCATCGATACAACATCGATAATACTGATGACAGTCCAGCTGCCATCAGTATCTATATTGGCATGCAAAATTCGCTAGTGGCCATCTGTGCGTCTAGCCGCCACGTTGCCATGGCCTAGTCCGCCATGCCATCCTTCCGGCGATCCGTCCATCGCCTTTTCCCCAGACCTTACCACACTTCATCACACGAGTGGCGAAGACCCTAGCAGCGTTCACGTCCGACACCTGCTGGATACACTTCTTCGTTTTTGTTCTTTGCTACAGGAAATGCGCAATTGTAAACACGTCGAGCCTACAGAAGGAGGCCATACCAGACAAGCCAAGGCCAGGGGTGCATTCAGCCTGGTGGTGACGAATGCCCTCCAGCCCCAACTCATGCAGCTATGGCGTCCTGCAGATGCTGCCGCCATCCGTCTACGCGCCAAGCAATCCATCCTGCTAGCTGAGTTTTTCAGGAATGGCCACTCATGATCGTTCTCTAGCATCAGCACGGAAACAATCTGGCCGAGACGGATTGTCCCCATCTTCAACTAGTCGAGCAATAAGTTCACCGCGAACTGAATCGCTAGCATCGACGTTCATCTCGCTCCGTCAGGCGCACCTCCCGGCCAGATCCGGTGGCGTGATATGTCCGGAGCTGCTGTATCACACGTACTATAGACATGGGCGGCGTTTGCTCCTACTCTGTACTGGCGGGACAGACAGGTACAGGTAGGGTCAAGTCAGGCCGAAGAGATATGCCTTTGACTTCGACCCCTGCAGCAGGAGAATTTGATGCTTGAGATCCACCATCTACAAATGCACCCCTGTCTTCTAGTGCTGGTGTCTCTGTTCTTGGCAGCTTCGAAGATCTTCATGAGATGACCCTCTCCTGTTCCATTCCATGTGAAATCAAACGTCCGTCGCCCGTTGCATCATTAGCGAACACAACGTTCCCCGCGGCCCTGCTTCCTGAAGTCCAATTGTGCTTGACTAGCATCCCACGCTGCAACTCTACCTTTGGCCCATCAGGCTGACCAGGTAAAGTATCGTATATACGGCCTATTTTAGCCACGATCAGGCTCTATTTGGTCATCTGACGATCTGGACATGACAATTCGGTACGTAAAACCCTCGAAGCTTAAAAAAGTTCCTGGTCCCGAGGGGAAGAGACGGCGTCGGGCCTTGTCTGGCTTCATGTTCCCGCCGGTACTGAATGTTTATTTGGCTGACCATCAATGTTTGTAGAATAAGCACGACACAGCAAACAGCAACAAACCTTGGGCTGAAGACAGCTGTTCGACGACCAACGACCGACCTTCATTCCTACAAAATCCCTCCATTCCAGCCAACTGCGTCATCAGCCGTGCACACGCGTGGTTCGCTTTGATTGCTCAGCGTCGGATCTCGGGGCATACTTTACGAACCTCTGTGGCGCGTTAGTGGTATGGCACAGACGGATCAGCGCCAGCACGCTTCCGAACGAACAGGTACCTCCCCAAGTCAAGAGCTATGGAACACCCGGCAAGACAGCTGGCCTGCTGGTCAACCCGATCGAACGTTCCCCCAGCGCGACCCCCTCCCTCCCTTCAACCAACTCGACGTGCGATTACAAGAGACGCCCGTGAGCCCAGTCAACATCAGTCCACCACAGAGGGTCGCGGATCCTGAAACCGCATCGATCCGAGGGATGCCGTTGGCGGGAATTCAGGAAGACGGAGGCATGGGATGGCGAGTTCACACACCAGATTCGTTGACGCTGGGAGACTCGGTGATATCACTGCCCGTCCGGACAGGTCCGGTCAGATTGGTCGAGAAAGAACGGCAGTATAGCAGGTCAGCTTCGACAGGACCTCCGCGAACTGAGGGGTTCGAGGTCGACGACCATGATCGGACCCTCGAGCAAGAACAGCAACATCAAGAATTCCAATACCTTGCGTTTGACGATGCGCCCAAGAAGCGCACGCAGGACCGCATCTCACATGCAGCCGTACCGTCTATAGGATCCAGCTCGTCAGGAGGAGACAACAGCCGTTCATCACAACAACTGAGTGTTCCGCGCACACGCCTACAACGACCAGCATCGGCATACACGCTGGGCTCCGAGTTGAGAGGCCGAACGTTGTCGCCGTTCAGTGCCGGCAGCTCCGACGCTGGATCGCCAGCAAGGCGTGCGCGCGACGTCTCTTCAGGAGGGAGGTCACCGAGCAGTCGACCGATGAGCTACGTAGACCTCCTGAATAATGTCCCGTATAATCAGCAAGTGGCTCCTGGCCCGTCATTACACAATGCTTCCCTGCAGAGCGCTGTAGGCAATGCCGCCAGTCTGCTCGACACCCGAAAGACGCTTGAGATGTACCGCGCGAACGTCAAGAAAACTAACGATGCAGCGGTTCAGTACGAGTTTGCGATCCTCATGATCAACGCCGCACGCGATGCGCAACCAGGGGATGGTCTGGACCCGGCTGAGCTGATCACTGAAGGAAAACACCTCCTTCAGCGGCTCTCCGATCGCACGTACCCCTTTGCGCAATACTACCTGGGCGATGGATATTTCTCTGGCATGTTCAACAAGGGCAAGCCGGATCACGACAAGGCGTTCACATTGTTCGTCTCGGCGTCCAAGCACGGCCACGCCGAGGCCGGATATCGCACCGCGCTCTGTTACGAGTTCGGATGGGGAACTACAAAATCATACCCGAAAGCAGTGCAGTTCTACAGAACTGCGGCCTCCAAGAACCACCCCGGCGCCGCATCACGTCTCGGTCTTGCGTGCATCCGCGGAGATATGGGCTTGAATAAGAGCTTCTACCGCGAAGGCATCAAATGGCTCAAACGCGCGCAAGAGTCGGCCGATTTCCAGTACAATGCCGCGCCCTTCGAGCTCGGGCTGTTGCACCTCACGGGCTACGGCGATGACATCTTCAAGGACGAAGGCTATGCTGCCCAGCTCTTCACCCAGTCCGCCGAGCTTGGACACGTGCAGGCGAATTTCATGATGGGCCAGGCTTATGAGAACGGGCTCTACGGATGTCCTCGCGATGCGGCGTTGTCCGTACATTTCTACACCGGCGCCGCCACTCACAACCACGCCGACGCGATGATGGCGTTGTGCGCGTGGTACATGATCGGTGCGGAGCCGGTGCTGGAGAAGGATGAAGGCGAGGCGTACGCGTGGGCGAAACAAGCTGCAGATCTTGGTATGTGTTTTCTCGGTCATTCTTCGTGCTCCTCTCAATCACTAACATCCGTCCCCCAGGTCACCCCAAAGCCGAATACGCCATCGGCTACTTCACCGAAATGGGCATAGGATGTCGCCGCGACCCCCTCGAGGCCAACGTCTGGTACGTCAACGCGGCCGAGAAGGGTAACGAGACCGCCAAGCAGCGGCTGGCTATCATCCGCGCTGCGGCCGCCGGCGCCGAAGAGGGCATCCCCATGGTCAAGGCGGAAGCCAAGAGCAAAGAGCTTGCGGGCGGCGAGAAGAAAAAGGGCAAATTCATGGGATTGTTCTGATCTCGTTGACCTGTGTGTAAGATCGAGACATGACTAGGAGCCTGAAGAGGATATGCACCATCATACATGATATGAAAGATGGATGTGTGGTGCCCATACAGCTGGAAGAGTGCTTGCCGATCGTCGTCATCTGGAAGCGTTGTATCTACCAGAGAGGGAAGAAGATGATTGGCATTCTACCCGCACGCCCACACACACACACACCAGAAAAGGCCGACGATCCTATCTGTCAATGGACAAGCACGGTCTGAGATCTTTGCGCTTATTTGATCTACCATCTTGCATGCGATACTCTCCCGTCCTGAAGATGCGGTCAGACGTCAGATCAAGACAAGCCAGCTCGACCACATCTGCCTACCCGCGATGATGACCACTTCAGCCGTCAGTTTGCACGGAGGACTTGTACCATTATGCGTGACGATTCTGCAGGTCACGACGCAAGAGCTTCGACGCAAGAGCTTCGGTGCTAATGGCTGAGCATGGGTAGCACTAGAAGATACAACAGAGCGGGTCGCGCAGCGTGGTAGAGCATAGATTTAGGAAAAGTCAAGAGCGATATACGAGTATACGCCCCCAAAAGGAAGACAACGAAGCGCAAGCAAAGCGGTCCAGCAGGGGACATCAAGCATTCTCATACAGGACTGGGAAAAGGTTATGCCGTCTGCGAAGCGCGTGGATACTAAGGTTTCACGATCGGGCGGCATTGTATTGTACTCTACTCTGTATCCGCATAAGCCAACCCCTAAAAGCTAGAGGCATAGGAGGCAAATGGGAATGGAAAAGGAAAAGCGATAGGAGGACAAGGACGGGCATAGTAGGTAGGCAAACAGGCATAGGGTACCTATCGGGAAAAGCATTATCGGCATTGCATCGTAGAATAGCGGCATTGCATAGCGAGTTATACGGAGGTTAGTATTATCGTAGGAGGACGAGGGAAGAGGAGATAGAGTAGTTTACTATATCTTCTTAGCTTAATTATTATTCTTAACTACTAGAAGTAGTAAGTAGAAGATATAAGTATCTATTTAATCTATAGAGTACCTCTAGCTATATATACTATAGTAGGTAGAACTAGAAGATTTATAGATATATTATTTAGTAAGCTACTTAAAGTAGTATTAGTATAATATAGTAGTTATTTAAGATATATTTATATTAGCTAAGAAGAAGTATAAAAGGATTAATTATCTATACTTATAAGGGGCAGCAATAGGCTACTAGGGCGTAGCTTCTAGATGCTAAAGGATAGCGTAGTATATAGAAATAGGGAGTAATAGTATAATATAGTTACTACTAAGAATAATCTATAAAGCGTACGAGGTGCGTAGGTCGCGTACTAAAGTGTCGCTTTATACTAAGACTAGAGACACGTAACTTTAACCTTACTTTATATAGGAAAGGGGCCTTATAACTCTCCTCCTCTCTAGATCCTATCCCTAGGATAAGAGAGGTCTCCTACATAGTAATTCTATAGCTATAATAGCCGAGATCGAAGCGGTAGTCGGTCGCCTCCTAAACGCTCGTTACACGTATATACAACAGCCGTTCGCTTAGTACGAGCTCGCTATATTAGAGTCCTTAGGGAGTAGTTCGGGCCTACAAGAGCAGTACACGCGTAGAGTGCGACGCGCTTCGCGATCGCGCCTCGCACGCATATATAGCTAACGGTTCCTCGATAAGCCTTATACCTAAGTCTATAGCTAGGATAGACCTCCTCGAGCCTATAGGCTACTATATCTATGTCGCTTGTTATACGCCCTATATCGACGGTCTCCTTAATGTCTATAATACCTATAGTCTGTATATATATGTCCTAAACCTCGTCGTAAGGCTATAATACGCGTTGCTACATCGAACGCGTTGTTGTTGTTGTGCGTAGGTATAACGCGCGTTACGCTAATAGTAGGGCTAATATTGTTGTTGTTGTATTTATAACTTTAAACTTCCTCCTAGGAAGTTCCTTCCTATAACATTATCACACCTTCTAATTGTTTAGCACATTCTTCTATCTATTCGTAACGTACCTATATTACTATTATTATACCTATCGTACGCATATTTAACGCACTAGCATCTTATTGCCTATTATAATCTTTAGTCTCCCTAAGTACATTAGCAAGCGCTAGGTTAATCGCGTAGAGCCTTTCGTGTAGCGCGATGCCGACCTATATAAGGACGCACCTAAGCCTTAAATTCTTACCTGCACTAGGTACTTCTCTACTATTACTAAGCAGAGCAAGCTCTATAATAAGCCTAAGGAAGCTAGGTATAAGTACTATGTATCTAGCTATCGCAGCTATAGTTTAGTAAGTTTTTCCTTTATAAGTCGCGTAGGTACATCGCTAATCGTTCGAACAGATCCCTCCTAAGATATACGGGCGCTACGAGCGTCTATACTACCTTTATAAGAGATATAACAGAGCTGTTACTACCCTTAATAGTACTAGAGGCAAGGACGACCCTGCTATCTAGCGTATAGGCTTAAAGCTTACGCGTGCCTAGAAAGCCGCTACTATCTCGCTCTAGGCGCTTAGGTTAAGCGTAGTACGCTAGGGCTAGTAGGTAAATGCAGCTACTAGGAACCCTACTACTAGTACAGACTACTTACGCCTGATCCTAGCTAAGCAGCGTATTAGCAACGTAAATACGTGTCGCCTAATCGCCTCTAACGTCGCTATTAATAACAGCCTAGGTAACTTAAACGCTACGCTCTTTAGCGTAGGTTCGCCCTATACACGTATGTCGCTCGTACGATACTAACACTGCAAATAGATAACTAAGACTATAGACTGTTTAGCCGAGCGCCGCGCCGCTGCTAAGGCTCCGATCGTTGCCCGCCCTATCGCCGCTGTATATACGCGTTAAGAGTTAGGTCTACTAGGTGCTAGAACCCCTAGAAACATAGCTAGGAGTAATAAGGAAGGTAGCAGCACTACTAACTCTAGTAAGGACTTTAGTAGTTTTAACGATACCTAAGCATCTATAAGGAGCGTATATAGAACGCTAGGTCCGCGCCTAGCTCTCTAATAGTTAGCGTTTAGGTAGCTTATATCCTATATAAGTAGTTATGCTAGCTAGGGCTAAATACTATGCTGTTTAATTATTATCTTCTCTAATTTTGTGTCTGCTAGATATGTCTATAAATACCCTAACGTACGTATAACAGTCGTTTTCGGGTATCGTAGCTTCGCAATAACGACCTATAGTAACTTCCTTAGCCTTCCTCTTAGTCTACCTCTCTAAGGTGTGGCTTTGTTATTTTAGCTAGTCTTTCTAGTGTTGTCTAGCCTAGTATCGCACTCGAGGCGCAACTCGCTCGTACTATCGAGTTTATCGCTACTTATCTAGGTATCCTATACCTTAGAGTACCCTTTCTATCGTACTAGGTACTGTCTATTTCCCTTATGAATTCGCTAATTAAGGAGCTTTTCTACCTCCTATTGCTCCTAACCTTTGTTATCTACTAATGTAGGTGCCTCTATATCTAGCTTAGGATCCCTAGGTCTCTAGTAGAATAGCTTAAGCAGTCCTATATAGAACACGTTATAAATGCGATACTTTAGTGTAAGCTATAGGCGATAGGCTTGCGCACTAACTACGTCGCGCACTCTAAATAGTCCTACAAATTTAGGTAACATTTTGCGAGTTAGTAATGCTAGCTTTAGGTTTCTAGTGCTTAGTAACACTAAGTCCCCTTACTTAAAGGACATAGGTCTATAATTCTAATTGAACTATTTCTGCTAATGTTCCTATGCCGCTTATAAATGTTTTTCGAGAGATTTACGTGCGTTGCGCATACGTTTAATTCTCGCTGCGGCTACGGGTACCTCCCCCTCTATGACTCTGTCCTTAGAGGCATCTCCTATGTTTATATATATACTATAAACAATAAAGAAAGGGCTCTATCTAGTACTTATATGCTTTGAATTGTTATAGCAGAATTCAGCTTAGGGTATTAAGTCTATCTAGTCGCTCTACTCTACTACGTAGTAGCAGCGCAGGTAGTGCTTAAGCGTCTAGTTCTGCCTTTTAGTCTGTCTATTACTCTGTAGGTAGAAAGCAGTACTAAAACGCCTCTTAACCTGCAATTAGAAATAGATTTCCTTCTAGAACCTTAATATAAAGGTTAGGCCTCGATTAGTTATAATGCCTTAAGGTACTCCCTATTTATAACAGATTTCATTAAAAAACTGCTTTACAAGGTTATTTACATCCTAATCCTTCCTTACAGCTATATATCAAGTTATCTTTAAGTAGCAGTCGACTACTATAAGGATCGCATTATATATGTAGTTGTCGCGCTTTGCTAGAGGTAGTCCTGTAATAAAATCTATAGTTAATTCTAAGAATAGTTGTAAAGGGATAGGTAAGGAACTTAGCTCTCTATAAGGTAATTGCCTTTCGACTTTTATTCGTTAGTATACAGCATATGTACGGACATATTCGTCTACATTATTACGCATATTCTGCTAATAATAGCTTCTTACGAGAAGGTCGTGCGTACGACTTACGCTAAAATAGCTAGCTATAATATAGTTATAGTGCTACTTTAAGAGCTCCTACCGAATACTCGATTCTAGTAGTATATAGATTCTGCCCTTAAATCTCAAAAGGTCATTCTAGTTAACTCTCTATATAGGGTTACCCTTACTGCGATGCTTCTACGCTAACATTACGTACGACCTACGCTCTATTGTAAAGGCGTCCCTTTACTAAGCTATAAGGATCCTATTTATACTAATACTAGAATTATCCTTCGCAAGTTCGCTTATAAGCACTCGTACTTTATAGCGTAGTACGCACTGTTCGCGACTAGTAGCGCTAGTAGCTAGGTTTATCGCTAATACGCTGTATAGGCGTGCGACTAGTGTCTTACTGTCTATAACCGAGCTCTGCTTAGGCGTAGATCCTCGTGCTCTACTCTCGGACATCGTCCGGATTTCTGCTATTACTGCTAGCTTTCTTTGTAATATTAGCAACAATCTCTATATAGCTTAGTTTTTAGTGTAGTAATTAGGCCTTCGCGAAGGGCTATCTGTAGGGTTCTTAACTCTAGTAGTATAATAGATATTAAAATCGAACGCTGCTAGGTAAACCGCCTAGCGTGCTTAACGCGGGTTAAGCTTCTGTATAGCGCGTATACTGCGTAGGTTGTTATAATCGGTGTATACATCTACGTAGGAGCTTACTCCTTCGACATAATGTCGCTATGTTTTAAAAGCGTATATAATAGCTAACAGCTCTTAATTATAAGTTTCCTAATTTCTCTCTGCTTCTTAAAGCTTTCTTAAGACAAAGGTAATAGGGTGCTATTAGTTATCCTTAAACAGCTATAAGAGGATGCTAGAGATCGCAAATCTAGATACATCTGTTTCGATACAGATCTTACGCGCTAGGTTAAAGTAGCGTATAATAGGCGTAGTTAAATAGGTAGTCTTAAGCCTATCGAACGCTTCTTAAGTATTACTACTCTAGTTAAAAGCCTTGCTTCCTTTAAGCAGGTCTATAAGGGGCGCTGTAATACGCGCGTAACCTACGACGAACCTTCGATAGAAATTCGAGAATCCTAAGAACGTCTGTAGTTCCTTTACGCTTTTAGGCTCTAGCTAGGTAGTAATAGTCTCTACCTTAGAGGCATCTATAGTAACTCCTTTAGTGCTTATAATAAAGCCTAGGAACGATACTTCCTTCGTAGCAAAGGTGTATTTCGACAATTTCACGTACAGTTCGTGTCGCTTAAGTCTCTTAAGTACTTCGTTGATCGCGCGCTAGTATATCGCGATATCCTCGCTATCTATAAAGATTAAGATGTTATCTAAATAGACTACACACACAGTGTCTAGCAGCCCTGCTAGCGTACGATTAATGTGCGACTAGAAGGTCGTAGGTGCGTTTGTAAGTCTAAAGGGCATTACTAGGTATTCGAAGTACCTATAGTAGGTACGAAAGGCTGTTTTCTATTTATCTCTAGGATTGATTCTAATCCTATAGTAGGCCTCTCGAAGATCGAGGGTCGTATAGTAACATGCGCCTAATAAGCGATCGAGTGTCTCCGCGATTAATAGTAGCAGGCACCTATTCTTAATAGTTACTGTATTTAGACTACGATAATTAACACATAGTCTAAGGGTACTATCCTTCTTAGGAACGAATAGGATTAGGGCTCCTACTAGGCTGTAGCTATAGCGTATCCTACCGCTCGCAAGATTCTCTTTAAGATACTCGCGTAATAGGCGTAGTTCGCGCTCTAACAGGTTATATAGCGGCCTATATAGAGGCTCCTTACCTTCTATAATATCGATTCGATAGTCTATTTATCGATGCGATAGTAATAAGGATGCCTTATCGCTGTTAAATACTTCTGTATTCTCTATAAGTTCTAGTAGAAGTACGTCGCTTATCGCGCGTACTTACGCCGTAGATGTATCGGTAACAACGAGCCTAAGGAACACTACCTCGTCTATATCGAAGTCTTCTACCTCTATATATTAGATGTCTTCCTTACTACTTAGCCTATATCTAAAGGTCTAAGCTAGACAGTCTAGGTTAACACTATATTTATAGAGGGTATGTATACCTAGTAGTAGAGCGCTTCCTTTACGGTCTACCCTATATACTACGAAGTCTATATCGCGCTACGCACTATAGTCGTCTACTATTCGCACGCGCATCTTGTACGTAGCGTAACAATGCTTACGTTCGCTACCTATCTATCCTAGCGTAGGAAGGTCGCTAGAGATTAGGTTAAGACTAAGGTCTACTGCTGTCCCTTAATCAATTAGGGTAATAGCTACACTAGGATTAAGGATAGCTGTAAGTGCAGTCTCGCTACTATGCACGCGTTACGCGCTATACTTGCGTTCTATAGCTAATAATTTTTCGATTACCCTACGCTATATATTAGCTATACTTTGTAAAGCGCTTAGGCTTTTCCTACCTTAACATAGTTAACAGGGGTCCTGTTAGGATTTCTACCCTTCCTCTTCTTTAGACAGTTAGGGGAGATATAACCTAATTCTCTATAGGTCTAATAAGTGCCTAGTTTAAGTACTATAGCTATATCGTTGTTATACTTACGTAGCTCTAGCGCGCGACGCTCGTCGCGCGCGCGAGTTAGGTACATCGATTTGCTACTCCCTTAAGTCCTTTAAGAGACTCGAGGACTACGGTATAACTCTCTAGTTATGCGACTGTGTCCTAATCGTGCGCCTCTAGTACAGCGTATGTTCGTCTCTATAGTAGTTGTAATAGCAATTAATTTCTCCCTTATATCTAGGATTACTATATAGTTAGAGAGAGAAGCCCTTAATTCCGGCCTTATTCCTATAAACAGATGCTACATACGTTACGCCTTAGTATATAAGGGGAGCTACGCTTCTAGTGTCTCTAGAAAGGTAGTAAAGGCCCTTATAGATTAGCCCTCTTATTGCTCTGCTTTCTTATATTGCTAGCTTGCCTCTATACTACGATTAACTAGGTCTGCCTAGATATCTAGTAGAAATGCCTTATAGTGTTCCTAGTTAAGCGCGACACCTACGCTCTTTAGTCGCTTATACTCTGACTACTAGGTTTCTTTCGGGTCTCCCTCGAGAAACTGCATAGCCTAAGTAATAAGGTTTTCTTCTATAGAGAAGGCTCCTAGAGCGTTTATAGCAGCAAGCTCTATATCGCGTACGTAGTTGCGATATTCCTTAATGCTCTTACTATAATATTTATCTAAGTCCTTTAGCTTAGTGTCCCGCTTTTTGAAACACGGTTACGCATTATCTTCTTCATCGCTAGTCGTACGCTTACATAGCAACTATATAGCGCTTCCTACTAAACTCGGAGTAAGTTCTAAGGATCTTAGTGTAGTAATAGCTAGGCTAGTTTAGAGATGATTAGGGAGGCTATTAGGGATGCTATTACCTCTCTTAAGCATAGCTACTTCTTCCTCTACCCTCTATAGCTCTCGTTATATAATAAGACGATCCTGCTTTTCCTACGCGACGTGTAAGCGCTCTTCTAGCGTTACGCTCGCGTCTTATATAGTGTCGCTCGCAGTTATCTCTATAGGGTTTTTATAGGTGCTATACCCTTCTATCTCCTAAATGTCCTCTATCCTATATACTAGGCTATGTTCCTTAAAAGATGGATTATAATTGTAAGGGGCAGTAATAGGCTACTAGGGCGTAGCTTCTAGATGCTAAAGGATAGCGTAGTACATAGAAATAGGGAGTAATAGTATAATACAGTTACTACTAAGAATAATCTATAAAGCGTACGAGGTACGTAGGTCGCGCACCGAAGTGTCGCTTTATACTAAGACTAGAGACACGTGACTTTAACCTTACTTTATATAGGAAAGGGGCCTTATAATACTACTATAAAATATTAGAATACTTATATATAGTTTAGTAAGAGATTATTTATACTGTAAGGCCCCTTTCCTATATAAAGTGAGGTCGAAGTCACGTGTCTCTAGTCTTGGCATAAAGCGACACTTCGGTGCGCGACCTGCGCACCTCGTACGCTTTATGGATTATTCTCAGTAGTAACTGTATCATACTATTACTCCCTTATTTCTGTGTACTACGCTATCCTTTAGCATCTAGAAGCTACGCCCTAGTAGCCTATTGCTGCCCCTTACAATTATAATCCATCTTTTAAGGAACATAGCCTAGTACATAGGATGGAGGACATTTAGGAGATAGAAGGGCATAGCACCCATAAAAACCCTACAGAGACAACTGCGAGCGACACTATATAAGACGCGAGCGCGACGCTAGAAGAGCGCTTACGCATCGCGCGGGAAAAGCGGGATCGTCTCATTATGCAACGAGAGCTATAGAGGGTGGAGGAAGAAGTAGCTATGCTTAAGAGAGGTAATAGCATCCCTAATAGCCTCCCTGATCATCTCCAAACTAGCTTAGCCATTACTACACTAAGATCCTTAGAACTCACTCCGAGTTTGGTAGGAAGCGCTATATAGTCGCTGCGTAAGCGTGCGACTAGCGACGAAGAAGAGGATGCGTAACCGCGTTTCAAAAAGCGGGACACTAAGCTGAAGGACTTAGATAAATACTATAGCAAGAGCATTAAGGAATATCGCAACTACGTGCGCGATACGGAGCTTACTGCTATAAACGCTCTAGGAGCCTTCCCTATAGAAGAAAACCTTATTACTTAGGCCATGCAGTTTCTCGAGGGAGACCCGAAAGAAACCTAGTAGTCAGAGTATAAGCGACTAAAGAGCGCAGGTGTCGCACTCAACTAGGAACACTACAAGGCATTTCTACTAGATATCTAGGCAGACCTAGTTAATCGTGGTATGGAGGCAAGCTAGCAATACAAGAAAGCGGAGCAACGAGAGGGCCAATCTGTAAGGGCCTTCGCTACCTTTCTTAAGACACTAGAAGCGCAGCTCCCTCTATACACCGAGGCGTAACGTGTGCAGCACCTGTTCACAGGAATGAGGCCGGAATTAAGGGCTTCTCTCTCCAACCATATAGTGATCCCTAACACAAGGGAGAAATTGATTGCTGTCGCAACTACTATAGAGACGAACATACGCCGCACTAGAGGCGCACGATCGGGATACGGTCGCATAACTAGAGAGTCACACTGTGGTCCTCGAGTCTCCTAAAGGACTCGAGGGAGTAGCAAATCGACGTACCCGACTCGCGCACGCGACGAGCGTCGCGCACTAGAGCCGCGTAAGTATGACAACGATACAGCCACAGCACCTAAACCAGGCACTTATTAGACCTGTGGAGAATCAGGTCACATCTCCCCTAACTGTCTAAAGAAGAGGAAGGGTAGAAATCCTAACAGGACCCCTATTAACTATGTTAAGGTGGGAAAAGCCTAAGCGCTTCACAAAGTATAGCCAATGTGCAGCGCAGGGTAATCGAAAAATTATCGGCTATAGAACATAAGTGTAGCGCGCAACGCGCGCATAGCAGCGAGACCGCACTTACAGCTATCCTTGATCCTAGTGCAGCTATTACCCTAATTGATCAAGGGACAGCAGTGGACCTTAGTCTTAACCTAATCTCTAGCGACCTTCCTACGCTAGGATAGATAGGCGGCGAACGCAAGCATTATTACGCTGCGTACGAGATGCGCGTACGAATAGTAGACGACTATAGTGCGCAGCGCGACATAGACTTCGTAGCATACAGGGTAGACTGTGAAGGAAGCGCTCTGCTACTAGGCATGCACACCCTCTACAAATATAGTGTCAACCTAGACTGTCTAGCTCAGACCTTTAGATATAGGCTAAGTAGTAAGGAAGACATCCAATATGTAGAGGTAGAAGACTTCGACATAGACGAGGCAGTGTTCCTCGGGCTCGTCGTTACCGATACACCTACGGCGTAAGTGCGCGCGACAAGCGACGCACTTCCGCTAGAACTTGCAGGGAATGTAGAAGTATTTGACAGCGATAAGGCATCCTTATTGCTATCGCATCGACAAACAGACCATCGAATCGATATTATAGAAGGTAAGGAGCCCCTATATAGGCCGCTATATAACCTGTTAGAGCGCGAACTGCGCCTATTGCGCGAGTATCTTAAAGAGAATCTTGCGAGCGGTAGGATACGCTATAGCTATAGCCTAGCAGGGGCCCCAATCCTGTTCGTTCCTAAGAAGGATAGCACCCTTAGACTGTGTGTTGATTATCGTGGTCTAAATGCAGTAACCGTCAAGAATAGGTGCCCGCTACTATTAATCGCGGAGACACTCGATCGCTTGTCGGGCGCATGTTACTATACGACCCTCGATCTTCGAGAGGCCTACTACAGGATTAGAATCAATCCTAGAGATGAATGGAAAACAGCCTTTCGCACCCGCTATAGGCACTTCGAATACCTGGTAATGCCCTTCGGACTTACGAACGCACCTGCGACCTTCTAGTCGCACATCAATCGTGCGCTAGCAGGGCTGCTAGACACTGTGTGTGTAGTCTATTTAGATAACATCTTGATCTTTACGCACAGCGAGGATATCGCGACGCACTAGCGCGCGATCAACGAAGTACTTAAGAGACTTAAGCGACACGAACTGTACATGAAATTGTCGAAATGCACCTTCGCTGCGAAGGAAGTATCGTTCCTAGGCTTTATTGTAAGCACTAAGGGAGTTACTATAGATGCCTCTAAGGTAGAGACTATCACTACCTAGCTAGAGCCTAAAAGCGTGAAGGAACTACAGACGTTCTTAGGATTCTCGAATTTCTATCGAAGGTTCGTCGCAGGTTACGCGCGCATTACAGCGCCCCTTACAGACCTGCTTAAAGGAAGCAAGGCTTTTAACTAGAGCAGCAATGCTTAAGAAGCGTTCGATAGGCTTAAGACTGCCTATTCAACTGCGCCTATCATGCGCCACTTTAACCTAGCGCGCAAGATCCGTATCGAAACAGATGCATCTAGATTTGCGATCTCTAGCATCCTCTTACAGCTGTTTGAGGATGACTAATAGCACCCTATTGCCTTTGTCTTAAGGAAGCTTTAAGAAGTAGAGAGAAATTAGGAAACTTATAATTAAGAGCTGTTAGCTATTGTGTACGCTTTCAAAACATAGCGACATTATGTCGAAGGAGCAAGCTCCTGCGTGGATGTGTATACCAATCATAACAACCTACGCGGCATACGCGCTGTGTAGAAGCTTAACCCGCGTTAAGCACGCTAGGCGGTTTACCTAGCAGCTGTCACGGACGTGACTACCTCCGCCGGACGGTCCGCCGGAGGACATATGTAGCTTTGCATTATACAGATAGCACACCTCAATTATACACATCTTGGAGTTCATTTTGACCACTTTTGTGTTCCGCTTGTGCGCTCCGCCGAGGTCCGCGCGACATACCGCGAGACCCTCCGCCTGACCGCAACAACCTAGTAGCTGGGTTGAACCACCAGTCAATTCGGACATCCCGATTAGCACCAGTCGTCCGCATACGACACATTCGCAGCCTTTAGCTGCTTACCAACCCTCGCGACCTCGATCGCGACGGTGCTACCGACCTCCGGTAATTACACCAGGTTACAAGAACGCTTCCGCCTATCATATAGCACACTACGCTACGTACAGTGGCAATACTAACAATCCGCTTTGTTCTGACGGAGTCTTGGCCCGAGTCCACTTTGGAAGGAACCGAGCTATTGTTTACACAGGTGCTTGCTAAGGGACAAGTGAAGGCAATTGCCTAACACAAATTTCCTTGCACCTTACCGCAACAACCTATAACCTCAACCACAACTATAAGAGCATTCTCCGACGACTGACTTGTATCAGGGATACAAGTAACCATCCGTCGGAGGAACCACTAAACGTCGAGCCGGCATCTATGCAATCACTACTCGCTCGCTTTGACGACAAGATTCGGCTCCCCTAGATCTAGCCAGACCTAATAATCCTTGCTTAGCAACTCGCAAACTTTGCGTACAACGACAACAGAGCAGCCGTCCTCCGCAAAAAAGGCAAGGGAACCGCTTTCCTCGCGAGCTTCGTCTTGTACCATTACCCGGAGGTACTAGGCCAGCCGTCAAGTCTTGACGCTTCTGGGGACTTCTAATTCCCTGGTGAATGGCTAGTCGACAGAAGTCTTCTCACGCAGGCTACCAAAACACTCCGTCAACCTTTCCACGACGTAGTCCAAACAGCCTACTACAAGGAAGAATTCCCTCAAGTGATCGCTGCAGGTGTTACCGCCGACCCTGAGCCTAGTTCGGTGTCAGCACTACAATCAAGCCGCCCGGTTACCAGATCTCAGAGTGTGGTGCAGTCACGTTCAACTGCTCCTCCGACGAGATCGAGCTCCCCTTAGCAGACCGTCGAAAAGGAAGCGGTTGTAGGAACTACACTAGTTCTGCCCTCGTCACCCTCCGGTTCCGGGGAAGAGATACCTCGTTAGGAGGAAGCTTTCCACGAAGCAGAAATCATCCGACGTCAGACGTACGTGCCACCACCAACCAGTGCACCATCCGACTCGTTAAACGATTCGAACGTATTAGGAGAATCAACTCCACTCGAACGTCGAGAAATTCCGCGACTGAGTTCGGGAATCTCATTGATCACCTACGTTCCACTAGAAGACACCACAGTTCACACCATAGCAGAGCGCGATCGTAACATTCCTAGAATGTACTACTACGAGGAATCGCAACCTGCCGACAACCACGAAACGAGCGCGCCGCCAGCGCAGTTAAGTCGCGCGGAGATTAAGGCGATGCAACACGAACTACTAATGTTTCGCGAAAATCTCCGTCTCGACAACGAAGCAGCACGCTTAGGGGCTACTCGCTAGGAACGACGCGGACAGAAACAACCTGTCTACAGAGACTATGACGACGACCCTTTGCCCGGACGTGCCCTGCGAGAGACACTACAGGAAGATCCTCGGGAACGCCTTTCGCAAGATCGCCGAGAACGCCACGTACGCTATGAACGCGATGATGAGCTAGAGCCATTCCACCGCCCTGCTCACCACGAGGACCGTCGCCGCGACCTCCCGGAGCGTGCTCCCTACTATGAAGGTTCGCCGCCGCCTGTCCAATACGTTACAATAACAGACATGCAAACCATCATGCAAAAGATGCTGGCAGAGAACAACTAAGCACTGTTAAAACAACTGAACGGTGTTTCTGCTTCTACTCAAGCTCTGCCGTCGCAAGAGACGCGCCAAGCACCCTACCAGTCGTACAGAGATGAAACACACCAGCCAGGGATTTATCGAGAGCGTCACCTACAAACCTACGCCGATCGTGAATACCCGTCGCGCGATACTCCTATAGAACGGGACCGAGTGAGAGTAAGACCCCTGAGCCATTTCGAAGACGAACCATATGATCGCCAATACGATTAACCACGCGACTACGACCGCGAACATCTGCGCGACCGTCTACGCGACTACGCCCGCGAGCCGCCGCGTGATCGTGACGGTGGACTGCCGCTCCGCGAATATCCCCCTGCAGTCCCGTCGACTGGTTTGTCGTCTCGGCAGGACTCTAGTCGCAAGGATCCGGAGTTCAAACCTGACCGTGTGGGTTACTTCAACCCAGACCTCCCTAAAGAACACAGAGAGGGTGAGGTCGTACAGCAAGGCAACAAGACCTACTACCGCTCAGTCCACATGTTCCTGCAAGCCGCTACAGACTACTACATAGTGGTCCTAGCACATGTGGTCAGGAACGGTCTTAGTCAATGCCTCGCGGGAACAGCTGCCATTTGGTTCATCTATGTGTTGCCGGGAGAAGTCCGCCAATGGATCCGCGAAGGCGAGGGGATTGACCGCTGGGAAGGCGAACTGTTCAGGAAATTCAAGATGTCGACGTCGAGGGCAATGGATTTCATGAACAAGCAAGCCTACACATAGGAGTCTGTAAGAAATGGGGACTCCGTGTCGCAGTATATCATAACCATCATCCGCTACGCTAAAGAAGCCAATTTCACAGGTATTGAACAACAACTGCTTATAGCGTATAAAGGCATCGACCCCGACCTTCGTCGCGACATCCGCAAGCCTACGAGACGAACCACCCTAGACGAGTTCACTAGCGAATGCGAAGCCTACGCAGAAACGTAGGAAGACCAGGCAGCCAAACGGACAGAACGCTCTTGTAAGTACAACAGCAATTCGAACAGCTTTAGTCGAGACTACGATGGAGAAGACAACCGCAGGAACTTCGGCTGTAGAGGTCGAGGGTCCGCAGGATCTGAACCACGTAATCGCGACTAGGGTAGGTATCCCACTAACAACCCCTAGTATTCTTATTCCCGTAACAATCACATTTCCTAGTCCTCCGTCCCTCTAAACGTGAAAGAGAAGGTGACGACGACGGTCGAGATCAATGGCCTAAAGCCGAAGGAAGGGTTTCGTCGAAACGACGAGCGTCCCTAGAATCGCTAGACCGACAAGAAAGACGATCGCTGCGACGACCGTCGGAGCAACGAGCAGAACGACCGCGCAAACGACAACAGTAGGCGGAACCGTTAGAACAATAGGCCCGAGCGACGTCGCGAAGTCAACTATGTGTAGGATGAAGAAGGCGACGGAGCTAAAGAGCAAGAGACGGAAGTCGAGCTGAAGGGAGAAGACACAGAGTCGGACAACTCTAGTGACTATGAAAATGACGAGGAAGGACACACCTACTTCGTCTCTGCCGGCGCTCGGTCGCCTACATCACTGCAGCTGCTCGCTAGACCACCAGCTCCGCTACAAGCCAAGCTTACTGCAGCTATCCAGCTATACGCTATAGCGGGGCCTACAACAATTGACTGCAAGGTATGCTACAACAAGTTCGCCTTAAGGAACAAGCTTCACGAACACGTTCGGATCAGCCACCTAAAGATGAAAGACGGCAAGCCCTCGTATCCGCTACCAAAGAATCCTAACGTGCACCCTAAGAAGAAGCGCCACGGAGCCACAACCACGCCGGAGGCTCCGCGGAAGGTGGAGACCAAAACCAAAGTCGATGCTAAACCTAAACCGCGTTACGTGGAGCAGTCTAAGGCAGAGCCCGTCAAAGGCACTAGTACAGCCTTCCGAAACTACCAACATGTCTAAGGCAAGGTGATGCTAACAGAGAACAGTCCCGAACACACAGTGTACTATGACACCGGCACTGGCATAACATTGGCCAACACCAAATGGGTGACAGACAATCGCCTAGACCTCGAGATTAAGACATTGACAGTTACCTTGAATGGAGTGTCAGGTAAGGGAGCGACAAAGAAATGGGTTCTCTTAGACTTCTTCATCCTAGTGTGGATCGGAAGGCAGCCAATCCTCTACAAGATTACTAGAGAGGTCCACCTGAAAGACGATCTTACTGCTAACCTTCTCGTAGGTATGGACATACTCGTACTAGAGGAAGTCGTGCTGGACACCACTAACCGCCGAGGTATCATTAGAGGCACCCGGACATTCCCTATTGAAGTCCGCAGAAAGTCGAGCGAGATCATACAGAAGACGGTTACAGCTGCCTATCACATAGTGATCCCGCCTCGAAAGCTCGTTGCGGTACTAGTCCACTTTAATAGGACCCTTCCGACAGATCGAGACTTCGTGTTCGAGTCCGAAGGCATCTCGGACCAAGGAGTTACAGCTTACAACCATGTAGTGGACGCCTAGTTCTTACAGGCAATGGTCAGAAACGACTCCGACGTACCTGTCACGCTCGGTCGTTATGCGAAACTCGGTACATTAGTCGAGTGTATGTTCGAAGGCACCTACGCAGTTGACGTAGAAGAACATGGCCTCGCCGGACTTCGGCCTACACAATCGCGTATTGACAGGTCGCTCGAAAGGCGGCATACTACGGGGGTCACTATTTATGGCACAGACGAGGCGCACGAGGCACTCGCGAAGATTATTGAGGACCACCCAGATCTGTGGCATGACCGTAGCAACATAATCGACACTCCGTAGGACTAGATGTTGAGGATCCCTCTAATTCCTAACTACTATGACAAAATCCCTAAGCCTCGCGTTTACAATCTCGGTGCTCGCGACAAAGTCGTCGTAGACACCCTCTGCGACGGATTGCAGGGACAAGACAAGCTCGGCTGGACCATGCGTGCTACTCCATTTAGCTTTCTAGTTTTCGTTGTGTAGAAAAAAGTCCCTAATGGCCACGGTAGTTTCGTCGACAAAGGCCGCGCTGTTGTGGACATTAGGGGATTGAACAAACTGTCAATTCCAGACAGCTACCAAATTCCCCTCTAAGCAGACATGTTTGCGCTGCTTGCTAGTTGCTCCTATATAAGCACTATCGACATGATATCATTTTTCTATTAATTCCCTGTCCACCCTGATGACTAGCATAAGCTCACAGTAAACACTCACTGTGGGCAGGAATCCTTCAAGGTGGCATTGATAGGCTATTACAACTCAGTACAACATGTCTAGCGAACCATCGACAACTTCCTCCGCCCGTGCCGCGAATATGCCCGGGCATACATCGACGACATAGTCATCTTTTCGAAAACGCTGAAGGACTACTGCGGACACCTCCGTCGAGTGCTCGGCATCCTCGACGCCAAAGGCATAAGCGTATCCCCGAAGAAGTCATTTCTTAGGTACCCTTCTGCGACACTGTTAGGACAGCACGTTAGTGGACTTGGGTTGGCCACACACGAGGAGAAGCTTAAGGCGATCACGAGTCTCGAGTTCCCTGCCACACTCCAGAAACTAGAGTACTACATCGGATTGACTAACTGGCTGAGAGCTACGGTTCCATACTACGCACAAGTGTCTGGACTACTTCAGCAGGAAAAGACGAGGCTACTAAAAGCAGGGCCAGTCGAGGGAGGCGCACGAAAACGTTACGTAGCGAAGACCTTACTTGGCTTATAGCTCTCGGTTAAGGGAGCGGATCTACCGCCGACCCTCCAGTCACTGAAAAACTGCTTCAATCTCCTCTAGCAGCAGTTCAAGGACACCGCAGACGCGATCCTATTTCACCCCGATCTAAACAGGCGTCTCTACATTGACGTCGACTCCTCCTTCGAATAGGGAACAGGCGCTGTGGTCTACATAGTGCTCGGCGATCTGGACCCCGTACTGGAAGACGGAAAGGCGATGTGTTTCCCTCGTCACAAAGTACAGGTAGTCACCTTTCTCAGCAAGGCTCTTACTCCTACAGAGTCTCGCTATTAGCCAACAGAGCTCGAAGTCGGCGGAGTAGTATGGGTCGTGCGAAAGATCCATCACATGCTCCACGCTAGTCGACACCCTACCACCGTATTTACCGACCACTACGCAGCTGTCGGCTTGACAGCGCACTATTCCCTTACCACTACTACGTCGACTGACAGGCTGAACCTGAAGTTGGTCCGTGCCGCTACCTACCTGTTAGCTTACAGGCTCAATGTAGTCTATCGCCCTAGGCGGATCTACCTGGTGCCGGACGCGCTAAGTAGGCTGCTCGGTGAGAAGTCTACGGAACGAGCCGACGCAGAAATGCTCGACGTCGACGGGGATGACTGGCACAAGGGAACAACGCCAGTATTTCATGTCATGCTAGTTGAGATGGACGAACATTTTCGCGAACGTCTCGCTCGAGAGTACGAGCATGACCCGCACTGGTCCAAGGTCCTTCGCATGGTATTGCGGGCTTAAGCCAAAAACGCAGCAGACCGAGAGCGCGACACTCCGGCGCGCCAGCTGGTTCCCTACTATCGAGGCAAAGACCCGCGGAAAGAGGAAGAGTTCAACAGTCCCCTAGGCATCCTGTATTTCGAGCGGAACAAACTGTTGTACTCGCGAGACACAGAGAATGGACGTGATCGCTTGTGCATCCTACAGTCAATAGTGAAAGAGATCTTCTACTAGGCTCACGACGAGAGGCATTACTAGGGTTTCCATAGAGTCTACGATCGAGTAAGGGAATCCTTTGTTATTCGTCACTTGTCAAGGCAGCTAAAGAAATACATTCTCTGGTGTCTCGAGTGCAGGCGAAACGAGACAGTCCGCCACGCTCTATACAGAGAGCTGAACCCTATCCAGCCAAAATTAGAGGTCTTCCGTGAGATGACGATGGATTTTATCATGCCACTTCTAGAGACCAAGAAAGGGAAGAACGCTCTGTTGACAATCACAGATAAGATGTTAAAACGCAATGCCTTGGTCACTAGCCGCGACGACTGGTCGGCTTCGTAATAGGCGTAGAGATGGTTAGCTAAACTGCAGAAGCTCGACTGGCCAATCCCGGCGGTCATCGTCTGCGATCGCGACCCTAGGTTCTTGTCTGGATTTTGGCAGAAGGTGATGTCGCTACTTGGCGTTCGTGTACTCGCGGCCACTGCCTACCACCCTTAAACTAACGGACAATCGGAGAGGACAAACCAGACAGTGGAGATAGCACTACGCTATTTCCTTATAGCGACTACTAGCGACTGGAGCGAGTGCCTACCGTCGCTGTAAGCGACGCTGAACAACAGCCGCAACGCTACCACCGGCTACTCACCTAACGAAGTCATCCTCGGCTTCAAAACCAACCTCGATAGCCTTAATGTACTTAAGGAGCTCCTAGCGCAGGACCTCGCCGCTGTCCGCGGGACCATTCGCAGGGAGATCTAAGACTCCATTGCACTGGCCAATGTGTACATGAAAGAGAGATATGATGCTAAACACAAGCCGCTCTAACTCTAAGCAGGGGACGAGGTCTTCCTGCGCTTGAACCATAGCTACAAAGCTCTAGGGGACCTTCTAGCAAAATTGTCCTACCAAAGGGAGGGTCTATTCAAAGTACTAGAAAAGGTCGGAAACCTCGCGTACCGGCTGGAACTCCTACCAGCGTACAAGATCCACCCTGTCGTCTCCGTGGCACAGCTCGAGCCAGCGCCTAAAGGGCGTGATCCGTTTAACAGACAAGCTGATCACGAACCTAGGCCGGTCGCTGCAGCCACCCACGAAGATGAGTACGAAATCGAACGGCTGGTTGCAAAGCGAATCACAGTGCGGAAGGGGAAATCGATTACACAGTACAGGGTCAAATGGAAAGGTTGGAACTCACTGCACAACGCTTAGTATGACGAGGACGATCTCCAGTCCGCGCAAGACCTCATCCGAGACTACGAGGACAACTACCCGAACGATGGCGGGATGCGCACTCCTAAGCCTCGAGGTCGCCGTCGACAAGGGACCACCTTACACCCTTCGGGGTCGTGAGGCGTACTGAGACAAGCCGGATCTCCGTGAGGAGGTCTAGACAATATTCTTCTAACAGCATTATCTTATGGCACGCTTTACCTAACTTCGCGAGTTCTATGAGATCACACGTCTTCACGCGCGATGTTCGCGATTAGCATGTGAATACACAGCAAACGTGCCCTACCACACAGTTTCGAAAATTTCACCTTCACAACATTCAGTTTGCTCTATATACTTCTACTATATCAACACTACCCTTCCTTTGTATTCACACGCGCATACAGACCGCTACCACGCGAGAGACAGTAGCAGCCTCCGCAGAGCGCCAACAGACAGCCGACGGTCAACAGGGCACACCTAACGCCAAACCACCGAGCGCGAGCTCTCCACGACCCTACCCTGCCCCCTAGCCGCTACTAGTGCCAGCGAACCAACTGCCACTTATCAGACAATTGCACCACAGTGTCGCGTCATACCTGAGAGACCTGTAAGGCCTCCAGAGAGACACAATCACCTTCGGCGACGAAGACATTGACGAGATCACTGTCCGCTGGTCCAAAGAAGTAACCAGGCAAAAGGTACTACACGACAAGATCATAGCCCTTAGGACCGCCAGCAGAGTCTGTCAACAATACCCCTTCATCCATAGGGAACTCGAGCGTTTCGCCCGAGGCCTCTACTAGATCGGCGACTTGACTGCAGACTACTACAAGCGAGCGATCAAAACATTCCTTATCCGAGACACACGCTAGTGCCCTGCACCCACTGTACTAGTCTTTTCCTACCCTAAAGAGGTAGACCACTTGTTACGAGGTTGGCGGAACAAAGCACAGCGATTTTCGGGCAAGGCCAACATTGCCGGGGACTTGTCGATCTTCCGTAGTCTTATCCCACCACGCGACTATTACTAGCAGCTTAAGCAGCAACGCGAAATCATCCGCGCAGAGGACTAGGCGACAGTCTGCCTCACAGGGCAGCTAAGGCTAGTAGACCAGCTCAACGAAGAATATCCCAACTTCAAGGCGCTGATCAGCTATTTCCGTGCGGAGCTCATTGCCGATTACGCCTAACCACTTGACTAACAGTAGAGCGTCATCGAAGCTCGCTCTTTTAGACTTGCCGCGAGAAACGCGGTGAACGACCTGGTCGACCTTCGCGGCTGCTTCAATCACGCAGTCCGCCGATTTCTGTTGCTACTACCTGTTCCCTCCACGCAACAACTGTCGACCGCAAACGCCGCTACTATAGCAGGAGGTTCGAAGGCTTACCTAGTCTTCAGACCTAGAACAACGAACCTAAAGTTGAGGTTCCACAAGATATGGATAGGGGAAAGAAACCTGCCACGCACTATACCACGCGAGTCAAAAGAGCTCGACATAGAAGCCAATACCGCGGAAGTGCCACAGCGCTCTCACATTGCAGTCCGCTTAATCTTCTACAGGCTAAAGAATGCTGCTCTAGCGTTCTATTATTTCCTAGAACCTGGCACAATGCTGACAGACTATGAAGTCGGACGTCTCTTAGTCATGTGCTACGACTACGACGTGCTGTCCTCCTAATTCCTGTACGAGTAGTGGCCGCATGTATTCACAGTCAACGGGATGGTCTACCTAGCCCGCAGGCAATGCGGACCACCCTACGTGCTGAAGGCTCCAGACGGCACATGGCGCTACTTGGTCCTGTCCGGAGCTTATCTTCTGTGCGGCGGTGGACATCTACAGGAGATGTTCTAAGGGCGCTAACACCAGCTCGACCAGCTTACCCGTAGCGAAGGGAGGAAGCAATACCTATAGGGTTACCCGAACAGTACGAGGGACTACTTATACACCGAGTGGTAGGCGCTACACCTAACGTCTTGCATAGTGGGATACGACAACCAGCTAGAGGTGAGATAGGACCTAATCCATTGGCCTACTCGCGTCGACTACGACCGCATTCCTGCAGACTTCTAGGAATTTATCCTCCACCTAGCAAATGAGAACAGGGTCCCGTAGGTGATCCGCCATGCCCTCCAGACTTACTACCCGAGCGTCTCTGTGCTAATGCAACTACCCGGACATAGTCGCTTGAAGCACTCTAAGACGACTGCAGACCACCGCACTGCCATCGACACGGTCAATGATCTAGTAGGTTCGTGTACCTTCCTAGCAGAGATCGCAATGCCACACAACTTTACACGCCAGTTCGTCGAGGCCGCCCGACAGAGAGCCCAGACCGGCCTAACCGCGACCACAGCGCAGGTCTCCACCGCGCAGACTGAAACAAGCGACGACACGGGGTACGAAGGCGACGAGGTCGCCACGACAGCGATACAGGGAATACACTCAGTAACAGAAATGGCGGTCCGTGGACTGCTTACGTCGACCTGTAACTCGCACATGCGCACCCTCCGCGCAAATAAGGCATTAAAAGAACTCTCAATCTTACCTGCAGGAATCCGAGATAGCCTTACAAAGACGCTGCAGCTGCTTACAGACGTCTAGAAAGACACCACGCAGTTCACCCACACTACTACAGCGATGATCTTGCGCGACATCGTAGTGCGCACTGCCTGTACTGTTAGTAAGGTGGGCAACGCTCGACTACTAGAGGCGCTGCCAGACCTTATGGTGCTCGAATTCGACCTGTATGGACTGGACGCAGCGGCAGTCACGATAATGCTCTAGGAGAAGACCTCCGACAAGATACGCGAGCTCGCCAACGACATTCCGACCACGGCGCTAGAAGAAGATGACGACGACAGCGCTAAGGTTGCGTCGTGGTTCGACAAGGACATTCTATCGGTGAATTTCGTGGGCGCCGTTCTCCTTCAGAAAGAACAGCGCGGCAAGGGACCGGTTCGTGCAACGAGCGAGGAGGCCACGGTCGACGTTCACGCTAGCAGCTAAACCCCCATTAGCTAGACCCCTAGACAAGCCACACTGCTACCGAACCCCTACGCTGTGGGACAACCTTACATCCCTTAGCAGTTACTTAAGCCAGAGTAGATCGTTTAACAGCAGCAGCTAAGCCCGCATCTCAGTTCACCACATGTCGCACTACAGCAATTCGCGCAACATCAGTTCTAGTTCGGGCAGTAACAATACAGAATGCCGGGCGGAGGGTTCGCTATGTAGCAGTCACTAAGGTTCGCTTAGCAACAGATGTAAGGGTACCCCTCGCAGTACCAGAATCTAATGGCACCACCGTACCAGCACCAAGGGATGTTGCCACTAGGATTCAATCAAAATGCCCAGTACCAGCAGAGTCCTTAGGTGTACAACTATCCACAGATACAGCAGCCTATGCCGTCGTGGGGTGGTCAATTCGACTAGAGACCGCCATAGTGGGACAACTAGGACACGACGTCCACGCCCGCGCAACCTGTGAAGCTAAAGGAGTATAAGTCCGCATTTATGCGACAAGTTATGTCGCAAACACCAGGACTATAAGAACAAGTGCAACTGCCGATACTCCCGGGTCCGCACTCCTAACAACCTCGTGCTACTACAGTGCAACCGCAGCCGCAACGTATGCAAGACACTACTTAAACCCAAGTCGACAACACTACGCAGAACCTGTCCTCGCCGCTAAGCACTCCGCACAAACCTTAAACGCCGCAGTCCTAGAACTTCACGCCAGATGCAAGCAACACAGGTCAGCCACACAACTAACCGCAACAGCAGCCTCCTACGCCGACTGCGAGCGCCAACCCATTGAAGCGACAGGCTAGTCAGGACCTCGGAAAATCCGCTAAGGACAAGACTCCCTACAAACGCGAGCCGAACACCGCCGTACCTGCTAAGACTAAGAAGCCTTGCACGAAGAAGCCGAAAGGGGAGTAGCAAGCGACTCGTACGAGCAAACGTGTGCGAGGAGGACCGCCGGAACCTGTTGATTAAGGCAAGAGAGGAAAGACAAGGGTCGAGCGAGGAAGAGATGTCGAGAAGGATACCGGTTGGAAGACAGAGAAGGATACTAGCGAGACATAGTCGGAAGCGAGTTTCGAGATGGAGCACACCGAGGACGGTGACTGTTAAGAGGGGGGGGAGTTTGTCACGGACGTGACTACCTCCGCCGGACGGTCCGCCGGAGGACATATGTAGCTTTGCATCATATAGATAGCACACCTCAATCATACACATCTTAGAGTTCATTTTGACTACTTTTGTGTTCCGCTTGTGCGCTCCGCCGAGGTCCGCGCGACATACCGCGAGACCCTCCGCCTGACCGCAACAGCAGCGTTCGATTTCAATATCTATTACACTGCTAGAGTTAAGAACCCTGCAGATAGCCCTTCGCGAAGGCCTAATTACTATACTAAAAACCAAGCTGTGTAGAGATTGTTGCTAACATTGCAAAGAAAGCTAGCAGTAATAGCAGAAATCCGGACAATGTCCGAGAGTAGAGCACGAGGATCTACGCCTAAGCAGAGCTCGGTTGTGGACAGTAAGACGCTAGTCGTACGCCTATACAGCGCATCAGCGATAAACCCGGCTGCTAGCGCTACTAGTTGCAAACAGTGCGTGCTACGCTATGAAGCACGAGTGCTTGTAAGCGAACTTGCGAAGGATGATTCTAGTGTTAGTATGAATAGGATCCTTGCGGCTTAGCAAAGGGACGCCTTTACAATAGGGCGCAGGTCGTACGCAACGTTAGCGTAGAAGCATCGTAGCAAGGGTAACCCTATATAGAGGGTTAACTAGAATGACCTTTTAAGATTCAAGGGCAGAATCTATATGCTACTAGAATCGAGTATTCGGCAGGAGCTCTTAAAGCAGCACTATGACTATATCATGGCTAGCTATTTCGGCGTAAGTCGTACGCACGACCTTCTCGTAAGAAGCTATTATTAGCAGAACATACGCAATGATGTAGACGAATATGTCCGTACATGTGCTGTATACTAACGAATAAAAGTCGAAAGGCAATTGCCTTATAGAGAGCTAAGTTCCTTACCTATCCCTTTACAACTATTCTTAGAATTGACTATGGATTTTATTACAGGACTACCTCTAGCAAAGCGCGACAACTACGTATATAATGCGATCCTTATAGTAGTCGACCGCTACTTAAAGATAACTCGATATATCGCTACAAGGAAGGATTAGGATGTAAATGACCTTATAAAGCAGTTTTTTAATAAAATCTGTTGCAAATAGGGAGTACCTTAAGGCATTGTAACTAATCGAGGCCTAACCTTCACATTAAGGTTCTAGAAGGAAATCTGCTTCTAATTGCAGGTTAAGAGGCGTTTTAGTACTGCTTTCTACCTATAGAGTAATAGACAGACTAAAAGGCAGAACCAGACGCTTAAGCACTACCTGCGCTGCTACTGCGTAGCAGAGTAGAGCGACTGGATAGACTTGATACCCTAAGCCGAATTCTGCTATAACAATTCAAAACATGCAAGTACTAGACAGAGCCCTTTCTTTATTGTCTATAGTATATATGCAAACATAGGAGATGCCTCTAAGGACAGAGTCATAGAGGGGGAGGTACCTGCAGCTGCAGCGAGAATTGAACGTATGCGCAACGTATATAAATCTCTCGAAAAACATTTGCAAGCGGCATAGGAACATTAGCAGAAATGGTTCAATCAGAATCATAGACCTATGTCCTTTAAGTAAGGGGACTTAGTGTTACTAAGCACTAGAAACCTAAAGCTGGCATTACCAACCCGCAAAATGTCACCTAAATTCGTAGGACTATTTAGAGTGCGCGACGCAGTTAGTGCGCAAGCCTATCGCCTGTGGCTTATACTAAAGTATCGCATTTATGACGTGTTCTATGTAGGACTGCTTAAGCTATTCTACTAGAGACCTAGGGATCCTAAGCTAGATACAGAGGCACCTACATTAGTGGATGACGAAGGTTAGGAGCAATAGGAGGTAGAAAAGCTCCTTGATCGGCGAATTCATAAGGGAAATAGACAGTACCTAGTACGATGGAAAGGGTACTCTAAGGTATAGGATACCTAGATAAGTAGCGATAAACTCGATAGTGCGAGCGAGTTGCGCCTCGAGTACGATGCTAGGCTAGACGACACTAGAAAGACTAGCTAAAATGACAAAGGCACACCTTAGAGAGGTAGACTAAGAGGAAGGCTAAGGAAGTCACTGTAGGTCGTTGTTGCGAAGCTGCGAGACTAGACGACGAAATACGCGCGCCCTACCTGCGCACATTAGGGTATTTACAGACACATCTAGCGGACACAAAATTAGAGAAGACAATGATCAAACAGTATGGTATTCAGCCCTAGCTAGCATAACTACTTACATAGGACATAAGCCACCTAAACGCTAACTATTAGAGAGCTAGGCGCGGACCTAGCGTTCTATATGCGCTCCTTATAGATGCTTAGGCATCGTTAAAACTACTAAAATCCTCACTCCTATTGTTAGTAGGGTCCTTACTGTAGTCAGTAGTACTACTACCTTCCTTATTACTCCTAGCTGTGTTTCTAGGGGTTCTAGCACCCGGCAGACCTAACTCTTAACACGCACGTGCGGCGGCGATAGGGCGGGCAACGATCGGAGCCTCGGCGGCGGCGCGGCGCTCGGCTAAACGGTCTATGGTCTCAGTTATCTATTTGCAGTGTTAGCATCGTGCGAGCGACGTGCGTGCATAAGGCGAACTTACGCTGAAGAGCGTGGCGTTTAAGTCACCTAGGCTGTTGTTAATAGCGACGTTAGAGGCGATTAGGCGACGCGTGTTCGCGTTGCTAATGCGCTGCTTAGCTAGGATCAGACGCAAGTAGTCTGCACTAGTAGTAGGGTTCCTAGTAGCTGTATTTACCTGCTAGCCCTAGCGTGCTACGCTTAACCTAAGCGCCTAGAGCGAGATAGTAGCGGCTTTCTAGGCACGCGTAAGCTTTAAGCCTATACGCTAGACAGTAGGGTCGTCCTTGCCTCTAGCACTATTAAGGGCAGTAACAGCTCTGTCATATCTCCTACGAAGGTTGTACAGACGCTCGTAGCGCCTGTACATCTCGGAAGGGATCTGTTCGAACGATTAGCGATGTACCTACGCGACTCGCAAAGGAAAAACTTACCAAACCGCAGCTGCGATAGCTAGACACATAGTGCTTGCACCTAGCTTCCTTAGGCTTGTTGCAGAGCTTGCTCTGCTTAGCAATAGCGGAGAAGCACCTAGTACAGGTGAGAATCTAAGGCTTAGGTGCGTCCTTACGTAGGTCTTTATCGCGCTACACGAAAGGCTCTACGCGATTGAGCTAGCGCTTGCTAATGTACTTAGGGACACTAAAGATTATAATAGGCAATGAGATGCTAGTGCGCTAAACGTACGTACGATAGGTGTGATGATAGTAATGTAGGTGCGTTGCGAATAGATAGAAGAATGTGCTAAACAATTAGAAGGTGTGATAATATTGTAGGAAGGAACTTCCTAGGAGGAAGTTTGAAGTTATAAACACAACAATAACAACATTAGCCCTACTATTAGCGCAACGCGCGTTATACCTGCGCACAACAACAACAACGCGTTCGACGCGGCAACGCGTATCATAGCCTTACGACGAGGTTTAGGACATGTATATATAGACTACAGGCATTACAGACATTAAGGAGACCGTCGATATAGGGGTGTACAATAAGCGACATAGATGCAGCAGCCTGCAGGCTCGAGGAGGTCTATCCTAGCTACAGACTTAGGCATAAGGCTTGTCGAGGAACCGTTAGCTACACATACGTGCGAGGCGCGATCGCGAAGCGCGTCGCACTCTACGCGTGTACTGCTCTTGTAGGCCCGAACTACTCCCTAAGGACTCTGATATAGCGAGCTCGTACTGAGCGAACGGCCGTCGTATATACGTGCGACGAGCGTTCGGGAGACGACCGACTACTGCTTCGATCTCGGCTATCGTAGCTATAGAATCACTATGTAGGAGACCTCTCTTATCCTAGGGACAGGATCTAGAGGGGAGGTAAGTTGTAAGGCCCCTTTCCTACATAAAGTAAGGTCGAAGTCACATGTCTCTAGTCTTAGCATAAAGCGACACTTCGGTGCGCGACCTGCGCACCTCGTACGCTTTATAGATTATTCTCGGTAGTAACTATATCATACTATTACTCCCTTATTTCTGTGTACTACGCTATCCTTTAGCATCTAGAAGCTACGCCCTAGTAGCCTATTACTGCCCCTTATATATACTTTATATACTAAATAAAGTAAAGATAGAGTAGAATAGAGTAGATAGATTAGTTAGTAAGTAAATAAAGTAAAGTAGCTAAATATATAAATAAGTAAGATAAGATAATAATAGATTAAAGTATAATTCTAAGATAAGAATTAAGAGTATAGAATACTTAATAAAGTAGCTAAAATTATCTTACTATAGATAATTTAATTATTAAGACTTAAGTATAGTAGTTATATATTTAAACTACCTTATGTATTTTAACTATCCTTAAGGAGGTATGCTTATAGTTTGCTATAGCTCTAGATAAGCATTTTGTTACTAATTAATAGTAGGTAGGTATCTAGGTAAGAACAAAACCCGGACAGTACGCTAAGACTTCGTAGGCACTCCTCGAGAACATTACTTACCTTGCCTAGATACTCATTAACGAAATCGCTCGAGGGTATTTGCCTTCTCTGACTTCCCTCTAGATTGTCTCTACTTAGATACCTGTGCAGACTGCGTTTACTAGTTCTAACGCCTAGACAAGTCTCGATTCGCTGTCGGCGATTGAGGCTGTACGGGGGCCGCTTCTAGTTGCAGCGGCAGCCCGCGACACAGCCCCCAAAGGCATGATCGCATATTAGGTATTGACTCGACCATCACCATGGAATCCGTCCTCGTCAAACCACGGCATTCGCAATGGAAGTCACAAATGGCACTGAGGCCAGCTACAATGTCCCGCCGACCCAACAGCAACAAGCGTCCGGCCGAGCCATCTTCTGGGCCCTCGTTACCATTGTCCTCAATGCTATGCTCCAGCCATCCTTCATCGGCTACGTTATGAAAGGAAACCTTTTCGAAGACTCGCTATCCCCACATCGTTCCTCTCCGTTCATCTGCTTGATCGATGCCGTGGCGGATGTTCGGCTGATATGGGCAAAGTATCAACAGCCAGATCTTTATCATGTTTCCAACCACGACTACTACGCCAAGCCCACGACGGTTATGTTGAGGTTGGCGATTTTCGTGCTCGGTGTAGTGCCCCAGGCGGTCAAACTGTTCTGCATGCGTGGTGTCCTCGTCCCGCAGATCATTGGGGCCGCGTATCTGCTGGCGACGTTGGCTGCTATGGCACGTACTTTGCACGTCCAATCACCCTTTGCCGACTTTCAGGTCTTCCTCGACAATGACGCGATCCCTGCCTCGAAATCGCCACGATATCGGAACAGCTCATGGTCTCTTCTGTCGTCGTTTGGCGGCATCGTACCGCATAGCGCCGCTACAATTTACATCTGGATCTGCATCATGGGTCAAGATGCTGAGGCCATCATCACCAAGGCTGGCCATCCAGCCTACGATCGATATACCATGATCTCAACCTCTGCTTCCGGGCTTTACATCGCGCTTCATTTTCTCGTCACGTTCATACGCGGCGAGCCGTGGAGGCCACGAGTGACCGCATGGGTCATGATCGTGTACATTACGCCGCCCGCGATCATGCAATCCATCGTGCGCCCCGCCGATGAAAGGGTCGGGTTTCGCGCATTCGCCATGGAGCTTGGAACATTGAATGACATTTTCATAAGCTGTTACGGTTTGGTGTGTGTGCTTGAATATTGCGTGACAACCATGCTACGTTGGCTGCGCGTGGGAGAACCATCAGCGACTTCTCTAACAGATCTTCCAGCCACAGCTGGAGTCACCATCTCTGGAGAACGACCTGTTGAAGTATCCTTCAACTCTGGGATCGTCCTGCCCGGGGGAGAATCCAGTGCAACACAGCCGCTACCAGACGCAAACTTCGGGTTTTCAAGCATGGCAGCGTCCGCGCCTCGTGCTTGCGATACTGACAGTGACCGGACATCATTCAGCCAGTTTGCCGTCCTGGACGGGGACACGTCCTCCGCTTTTCTCGGAGGCCCGAGTGCTGATTCCAGCGCTTCCTATGGAACACGCACAGAGGACATGGGCAGCCAGATGGCTGTTTCAGGCATTTCAAGCATTCATCCCGACGGTGACATTGCGAAGAACACTACCAAAAGCGATGATCTACCGTCCAATATTGATACAGATACTAGCTTACATGGGGCTGAAAGAGCTTTCTTTCTCGTCGTGACAGCCCCCTTCCGTCTCTTGAGAATCATGATGAATTATGCACACATCAGTGCTCCGGACGAGCCGCAGATGGACCAACAGCTACAGCAACAAATTGGAGCAGAACGGGGTGAAGCTGTCTGCAGTACTGCACGAATGGCTTCATCGTCAGACGCCCAGCCTACAGGATCTTCCCATTACCCGATGGACAAGCTTTTCGTGCTCCTCGACAAGCTATGCCGGTCACTTGTCAAGATCCTCCTGTTGCTGCCATGGCGCTTTCTCAAAGCATGTTGGATCCCGGTCCAATGTTTCCTATCCATCGGGGATGACGCCTCAGAAAAGGACAGGAACTGGATCGCCTTTGCAGTGTTCAATCTGGCCATTGCGATGGTGTATTTCTTGGTGGTATTTGACGGGAAAGGGACGTATAGTCCTTCGTGGGCAAGTATACTGGGCAAATAACTTGATCGACACTCGATCCTGAGTCACGAATCTAACGAATGACGATGCCTCTTTGGGGCGCTTTGTACTACCTCTATTACATATTGGGAGCAGAGCGACGAGGATCACTGCTATCCACAATCTCCCCACACGCACTCATACGGCACGGTCCAAGCACCGAGCCAGCCTCTACGACTTGCGCAACAGCGTGACCAACCACCCAGCAACTCTGTAGCCAAAGATGATGACGACCATGATCCCCAGCCATTGACCCTGCAAGCCTGTGGCATAACCATACTGCTGCAGCACCGCGGTGCCTGCGATCTCGCACTGGTCCTGCAGCGCACTCGCGTACATACAGTGGCATTGCCCGTCTGTATTGCTACAGCTATACGTCCGCGACTTGAACTCGTTGACCATCATGCCCTGAAAGACATAGGTCTGATAGTCCCAGTAGTGGAAGGCGTACTTCCAGAAGTCGTTGAGGACCGGCAGAGGTACCAGAAAGCCGCCGACGCTCATCCACAGGCCGTTGGCGAAGGCCGTGATGGCCAGCGCCCCGACGAAGCTCGGGAAGATGGACGCCACGAGGACGACGAGCGACTCAGCGGCGAGCAGGTCGAGGAACAGCCACAGGATCCACATGAAGAAATGCTGTCCTAAGGGGTTGAAGTTACCCAGCCAGTAAGCGACGAGAGAAAAGAGCAAGGAGAAGAGGACTGTGCAACAGCTTTATGTTAGTGATTGTCGACGCTGGAGGATGGTTCTTGGCTGATACATACAAAGGTAAGGAATGCCGATGAGGAAGTTCGCAAGCAGGAAGGCAGTAGGCCCATAAAAGCCATTAGCCCTCTCTTTGACGAACACAAAGCGATCCTCAAGAAACGCTGGGACGTATGCGACCGCCATGAAGGACATGAAGGCCGAGCCGAAGAACTAGACTTGTGTCAGCTGTCGATCGTGTTGTTGGTCTTCTCTCATGCTGCTTACAATGGCATTGACGAATGGCTGGATATGTGCTTGATCGGTGGAAAGCCTCAGCCACACCGTGCCCATCATCACGGCAAGTCCCAAGTACATGACGAGGCGCACCCAGTACGTCACGATGTCGCGGTAGCTTTTGATGAACGATCGGTGCAACAGAACCATGGTCTGCTCAGCGAACCCAGGTTTCTCATGAGCTGCGCGTGATGCGCTGATCGCATGGGTAGCCCGCTTTTCCTCGCAGTCTTGCAGTGCCTTCATTTGTTGCTGGTACAACAGGCTTCTGCGCCAGCTCGTCACGATATAGTCGAGACACTCGCGCGACCCACCCGTCTCGCCAAAGTCGACATTGACGAGATCGAGGATGTATTCGGCCGGGTTCATCATCGGAGGGATTTCCAGCTGGAGCTCGGAGAAGAAGTTCGGGAGATTGACTCTGGTGCCGTTGTAGCAGACCTCTCCTTGCGATAACAGGGTGACCTGGTCGAAGAGATCAAACGTCTTGGTCGACGGCTGATGGATACTGGCGATGACGATGAGCTGGCTCTTTGGTCAGCGATGAACCTTCCTGCGACGACGTGATGGCTTACATTGCGCTGTTGAGCGAGTCGCTTGAGGAAAGAGATGATCTCGAAACTGGCCGTCGAGTCCAATCCGCTGGTCGGTTCGTCCAGATACAGGATGCTGGGGTTAGTGACGAGCTGTGCCGCGACACTCACACGTCGTTTCTGTCCGCCGCTCAAGCCTTTGCGGAACGGCGTGCCGACCAAGGTATTGCTTTGCTTTTGCAGACCAAAGTCGACAATCAAACTATCGACACGACGGTCGATCTCGCTCTTCGACGTCGACCTATGATAACGGATGAGTCTTGTACATTGATATGCCTGCGGGGATTGGAGTGGACTTACTTCGGAAGCGTCAGCCGTGCAGCGAAGCGCAGCGTCTCACGCGCGGTCAACGAGCCGATCAGCGTATCTTCCTGCTCGACATACGCGCTGACGGCCCGATGGGCGGAGAGCGGCTGCTCTGCGCCATTGATCATAACCTGGCCGGTCACGGTTCCAGTCTGTCTCTGCGCCAGTGTGTTGAGTAGAGTCGTCTTACCAGAGCCTGAGGGTCCCATGAGCGCCACCAACTCTCCCGGACGTGCCACTCCAGAGACATTGGTCAGGATGGTTCGTCTGGTTTGCCGGCTACTGACGGACACCTGCAGGTCTTTCCACGTCAAGATCTGGACGCCACTTTGCTGCTTCGAGAGATCGGCAGGGCGTAGTGCTTCCTCGGAACTCTCATGTCGAGACTCCATGTCTACGGTCTGTAGCTCCTGCCACTGCTCGCGGTCTCCCGATGCCATCGATGAAGGGAATCGCCGGTGGTTGTTATAGTCAGGTACGGCGGACTGCCACTTGTGAAGTTCCTGCAGAGCACAGATCCGGAATTTCAGTCAATAGCAAAGAGCTGTGATTATGCTTTGGATTGATCATGTATGGGCTTTTGGTCGTGTTTGTATGGACAGATATACAGTACATGTATGCACACCGTACCGAGACAGGCCAGGGGATAGACCCCGGCATTGAACACCCGACGACGTACCGGCGACTTCACCCCGACGGTCCATCGTACTGAAACATCCATGTTTTTCGGTTCTCGGATCACTATTTCAATCAAGCGACTTGCATAATGTTCACTCTGTATTCTGGCTTAGGACATAGTTCAGAATATCGCAGTTTCTTGAATGAGATGGTGGTCAAATTTCGCAAATCATCGAGATTGAAGGAACAGCAAGACTCGAAAGCTCGGCAAACGATCCCGCTCCTCATCGCACTTAATGCAGTTTCTCTGTTGAGCAAGACCATGTTTCACCCTAGAGCCTAACCGCGCGGCTCGTGTAGGTGTTTCTCGTCATTCCCATACGGAAAAAGGTGGACGGCGTCTATCGGGCTTCTGCTCGTTAGAGCTAAGTGTGGGGTCCACGGGCATCGACTGATTGAGAACACCGAGCGGGCTTTCCGGAACACCAGACGGCGATCGATGAAACCAGCAACGTATTTATATATGTCCACGATGCGGCGGCTTCCCAAGATCTTGGAGACGTTTCCCGAACCGAAGTTGGGTGCCATATGTCGGTCACGAGTTTGACGTTGTATGCCCTGCTGATGTGTTGGGGTGAAGACGCTCGATCTTAACTACGACGGCGAGTCGCCGATTGCACTCTCTCTTCATGGCACATCATCCCCCCGCACAGCAGGCATTCTACCTCAGCAATGGACCAGATCGCCCACCAGTTATCCATAGCTTGTTCGAGCCGTCGACCAAGACCTGGCAATACATCGTCGTGGATCCGTCGACATTGCACTGTGTGATCATCGATCCGGTGTGTGGGGAGACTCCAGGCGAGAGCGGGCTCACGACGAAAGCGGCGGATGCAGTCCTGAACATCGTCCGGAAGCACGGCTACATTGTCGATCAGCTGCTCGAGACGCAATCGGCAGCCTCGCAGCCTCGTTCGGCGGTCTGGTATCTACGGATGCAACTCGCCAGCACGCAGAGCTCTGCACCCCGGGTCGGTGCCAACGGCGCAGTCTCGGTGATTGAGCGGCTGTTCCAGCGCAAGTATGGCGGTCAGAAACAGCTTATGACTGCGTTCACGGACCCTTTCGAGAACAATCAGGCACTCCTTGTCGGCAGGATGCGTCTCTACAAGCGACATGTCCCTGGCTTCCAAACCCCACATCAGTGCATGTTCGTCACGGGCTCGCAAGCATTTGGTGCACAGACAGTCGCCATGATCGAGAAGCCTTCGAAGATTGCATCCCAAGACATGATATCGAGGGAGACGGCGAAAGAGGCAGACAATCAACTCTGGTCCTCGATGCAGACGATCCTGTCGCTACCCGAGGAGACCAAACTATATCACAGTTCTGGCGATGCGGACACAACATCGACGGAGCCATTTCACACCGTCGGTCAATGCAGAGAGATGAATGACTATGTCGGGCTCGGATTGAACGAGTTCTTGCTGAGACGAGAAGGCGAGCGAAGATCGTTAGTACTTGCAGAGCAAGCCATGAAGCCTCGGCATTCTTCTAGTCGATACACGCAGATTCGCGATGAGCATTTATGATAGACGTCGCTACGATTCAATCGAGCGTCACGGCATTGGCGTTGATCCCGGGGTTACCATCAAAAATATAGAGACAGGTCTTCGTGATGCTTGCAAAACTACCTGACCACAATGCTGGTGCCCGTTCAGGGTTTGTAAGAGCAAGTTCGTTCGTTATGTCGTTTGACGTATACTTGTCGGGCCTGTGGTAGAGATAGCAAAACGTGGTATTTGAATCAGCACAATTTTCGTAACGTCGAGAAATGCTATGGGTTGCCTTGCCGATGGGAATTGTCGAGAGACAAACACAGAGTTTTCGTCATCCGATGCAGGAACATATACAGCCTGAACTAAAATGACCTAGTGGAGATTCGAGGTTAAGGCGGCATTACCAATAGATCGCAAAAGCGAATAGTCGTACAAATGTGGGAGGAGCAGGCTGACCAAACGCAGCTACTAAGCATGCATCAGTGAGCCCAGATCAGACGGTGAACGTCCGGCGCAGTGAAACCATCATCTCATTGAAATTGAGCCAAAGTCCGACGGAACTGCCGGGAACTCATCCTGCAGAACGCCAGGGGAGAAGAGATCGAACCAGGACATTGCACTCGCTGACTGGGCAAGATCCATTTCGCTACCACTCCCGGTACTGGAGTTCGTTGCTGTCGGTATGATCCGGGGCGTAAAGACTGTCTCCGCAACCGTACGAAGCTGAGCTACAGCTCTATGAGCCACAGCCCATTTCTCACCCAAGCGTTTAAGGACACCTACCATCAGTACCACCCTATCGCGGTGCTGCTGAAGACACTGGTGCTCGCATGCCATATTGTGAGTAGAGGCTGCTGCAAGTTGGACGATGCATCCGAGTATCAGCGCACAAGTAAAGAACGGGGAGTGTTCCAAGAGCTCGCATGGAACAGCAGCCAGATTTGATATCTCTTTTGACGCGGCGATCGCTTTGACCGTATGCTGACTAGAGGTAGGGGTCAACGGCGTATGGCTCTTGGCGCATGCGATGCTGGCTGCAGAAGGCACCGTAGCAGGTAGATCGCTACGTGGGAAGTGGAGGAATATGCTGGCACAGAGGATCATGAAGTGTGCCTGGAAGAGTAATTGGTCAACCTCGCCCGAAGCACTGATAACCTCCGTTCCAGACTCTGGTAGATGATATTTCCAGCTAGCGATGGCGTTGTCAACGCTCTGTATAGTGTCGATAAAGCCGTCGTCGTAAGGAGTCAGCAGTGACACCCTTTCGACGATCCGAACAGCCTCGATTCGGTAGCAGTACGATGAGAATGTGGTCAAGCTGAACCCGAAGACTCTTGCATCGAACGCTTGTAGATCCGGCCGTAGGTACGAGACTTCCACACTGCCAAATTCCTTTTGACTGCCAGGCAGTAGTGGGAGCGTTCTGACACCAGAAGTCGTAAATTTTGGTCGCCGATGTAGAGCAGCCACATACGCATCGACGACGTACAGCTCCCACCAGGTTCTTCGAACACTTTCCTCTTGATGAGGATCTGAGGGAGCATGGTCGAATGCGAAATTTGGCAGGTTCATTCCGAGAGTCAGCGCAATTCGTGCGGCGCGAGATATACATATCTCCGCTTCTTTGGTCTGATGCCGTGCGTGGAGAATGATCGTGTACAAGACTAGAGCTTGGACTCGATGAACGTGTGGGCTGTCTGAATCACTCGACATCGCGAGGGATACTGCTTCTTGCAAAGCGATCGGAATTGCGGCGTTCGACGCATAATGTTGGCCAATGTAGCAGATGACCAGCTTGAGATCATCGGGAATCTGACTGGTAGCATAGAAAGCTTGAGGCACCAGGATTGGATGGGCAGGCCAGAATCGCTTGTAGAACAGATTGACCAGAGATCGAGTCTCGGCATCAGACAAACACGGTGAAGAGGGCGCACATGCTGGGGTTGTATGCTGTGCCGTGATACCTGATGAAGGCGTTGTTGGTTGATAAGAGAGTCCGGCGGGTTGCTCGGAGCTGTCGAATGTGGCGTCGCTTGCTGCTGACGCTTGCTGTGTGTGTGGTGTCGGCGGCCCATTCGCAGACACCTGCCTATTCGTCGTCTTCCGCCGTGCTAGACCCCGACGTGATGGAGTGTATTCGCATACAAGGACCTGCGCAAAACACCGGCCGCAGATGGGTGAGGCGGCATCGCATCTGATGTGTTTGCGTCGGCATTCGGCGCAAGCGACTCGAGACGGCTTTTCGACTCGATGGGAGTCCATGCCACTATGCCGAGCTAATCACGTACTGGAACCTTCAGCAAGTCAGGAGATGTAGGGAAGTGTGATGTCAAAGCTTCATGACTTTGATATATATCTTTATTATTGGAGAAGTTCGGCATTCCGGGGAGAGAGGACGTTAGGTCGGTGCCAGCTTCTGCTTACGGCAAGTACAGGCGACTACAACAGACCTTAGTCCCCGGGCTGCCTATCAAGAATCCACCTGGATCAGTCGCTGTCCGGAGTTACTCGGCATCATGTGTGAGATATTCACTATGAAATCAAGAACGGACTTGGGATTGACATACTGAGTCGTTGATCGTGTAGAGCATTTGAAGAAGGGCAAACCCTGACACAACATAACGTTACGCGAAGACGGATGGATGATGTGTATGACATTAGCGCTACAACAACAATTGTTCTCCTTCCATCGTCCCTACGATCAGTAAAGGAACAAGCACGCGGCATCGTACACTTAACGATCGAGAGGTGTGATAGAGTAAGGATATATACAGTATAATAGAGATATAAGGCAGAATAGACGTGTATATAGCAGAATAGAAGAACGTGTAGGGGAGTAGATGTGTATACAGTAGAATAGAAGAACATGTAGAGGGTGGATAGGCATATAGCAGAATAGAAATGTATGTAGCAGAGCAATGGTTTCATTAATTTGGAATCAGCTCAACGAATCCCTCAAACCTGTCATCAAGATTCCCCTGTTCCTAGCCATGTCCCTCAGCAGCAGCAATCTTTGCAACCTAGGTTGCAGTCAGCTTCAGGCACTGATCTTTGCCTGGCCCTCTGATTGTCCAAGTCCTTCACCCTTTTCCTCTGATCTTTGGCTGGGAGGGCCTCATTACAATCTCTAGGTGGCCCGATCCCCAGCACATGTTCTAGAGTGCTATCAAGGTCATGTAGTCAAACGAGTTCTGACCTTGGAGCTGTGTGGGATGGATGCCAGCAAGAATTATCTGCTATCTGACCATTGTTTCTACATCGCAAGCAGCACTTATGTCCAGAACTAGCCGTACATCATGACATCCACAGAGGAGAATCCCAGGGAGAGCCCCCCCTGGCAGTCTCGACGTGGAACCACTGTACACCTCCCATAGCATGTACGCTCGAATACATCCCCAATACATGCTATCGCGGTAGTCTCGTGGTAGGGAAACGCAGTATGCCGTATTCGCGCCAGCAGAAATGGGACCAAGCGTGCCAAACGGGCATAGACCTCGTAAATGATGGGAACCTTGACTCAGTACGGTTGTATGGCCGGAACATCACTGTACATACCTATGCTAGTCATCTACCATGCATGATCGTGCCCCATTGATCTGTCCCCTCTTACTCCATACCCTCAACATACTTCTCTGAGTGTGCCACCGACTTCTTGCGCATTGCGGCGTTCTCGACATCCGTGAGCGATTGCTTGCGCATGTCGCCGCCAACGTCTGTGACTTCTTGGAATGAAACGGTAGGCACGAAGCCCCTGGATTTCCAGGCTTTGTCCACCTTGCCGTAGAGCTCGTCGACCTGTTCCAGACTTAGCCCCTTGGTCTCATAGATCATACTCCAGACGAAGAAGATGCAGATGAAGCAAAAGCCGCCCCAGATGAAGAAGACCTTCGCTCCCAGGTCGGCGTCGCCGGGATCGTCGTCGACCATGTAGGGGGTAGCATATGCAATGGCCCAGTTCAGCAGCCTGATATCGTAGAGAGGTTAGCCACACCCAGCCATTGGTCCTTACTCGCTGTACTCACCAATTCGATGCGGTCGTCATAGATAGTGCCTTGGCTCGCACCTTGAGGGGAAAGATCTCGCCGGTCACGACCCAGGCACAAGGTCCCCAGGAGCACGCGAAGAAGAAGATGTAAATGCAGACAAAGGCCACCAGAGCCTTCTGTGCTACCACATCCGTAGTCCCGACACCCGTGCCAATCCCAGCAACGATGAACTGCGAGATGGCCATTCCTGTGGCACCAAACAAGAGCAACGGCCGACGTCCCCAGGCCTCGACCATGTACAAACCCGGGAATGTCGACCCAACGTTGACGGCTGAGGTGATCATGCTAATCACGAAGCTGTTATTGAAGCCAGCAGACTTGAAGAAACTTGTTCCATAGTAGAAAATGAAGTTCACGCTGCGATTCAACCAACGTTAGTCAATGTAGCACGAAAGGTAGTGGGAACAGGACAGTATTGTAACAAATCGCACAGTTGAAGGCCACAAAGATACGTACCCTGTCAGCTGCTGTAGACTTTGTAGCAGACATCCAGTCAAGAGACGCTTGCCAATCGAGCCTCGAAAGCAGTCGAGATACGTTGCAGCGCCCAGTGAGAGCTCGTATTCATGATTGGCTGTAATCTCGGCCAGCTCTTCCACTAGGGCTGGGTGGTCGGGAGGAAGCCGTCGGAGGGTGGACAAAGCCTTGGCGGCTTTTTCTGGGTGACCGCGCTTTATGTGCATACGAGGAGTCTCTGGCAGAACAAGGAGACCGCCCACGAGGATGAGTCCCCAGGCAAATTGTACGGCGATTGGTATGCGGTAGGAACTGCTCCCTGTCAGTTCCATTGCCGCACAGGGATGGGTACGAGCTACTCACCCGGTGTCATTGCGGCCTTGAGTGGAATGGTCCACCACGGACGCTATAAGAAGTCCTATTGTGATGGCCAATTGGTATGCTCCCACGATCGATCCACGAATCCACTTCGGCGCCGTTTCGCTCTGGTAAAGAGGAATCAAAGCACTGATCATGCCCACGCCATACCCTGAAAACATTGTCAGGCGATGCTGTCGTAATGATCATGGCTTCTGCTACATACCTGCAAAAAATCGACCTGCAACGAACAGAGGAATCGCGGTGGCCGCTGTTTGCATGATGACACCAACTGTGAATACCAGCACCGACACCATGAGACCATAGCGACGACCGAAGAAGTCTCCAGTAGGGGCAGCTGTCAAGGCGCCAAAGAAGGTGCCAGCCGAAAGTAGCGAGACGATCTGGGAGGATTGCGCGGCGGTGATGGCCGGGCCGCCAGTCTGCGCATCAACTGCTCCAGTACTGAATTCTTTCAGCCAGTATGGCATGGCCAGAATGCCACCGATAGTCTATGTTACATTTAGGAGCTGCCGGTACATCTTTAAGACTTGAGGACGTACGCCAGTGTCATACCCGAAGAGCACACCGCCGAAAGCAACAAACAAACCAACGGCAATGGCAGGCCATGCTTTACCTGGAGTGCCCGGTGGAGGCTTCAACGTGAAAGGCATCGTGGTGGTCTTATGCCGGATGTTCTTGAGAGTGTCCGGGTGTTTCTGAGAGCGACCGGATATTCTTGAATATGACCGCAAATGCTTGAGAGTGAATTAAGCTCTCGCCGAATGGCTTGTCGAACAAAGTTGCTGATGAAGACTGCGTGATGGGGTCTCCGAGGTTGATATATGCACGCGGGTGTAGTCTAGGTAGAGGTCAGCCGGTCCACGCGACGTTCCCGTCGGTTCGGGATGGGTCCTCCACCACCACGATGCTAGCTCCGTGTCGCACAACACATGATCCCACTCCAGCTCCTGCAGGTCGTCATCCCTCAGAACGATCAATCTTGACAACCTTGAAGCCACAAGACGTCGTGCTGCGCCCAGATCTGGAGAGAACACACTCATGGGAAAAGCCATCTGGAGTTGAAGGCCTGGCATCGGCCCTATTCCTCAAGCGAGGCAAAGGCAGAGACTCCAGCCTTTCCTCCAGACCGGTACGTGGCTATAGCAGGCTTCCCCTCCAATTCGTGCCGTCTCTTCGATGTTGGAAGCGCTGGTGACAGTCTGACAACTTTCAGGGGTCTTTCCCCGTTGATGGCATCTCGGTTGTAAATGATACATCCACCGAAATCACGAGCACGGCACGCCGAGTTGCCAGGGATGTGAACGATACGCCTGCAGTCATGTCACATGTGCTAAACACTGGTGCGGGGATATCCAATGAATACCAGACAGGCAGCCTTGACCGGGTTTGCGGCACAGACCAATGTTGCAATCCCGCATTGTTTATCGGTCCTACTCTGCATTATGACCCTGCCGATCGAAACTTCACGTTGACTGAACAGGTTGACAGAGACATTGGAGCAACGGCGCTATGTTTCTGGTCTACCAAAGTACAGTAACCGCACTTAGTTGTTCATCGAAGCTACACTCGCCACAATCTGGAGAAGCGAACCTTGCCAGAACCGCACTCCAAATGCCACTCATCACTACTTCATCAGCCACCAGTCCTTAGGTATAGTGCTCTCGATGTCGAGTAGCTCCATTGCCACGACTGAGTTTCGTGGCACACGGAAGGATGAAACGATTCGACGAGATGCAGGGATTGTGGTACATTCATCCCCGCCTTCGGGCCGTTTGCTGTTGCACCCATACTTGGGGCTGCATGCACTCCCTCCGCAGGCGGCTGTCGGCCCCACAACCTTTCTCCAGATCTAACAACCGCTCGTTGTGGGCCGCCAGATGCCGATAGTCACTGGTCTTGGTGCGAATATACTGGTACATTAGTCCCAGCCGCTTCACTGTCTGATGGTGGGATAGGAATCGGTCCGTTGCACGACGATTGAAGCTTTCCAAATGCTTCGTGTGCTTGTTCCGCAACGATCTAGATGCTCTTGACACTCTATTGTGGCACTCTAGGAGCGACCAAGGGATATGTATTGTGGCCGATTGATCGTGCTATCATTGACGTGACCGCGGTATCGAAGTTGCGGCAGGACTGGACACGCGTGACACGGCCAGGCCACAAACCATGATCGCTGAACGAATCCATTTTCAATGCTAGCATACCCAACCCTAATTCAAAATCACTAATCGCGAATACCGACTTCCTTGGCCTCTAATGCTAGCATACCCAACCCTAAGCCGAATCTACCAATCGCGAATTCCGAACTCCTTGACCTCTGATGCCAATTCGTTGTCGACATGTTTTTCAAGGCATTGGGAACATCGCATTAGGATAGGCATCTATGGATGGGGAATTTCTCCGTCTTGCGCGTGCTGGCCGTACCTCTGTCCATGCACTATCGGACCTTGCTACACAAGGTCTCGGCGTTACGGAGCGGAAGAATAATCACCAGGTCTCGCTTCTTGTGCGTCGAGTCACAATTACCAAGACGGAGGTCATAGACTATGTTAAAAGGACGTCGAGAATTTCTCGAGCATTTTGACTGCCGAACTTCTGGTCGCAGCATTGCCATAGTACATTTGTGGCGACGCGCGATCGTGTGGCTATCTACTACAACTCAACCCAAAAGCATGAATTTCGTTCGTTTCGACGCAGGCACTATGATTCAGGCTTCCCTTGTATAGGCATATCAGCAGCTTCGCCGTCCTCCTCGCTCTTGACACCACCCCAGAATTCCTCGTCGTTCGGCGATTGCTCAGTATACGGTGGTAAGCCAGTATACTTGTTGATCCAGTTCAGCACGACCTTGTGCCATGCCAGACTGTTCTCCGGCTTCAACACCCAGTGATTCTCGTCAGGAAAAGTCAGGAACTGACTGTCCACACCTCGAGCTTGAAGAACGTTGAACGCTGCGAGGCCTTCGGCCATGGTCAGCCGGTAGTCTTTCTCGCTGTGGATGACGAGTTGCGGTGTGGCCCATTCGCCCAAGTGTCCGCTTGGATCCCAATCCTGCCATGCCGGAGTCGTAGTCGAGTCAGCTGATTTGTGCCATGATTTGTCCAGCCCGAGATCTCGAACTGGAAAGTACAGTTCGTCCGTCGCGACCTGCCCAGTGAAGCTGAAAACACCGTCGTGGCAGACCAGCGCCTTGAATTCACGCCCAAGATCATGGCCCTGGATCCAGTTCATCATGTAGCCACCATAAGATGCTCCCAGCGCAACAGCATTCTTGTTGTCGGCCTCTGGCATGTTCTCGGTCACCCAATTGAAGACCTTGACAATGTCTTCGTACGGGTCGCCTCCCCAATTATGTTGAATTGCATCGGTGAATGCCTGGCCATAACCAGTCGAACCAGTAGGATTGGGGGAGATTACAATGTAACCCTGTTCAGCGTAGACGGCGGGATTCCACCGTGTAGACCAACTATCGCCCCAGCTACCTTGCGGTCCACCATGTATCAAGTAGGCAACGGGATACTTCTTGCTTTTGTCAAAGTCTTTCGGCTTCATAACCCACGAATGCACTTCTTTGTTGATAGCAGGGTTGTTGGCTGGCGTCCATATACTCGAGACTTGTCCCGACTGCAGCCCGAACTTGCTGCCATCTGACGAGTTCGAATGGCTCCAAGTGTTCAACTCATCCTGCTCGTTCGTAGGCTGCACGATACCATAGAACGAGTTGTCAACAAGAGATGTGCCTGAAATGAAGACATGACCAGAAGCCAGGGGAACAAAGTCCGATACAGAACCCGACGAGGTAAGTGCCTTGAGCTTAAGTCGTTCCTTGCTAGCCCTGATGTTTGGAATTGCGAACAGCCTAGCAGAACCATGTTTCTCTGCAACAGCAAGGATCGTCTTCCCATCAAATCCGAATTTGATCGCTCCGGGACTAAGGTCGACTCTCTCCGAGTTGTTCATCTCCAGAATCTTGACTTGCGCGGTGTTCAAATCCGGAGTTGCTGTAAGTTCTGGGAGAAGAAGAATCTGATTGCTATCCGCCTCGTATCCATCTTGCTTCATCATCAAGAAGGCAGCCTGATTTCCATGCTTCTCGAAGACCGGGCAAGTGCTTGCACCTTGGTAGCGCGGTGGCACTCTAATCCTTTGCAGCGACGGTGCCTGCGCCGATGGCGCGTTGAAGTCCACAAACGACAAATAGACATTGCATTTGGTACTCAAAGCAGGATTCGATGCTGGGTCTTTTGCAACGAAGATGATGGCATCATGTCTGACATCGAAATTATCGGTCCCACCAAACGGGCGAATTGGTGACTCGAGTCCAGTGCCCTTCAGCACGTTGTGCAAGGTAGACAGAGTACACTTCCCATCACTACAGGAAAGTTTGCCGTACCAGAGGGCGTTCTTCTCCTTCGTTTCGTACCTGTCCCAATGTCGGACGAAGATCGACTCGTACAGCCTACCCGAGCTATGTGTCGTCCGTTTGGCCTGCTCGGAGGTGAACAGACTTCCATCTGCATTGGCCTGTGCACTGAGGGCGACTGCAAATTCCTGGCTGTGAGCATCAAGACTGGCGATCTTCAAATTACTGGCTTCGCCATCGATCATGCCAGCAGTCATGTAGCCTTCCGCCCCCTTCTCCAAGACATCCTTCACGCTCGCGACGCAGACAGCAGTCTTGCCATCGTCCTTGGCTTGCAGGCAAACGAATCGCTCATCGTCCAACCAGTTGAGATCACTGACATCGTTCTCGCATGCCAACTCTGCAGATTCCTGGCTTTGTACGTCCAGTACTCGGAATTCCGTGGTCTTCTTGTGCGTCTGGAAGCTGTACTTGCTGACCGTGTACAGGACTTTGGTGCCCGATAGGTTCGGCACGCCCGCGGAGCGACGAGGTGCACTGAGCAGGATCTCCGGAGTGAATTTCACGGCACGGTGGACCATCCTGGAATGTGAAAGAGGTGTAGAACCGATGAGCTTGGGATGATGACGAGACAGCAGCGACGGGATGGATCTCAAAGTAGAAAACGACTTATAGCCGTCGGATGCGCAGGATTGCGCTGTTAGTAATGACGACTTCTGTGAGACACTTCGAGATCTACAGATAGTGAAAGCAGTACTGATGATTGAACGGGACTGTTGGAAGGCCATCGAAAGACGTAAGGTATGCAGTCATTGTTCAGCTGAACCGACCTGCCTAATTGGAAGTACAGCCAGCGGGGCAATGCTGAACACCAAAGTAAGAAGTGTGGAGAGTAACTTACACGCAGGTAAAATCAGCAACCGAGAGTCTGAATAAGCTTGTTGCATATACTCTGAAGGCATATTAGACAAAGGCAGACACATTAGCATTGAGAGTCACACAAGTTTATGACTTTCTGGATCATTGAATTGGCTATAGTCAGAAGGCGACTACAACTCTGTATGAAGTACATTACACGAAGTTCGGACGTTCCGCAACGCTTCCCTGCGCACGATCTTCCCACATGCCCTTGAATTCCGACAACCATTGAGCGCCGTACTGATGTCAATCATCATTCCATTGATGCAAAGCCTGCAGGCTAAATCATCACCATCAGTTCCGGCCTCTTCACTTTGTCGTCATCCAGAGGAGGATAGTATGGCACCATAGCGTCGGCGCTCTGCACGTAGGCGTCATTGTACAGTCTCCAGTACGGCACACGAACTTTCCTAGCAGGATGGAAGAGTCCTGCCCAGACGTAGTTCATGACCGCACCAGTGCCGACCGCCAATCTGATAGCATCGATAGCCTCCACAACACGATCGATGACGTGTGGCGAAGTTTCGAAGAGGTTCGGATAAAGCAAATTCAGCAGATGCAGCATGGCATCCTCACAGCCGAGACCGACTACACCAAGCGCGACGTGCTTCACGACACTAGCGGCAGTTTGTCGGTGTACTTGGTCACGGTCGATGAGGGCGTCTTCGAGTAGGGGAACCACCGCGTAGACGTAGTCCTTGGCCATTTCTCCGACATATTCGAAGAGAAAGGAAAGCGCTTTGAGGACGCCGTTTTGTACGTTGAGCTCAGGCACACGATACTCGTTCATCAAAGCAGGAAGCACCGTAAATGGAGCGCAGGTTTCCGCGACAATACCAATGGCGACTGCAGTACAGACGCGCGATTGACGTTCAGCAACGCGGAGGTTGTTCAGCAGGGTTGCAAGAACATCCTGAGGTCCAATGGCCTTGGCGATAAATCCGAAAGTGTTGTTGGCAGCTCGCCGAATGCCCTTCTTGTGCGCTTTCAACATGTCGAGCAGCTCAAAGCAGATACGCATCCACTCCCGAGCGTGGACACTCTCAGGTCCTCGATCAGCGATACGCCCAACCAAATCGATAGTGTTTTCTTGCACCTTTTCGTGACGATTACGAAGGATAGGTGTGAGTCGCGGCAGCAAGTCCTTGATAGGGGGTTGCATACTGCTGATTCCCACGACACCAACAATCGATCGCAAGGCACCAAGGATCGAGCCAAGGACTTCGGGATATTCCTCTCCGAGGTACTCGTAGAGAACTGTGCTCAACTTGCCCATCAATGCATCTTCATCACATTGCTTCATGACAACAGCAATCCTGGAGATCAAATCAGCAGCCTGTTGTCGCACAGTCGCGGATTTGTTGTTCAGTCTCCATAGGATGGTGCTGACGATCTGAGGGAGGTATGGCTTGCAACGTGCGCCGAGTGCGTTGATGACTGTACCAAAGCCGTTGAGGAGGATGGCATCCTCGATACTCTGTTCCTGGAAAGCATGCAGAATGCCATCTACCAGACGTTCCTCCAGGCGCTCATTGATGTCTGCGGCGCCCATCGCAGCAATGACTTTCTCAATAGTCTCGACAGTCATCTTCCGGTAGGCTTCGCTCTCGTCTTTGAGATTTCCGACGATGCGGTCTACAATCTCTCCAACGCCGACCTTGTTTCCTAGGTCGACAGTGGTCTCCACGACTTGTTTGTAGTTCCGCTTGTCGAGTGCCATTCGCCGCACCCAGAAACTCTTAAAAAAGTCGTTGAGCACCTTCTCCTTTAGGTATTGAGCCGTGACACCACTGGTACCTGAGCATTGTGAGACAACCTTGAGGACAACCTTCTTCATCTCCTCGTCTGGAGACTGGAATTCTCGAAGCAGAATTTCCATGATCTGGCCAGTATAGTAATTGGAGTACTCTTCGTCCATGAGTGGGATGATGTACCCAACAGCCTTGAGAAAACCTGCGAGACCCTTGCCACGTTGCTTGCGTGCGCCAGTCCATAGAGGGTTGAGGATAGGATCGAACGATTCGAGACCGAAGGGATGGGATGCTTCTGCTAGGGCAGCAAGTGCGAGTGATGTGACCGTTCTGACTTTCTGCTGTTCATCGTTCAGGTTCTCGCCAATACACTCCACCAGACCTTTGAGATGTGGTAGGACAGCACAACCCATCAACACGGGAATCTGCTGCACAATCTTGACACCCGTATGCCTGGCTTGCCAAGATTTCTTTGACTTGCACACAGCTCTCAGGAATGGTAGTAGAGTCGGGATTCCGAGCGCACTCGCGACCACAGCGAACGCTCTTGCAGTGGTGTTTCGAACATACTCGTCGACATGATCAATATCCGGTCGCATGGTCGCGATCATATGTGCTAATCCAGCCGCCTTTGCTAGGTTCGAGATGATCTCCCGCCCCTCCACGCGTGCATAGTAGTCTTGATCAATAAGCAAGGGCTCTATGACCACGAGGATTTTGTGGGTGTATGGCCGAACGAGATCATCAAGCTTGTAAAGCACGCGGTCGATGACTTTGACGAGCAAGTGGCGCTCTTGATCTTCAAGAGACTTTTCCATAAGCAATGGCAGGATTTGGTCGAACAGGGGACCAGCTCCAAAGTGCCGGGCGTTGTCTGTCAGTTGACGTAACGCTGTTTTCCTCATAGGTGGCGTGCCGTTCTTGACTTTCAGCAACAGTCTCATGATCTTGCGCTGTTTCAGCTCTTCCACACTGAGATCATTCTCATCCGCACCATCCACAAGCTTCCCAAAATAAGTCATATCTTCGGCCTTGAAGAACTGGAGGTCGCCAACTCCAGGAATCTCCGATGGAAGCTGTTTACTCATTGTGCGAGCATCGACCGATTGCTGCGACATGAAGCCGCCTGTGCGGAGTGGTGTAGCTTGCGGAGCCACTCGATGCGCGGGAGCTCGTAGAGGTTCGTATCCGGGTGGAGGTGTGAGGATCTTGTAGCCTTCTGAGGGTAGAAGCTCGTTGAGTTCGTCGTCAGATAGCGGGGCATTGCGCCCGTACATATCATTGCCAAAGCTCACCACTGGTTGAACAGCGTGATTTGCTGCTGACTGAGCTGCGGGCGTGGCTGCGCCAGCAGTTGCTGCGATATCCCACTTTGAAGCGCCCCTAGCTGCGGGAGCAGGTGTGGTGCCATTGGGTACAGCGTAAACCTCTTCCCACCGAGATTTCTTGGGCGGTGGGATGTAATCCTCGTCGGGCTCCGCAGCATCTTCATCAGCTGGAGTGTCGGTTTCTTCGGATTCCGTGTCCCAGCGACGCTTTCTCCCAGGGCGCTTCACCTTCTTGATAAGCGCCGCTCTCTTGGCACTCTCAGTCTCTTCCGTCAGCAGGGCTTTGTGCTCCACCCCTTCCATCTCATCACCGTCACCTCTAGCAATCTTGTCTTTCATTTTCTCCTCAATGAGCTTCTGCACACGAGCCTCCTCTCGCTCAATCTCTCGTTCCTGCATCGTCTCCCTGTAGGTCTTGTCCTCTGACGTACCATTCAACCTATCAATCGCCATACCCTTCTTCTGGTAATCACTCATTCTGTTCTGAATCTGTGCCTGCTTCTCCCTGCTATGCAAAATGTCGTCCTCTGCCGCCTCGCCTGTGGCATACTCACCAATTTGTGCCGCCGTAGCTGTGTACTGACCTACTAGTCTGCCACTCTGGCCATCATCATCTTCCATCTCCACATCTTCGCCATCAACCGCGATCGAGTCGTTGTAGCCGGCGAACCGGTCCGCCGAGTTGTCGCCGTACAGCTCCTTGTCGAAAGTCTCGGTGAGTGAGGCCTTGGTGTCGTTAGTGCGTTGGCTTGCTTGACTGAAGCCGTTTGCACCCTTCTTGCCTGTCGCGTTGCGTTCTGCCTGCGCCTGGCGCACCTTGTCGAAGTCGGCGTCCGACATGGCGAAGGCGACGGCTTCGAGGCTATTGTAAGTCAGTGTTTGCCGACGTGCACAGCAAGTGAGGTGGCGGTACCTTAGCAACACCTAGAGTGGTGAGATGCGTGATGATGAATAGGTGATCACGATTTGGTGATCTTCACTTGCACGCGAAACATCTAGGGCTCGACGCTACGAGCACTAGCTTCGAGCTTAATATTTGAGTCACGTGCATCACTCTCGCCACGACTGGACATCGACGCGCACTCTGGGATGACTATCTGCTTCTATATACTGCCCTAGCCCCGTACTTGCATCTACCTCGACCAGATCCTGATCAGGACACTCTATTCATGTTGTAGCGTGGAAGGGGAACATGCCCTCATCAATCCCTCTTCCAAACATAGTTGTGACGTGATGTTTGATAGTTCTATGACTTGTTCACAACAATGACTTGCTTCTGATTCAAATACTTGGTCTCTACATATATGCTAGTACGACGTGGATCGTCTTTAACATCCTGTTGCGTCTCTGAGATCGCTAGTATCCAGAAGCATTGATCATTTCTCTTTGCCTCGTGACATGGTGAATAATAGAGATTCGGGAAGACTACCTTTTGAGTAAGGTATCTAGCTCTTATCCGAGACGAATTTTTTGTTGTGGGGCTGTTGGTTGCCTACGAGCTGGGCAATGCACGAGTGATATAGTCCTTGTTAGAATGGTCACGGAGAGCATCAGGTATTAAGACTTGGTTGCTTTTACTCTGGCGAAGAGCACAGAGTGGAATTTGTCTTTGGTGTAGAGAGGTAAAGAATGTCATATTAAACCACCACCCTGAGCGCCAACGCTTTCCCATGCCTCGAGGCGCAAACCAGCTAAACCTCTACCAAATCTTGCCGCATACAGTCTTGTAATACATGTCCCAAATCCGAACTCGTCCTTGGCAGCTCGTGCCAGGATCTCTGTTGCGTTGGCACCACATCTCATGCCCCTTGCACGAAAGCAGTCGGGGGCAAATTGGCCCGTACACTGGCGAATACCGCCAACCCTTTTTCATAATCCCACCCAACTTGCTCCAAGCAGTCCTTGGCATATCCTACAGTCATACCTGTCTGCTTTTGCATCTCAATGACCATTTTCTCCGCGAGCTCGATGTTGATACCTGCAGGCAGTTGTGGGGGAGCGTCGATGGCTTGCGGTACCTGTGCCGGCGGGTTGCTGCTGTTTGAACTGTCGAAGATGCTTGGATCGAATGCTTGCGCTCCACCGAAAGCCCGAACAGTGAGAAGATCGCTCACTATCCGAACGCCAGCAGGCCCTCCTGCACCGAGGATGAATGTGCGATCAAAACTGCGGTTCTTCTTCGCCTGCCCAGCTTCATCCACTTCGTTAAACTCCCCATGAATAGTGATGAAGAAGCCATCGACCCCGTGAGGTGATACTCCTGTGGGATCCATGAGGCCCGGCTGGATGTGTGCTTCAATCATGTACTTGCGCGCTTCTGAGGCCAGATCTGGATGACGCGACCTGGGAAGTGCTGCAAACGCATCGGCTACAGCTTTCGTGCCGCGAAACAATCGGTTCTGTCGCGCTGAAATGTGTGTGATCTTCTTGAGATTTCGACTATTCTTGATGTAGTGATCCCACTCTTGTTTCTCGGTCTGTTCGGTCCCGTCACGCAGTGCTGCTGTATTGACAGAGAAGGAAAATTCAGACCGATCATCGTAGTAGTGTGCTGCGAGCGCTGCGCGATCATTGTCGTAGCCAGCGATGAACGTTCGGATGAAGTTTTCCGCTATGCCATTCTCGTCCTGAAAGCGAGGCGATTGGATTGGGAATGGCAGGTCATTTCCTAGCATCTTTGCCGCCGCTTCCTCCTCCGTGCGAACCTGCACGCCGTTGAGCATTCTCAAACTGCGATACCACTTCATGATTTCCTGCGCATAGTTCGGCTCAGCTTGCTCGATGGGATTGCCCGTAAGGACGAGATGCTGTAGGCTAGGGAAACGCTTGCGCCAAAGCTCCAGTGATGAGAGCTTCCCAATCTTGTTGTTTGAAAGATCGAGGTTATGCAGTTTCGGCAACGTCTGGGCCAGGGATGTGACCACCTCAAGGTCTTCCAGTTCGTTGTTGGCCAATGAAACACTTGTGATTGCGTCGTTCCGTTCTGCTACGCTCTCGAATGACTTTTCAAGCACCGCCATCATCGCCGGGAAGAACTTGCTCGTGGTGGAACTTAGGTCAAAAACCTTCTGTGCGTTGAGCTCTTCATCTTGTCGGAGAGCGCTGAGGTCCAAGAACTTGGTGTCGAAGTCGTAGCGTCGTTCCATGACCCCTCGAAGCATCGCGCGAATCTTCATGGTCTCTGAAGGCTCGGGCGACTTTTCCCTCCCTGTCTGATCAAGTCGCTTGATGGAGACGTTGGTACCCGCCCATCCATATCCATCCATGCGCAAGAGTGAGCCAACATCCTGAGCTGGCACACTGATGATCAGATTCTCACCATCCACTTTTGACTATTTTCTATGTTAGTATCCTGGGTATGGTTGAGAAGCCGATCCACCGTATGGCAAGCGCTGGTCGTCGTTCTAAGGTTGGCAGGAAACGAAGGCGGACCGGTTGTCGCATCGGTAATCGGCATGCTTGCGACAACATACCTTCTTGATTTTTACATTCTTTCCTCTTACTCCGATCCTGTTGCTGGCCTTCTTCTCCAACCATGATATCAACGCACTAACCCCGCCGTCCTCGCTAGTTGTGGATGCTTTGCTCTTGGTCCAGCCGGTGAGTCTCAGCTCCAACAGCCCTTTCGGCTGGCGTACGATATCCCTCACGACAGAATCATTGCCTGCAGCATGCTGTAAAATCGTGCGCCGACTGCTCGGGTTGAGAAGGTCCTTCTTTTTCGTCGGTCCGCTTGATTTGCTGATACCACCTCCACTACGAGGTCCGGTCGGAGCTGTGGCGCCCATAGTAATGTCGCCCATCTTGTCCGTCCGGAGACGAGATTTTCGTTCATGGCGTGAACCGCGCTTTGAACCGCCGCGACCAGCCGGCATGGTGGAGATTATGCTGGATGGTCACAGATATCTGACGGATTGCTACCGTAGAAGCTGTCGAGATCTTGTAAAGCGAAGGAGGTTGTTCCAAATGAGTTGTACTTGTTGTATTGTGATCGTTGAAAGGTCGACAGGAATAAGGAGAGTCACAAAGAAATAATGAGGACTTGACCCAGAATGATGCAGGCAGTAAGAAAGGCGGCAGCTTGGGTTACGCTAGCGGCAAACCTTAACGGCTTACTGCTGACTCACCCTCGAAGACATGAAAGTCCGGTATCAACCCACTTCACGAAGTTGCAATATTCTCGGCTGGAACTGGTACGAAGACTTTCGCTAAGAGAGCCTGCTCGAGATTTCCGTAGGTGCTTTCTGATGCCGATCAAAGTTTGAGTAAAAGTCAGACAAGCATAAAGAAGTGCTACTTACATACAGACAAGAGCTAGAGCTAAAAGTTCGGTGTACTCATAACATGCCGGGACAGACATTAGCTATACTGTCACACTTGATGCATGGAATATATGGTAAGCAAGATGCGTTTCAATCATTGCTAAGCTAGTCTTTGAAGACACTTTCGTCTCGCTGGTATTTAAGGTATCACGGTCTTTTCTTGTCAAATGGCTTCCAGATACTTCAACAGTTGTGACAATACTTCCGGAACTCAAATCGCTGAGCAGCATATCCTCCGACCGTTCTGTGTACTCTGTTTTGCCGTGAGTGAGGGTCCACACAAGCAGTGAGTCTTCCTGTGCACATTGTATCCATCCTACACAGTTCGGTGTGGGAAAGTCTGATAGACCTGCAGATAGCCAACAACGATCATGATCTCCCCATCAAAGCTTGTATACGCTGTAATCGCGATATTGTGTGCTCAAGCCACATCGCAACGTCCAGATCAAGTCAAATACACGATTCGAAGCCAGCCGCACTTCGACGCAGGATGCATCAACAACATAATGCCTCCCGAAGAGAGCGTATTCATCAAGAACAAAGGCTGCGAGTCTTTCATCAGCACAAGAGTATCGTCATTCAACTTCACCGCCATGGGATCGTTCTATTACGAATTCGTGCACAGCGACCGCTATGGGGCATACAACAGCTATATCTATTGGCCTTGCAACATCACAGCTTATGATCAGCAGTTTTGTAGGGGCAATTGGCACACCTGGATGAATCTCCGGGCAGCCGGTTGCGTCCAGTGGGAGAATCAAACATTTCAGAGCCTTACGTTGAGCTGCCCAGGACCATGACATTGGGTAAAATCTGGCTATACACTTTGCTGAACTATCTAATGAGCATTCGCGATGTCCGCTCGCCAGTCAAGAACGTTGTCAGCATGTGTTGTATGCTCCTGTTCGATCTTGCTGTTTTGCCACTACTCCAAGAATCATGGATTGCTCATTTCCACCTTGAAACAAGACTTCATGAGTCCGTCCACCGCACGTGTTGTAAGCTTAGCCATCGGTGACGGCGAGAGGGCGAAGAGCTTGACATCAAACCTGATCACCCAAGGCGTCGTGGTTCAGAGGAGTGGCCAAGCTCAGGTGTGCAAGCTATGCAGGCTGCATATGCATAGCAACCTTTGCTAGCTCAAAGAGGCTGCTGCAGTATCAGTATAGACCCGAATACGTAAACACTCTGGTACCTACAACCTGTGACCTTCTTGATACGTAGATCGGAGGCATTGGCCATAACAAACCATTTCTGGGTAGAGAAAGAGCAGTCCTTGTTACGACATTCGAGGGGTCGTTTCGATGACCCATTACACTGAATGATTGTGCAGAACGGACAAGTGTACAACAATTCTCAATCCTCAATACCCTTGCTACGCTCAGTAAGAAAGTTTCCCAGCCATTGCAGTGGCTTTTGGGGCTCATGCATGGCGAGATACTTCATACCCTCGAGCAAATGTGGTGTGATGTTCTGATTGAGGTACTGCCGAGTCGGGCCACCATGCGCGACTGCTTTGTCGGGTCTGGCGGACGGCTGTGGTGGCATAGAGCCAGGGCGAGCGGTGGTCCCTGTTGCTGCTGGTGATGCAGCAACGACGGCAGGTGTGATCGTTGACAAGTGCTCAGATACCGCGGTCGCGACAGCAGGAGTTGACTGTTCTTGAGGTGGAGGATTGGGATCGGTGGGATCTGCCTGTTGTGCTTCCTGGATGCTATCGATAGGTGCCTTTGAGACCTGTTAGCTATGGACTCTAGCCAGTGTATATCGCATAGCATTGAATGTTTACCTCCACTGCAGTCTCATCCTTCATCTCAACATCGTTGCCATTGGACGTTGTGTCTGCCATTGTGAATGCTGGTTCGAACAATCGACTGTGGTTGCAGAGAAGGGTCGTCTGTTGGTTGGTGCAGCAGGATTTGGAGACGCGAAGCGCGACGCTCTGCGCCAAGACCATGTGAGACCGACTTCACTTCATGCCAACACGTTACATGGAGTGAATACAACACAACATGGAAGTCATAGATTACACTTATCTTGCAAACGGCGTATGGACTCAACTTCTACAACTTATATCTATCTGGGACTATCAGTGGCATGAAACCGGACCACGACAACGCGCCGTCATTCATTGAAATCGCTGTAACGTCAGAGAGTAATGCTCTGCGTCAGGAAGTTCTCGCCAGGCAGCTGTAGCCTCAGTGTACCATTGATGCCAGTGATTGGGTACGGTTATGATGGCGGAAGTGGCGCTGTCTCTGACACGTCCATGTACCGTTCTGGTAGAAAAAGTACTCTCCAAGATGCTCGCGATAGTTGAGCAATTGATCGAAGCTCCCCGAGATCTCATTTGGATGAGTGGTCGCAGAAAGGTGCTTGATCATACACGACCACATAAGCTATCCTGCGAAGTTGAACCGCATTTTCACCCACTGCGATGGCCATACATTGTTGCGTCAAAGTGTTAGCTATGATGCATACGCGTGACAAAAACCTGACGAGATCTTGATACGCTCTGTCTCAGACTGATTTCGGGGAAGAACTGTTCGACCATACCACTTGACTACCTTCAAGAAACAAATGAGAGGGTTGATCGCTTCACCAGATTGCCACCGTACTGTTCTTGTCCCAAAGCAAACGAGATCCAGGACCGTGAGGTTGCTTCCCAACCAGTTCATGATCCACATCAGAGAACTCCTACTACATTGCGTCGATCGTGGCGGAGATCGAAATTGACCCCAAGAGCCACTGGCACATGACATCTGCCTGCGGTGTCGGTGACGCGGGTGACATTCGAGTTGGTATGTTAGGCATCATGGCCAGCTTCACTTCGTGAGCTCGATCTTCCTTAGCGCACGTGAGGTTTGTACCAATCTTCTCCTTCTCCTTCTCCTCATCTCGTCTTTCTCCTGTGCCCTGCAACTCGCCCCACCTATACGTGCATTCTGCTGCACGTTCGAGACCTTCCTCGATTCATTTGGCCGACCAGACCATACTGTATCGGCAAACACAATGGCCCCAAAGGATGCCAAGGTAAGCTTTGCTTTGACATGCATCCTTTTCATTGTATTTTTAGCCTGACAATAGCAACAGAAAGCCAAGGCTCCTGCCGCGAAGTCTCCTGCTTCAAAGACCCCGGCGAAGATGACTCCCGTCAAAGTCGCCGCTCAGCCCGTCGCAGACTCAAGCCCATCCCCAACAAAGGCACGGCCCAAGCCAAAGGCTACAAAGCCTGACCTCCAGAAGTTGAAGGCAGCGGACAACTACAGTCTGCCAGTCGATGTGCTGTACTCGAGCGTTGGACTTGCGGCAGCCCCCGACAAGAGTGGCGAGCATGTGCACAACCTCACTTTGAAAGCTGGCTCCATGTTCAGTCTGGATACAACTGTAAGTCAAGCATTCTGACGATGCTCATCAGCACCTGACTCATCCTACCTAGTGTATGATCACCGAGGGTCCGCATGCTGGCTGTCAGGCTATCCTGCTGAGACCAGCTAAGCCGTTTGATTTCATGAAGCTTGCTAAGGAAGATCGCGTTCGCGTCTACCGCTACTATCTTGCTCAAAAGGGTGTTGTCAATGAACCCATTGTCTTCGATGGCAAGCGGGCCAACAAGGAGCCGTACGCCAAGACATTCGCCGATGGCTCCAAGAACCGTGTCGGTTTACTTGCAGTGTGCCAGGAGGTATGTTCCCTACCACGATTCAATAGCTCACTATGCTGATACCATCCAGATCCATGGGGAGATCCGCCCTCTCCTCTACGCCCGCACCCTGAGATTCGAAAGCACCACCCAGCTCGTCGAATGGATGGCGCAGGTCAATCAACCAGTCCGCCTCATGCTCCGCTCGATCGAAGTCATGATTTACACCAAGACGTCGTCCCGCCTGGCGTTCCACCTGCTCACCGAAGCTCGGTTCTTGACTCGCCTGTACATCGATGCGGGTATTGCAACGGACGCCGATCCCGTCAAGGCGGCCAAAGCCTTCTTCTCCGATGCGTACAAAATGCTCGAGGCATTCGGCAGTACCTCTCGCACGCGCGGCCTCGCCAGTCTCCAGGCTCAGGCCAAGAGCGAGGCTCAGGACCACGACATGGGTGATTCCGACATCACCACGCAGCCACAGGACGAAGTCATAGCCACAGATGGGATCGACGTACTCAGTTTCGGCCGCAAAGCATTCGTGATCAAGAACGCAGACAAAACGAGCAGTACTCCGTGGAGCAAGGAGCTGATCGACGAGTTCAAGGAGAGTCTGCGCGCCAAGATGAAGTGAGTGGACACCGCCACCAGTCCTCCATCCCCACACCTCTATCCCAACACCTCCCTTCCCAAACAGCAGCTACACAAATACTGATCACGCCACCAACCAGCTCTTGAACGTCGAGAGCCAACCCCGCTCACATGTACTCGCGTGCGCTCGCAGGTCCTCCCAGCTGCTGGCATGGGTGTGTATCTGCGGTACCCTCGTCCACGGCCACCACTGCGCGACCGAGCTGAGCAAGCGTCAGGAGAAGGAGCGTCAGGCGCGTGAAGTGCTGCATTTGAGACATGGGGGCACGCAAATGCTGGCGGCTCTTTGAAGAGTGTCCCTTGCGTGGTATAAGCAGGGATGGCTGGGATTGAAATTGAGCCGAGGAGATTCGGGCATCATGGGATAATTCATTTCTCCAATATGATTTTTCATGTTTTCATCAATCAATTTGCAAGCACGTACTCGTCCATGTTGATACCCATCGTCCGTTGTAAATTCGCTGTAGAAGTTTCTCACTTGGTGTCTTCGCATAGATCCTCTGTTGCTCCCATATACAATGAATGATCAGGTAATCATACGTCTTTTGATGCTTTCGAATACACATATATACACTACAACACCAACGCTGCAACGATGAAGCTTACACTAGACCAGGACCTCCATCTTCAAACGCCGATGGCGGCAAATTTCGCCTGCCTACATTATGAGTAAAACGCCGCCTTCTGGAAACTATCGACACCAATGTCGTTTGCCTTTCCCTCCACTTTCGGCGGCAGTTTGCTTGCCGCATGCACGGCGACTTTTTCTCGTTCGGTGATTTTCATGCTGTTTGCCCGGCTGGCCTCGCCCATCGCGGTCGTCATCGTGTTGACACGAGAGTGGACCGGGCTCGTAGACGCACTCTTAGAAGTGAGCTGTGCTTGAGCCGGACGGCGTTGAATGGTTTCTAGGTAGGGGGATGGCAGGTATCCCATCTCTCCATTTCGTGCGCGGCATCGCCACCATTCTGAAGCCTGGCCCATGGGATCGGTTTTGGAGAGTACGGCGACAAGATCGCCTTTCTTGACCGCCAGATCGATGCCTTCGGTGTATTGTTGTCCAGGCTGTGTTTGAGGGGTGTAGTCGTACAGCACACGGCAGAAGTCTAGCTTGCTGGGATCGAGAGGCTGCTGACCATCTGGAGGCATGTTGGCCATTTGTCTTTGTTGCTCAGCTTCTTGGGACGCGGCAAGTGACCGAATGAGTTTGCTCATCAAGTATGGTAGCCCGAAAACCGCGACGACGAAAAATATGAATGGTTTCCGGCTTGGTCTGGCAGGTGTACCGTCGGGTCCAGGTACGCCGCTGAATGCCGCAAACTTGGCAGGTGTCAGGTCTTTAGGCGAAGCTGGAGGAGGCCTTCCGGTGATCTTTGCCATCCCTGCACGAAACCATCGCATGATGGCAAAAATGCCCAATATCGAACCCAAGGTTTGTTTCAGGGTACCGATCTGCTCTGCAACGCTTACCATCGCAAAGAACGAGGAGTGTGTGGCCATGTATGTTGATTCTAGCATTTGCGCAAACCCTCCGAATGCACCCACAATGCTCTCAATCATCTGAAATGTGGCCTGTGTGCTGTTGTTCATTGTTTGTGTGAGGCTCTGCTCCTGGCCAGGACCGTACATGCCTGGCTGGCCATACATGCCGCCGACGCCTCCGTAGGGTGAACTGCCATACATGCCACCTCCGTACATGCCGCCCATGCCCCCCATACCGCCCATGCCACCGAATCTGCTGTACGGCGAGGAGTATGAGCTTCCGTAGCCACCCATTCCACCCATGCCTCCCATTCCGTAAGGTGATGAGTATGGTGATGATCGGTTGTATGGAGACGAGTAATTCGCAGCTGTTCGGTTCGCGACGGTGCTGAGAGAGTCTGGTCTCGAAGGGAGTTCGGGAATGGCAGAGGACGAAGGCACCGCCGCGCTGGTTGTCATCGCTGAAGCTGCTGCTGTGCGCAAACTATGGTCAGCATGTATGCCCGTGTTGTCGCGTTACGGCAATAAGTCTTACCAGCAGATGTGCTTCCACCACCACGCTCCCACGGCTTGGGAGGAGATCCACCAGACGCCATCTTGTGTAGATTATGATCCTTCGCCGCCTACGTGCGATCTGGCGGAGGCGAGAGCTGTTGTGAGGTTCCCGGACGTTCTATGACATACTCTCGCCCTTCCCGGAGGATGACGAAATGTACCGTAGACAGCTGCGAAGCGACGAAGCGAACCGTGATGGAAATCTAGTCGGCGGACAGGGCAGAGCTGATGCGAGACAATACTGAGGTGATGTGGATGATGTGTTTTGGTCGCAATGTGTTTTGCTTGTGGCGTGGTTGATGATGGACGCACGATGCGACCAAGACCACATGCAGCCGACAGCCACGAGTTTGGCCTCGGCTTGTGCACGCGGCCGAACTTTAGCAACAACATTGACTATAGGAAGCGAACTGCGACATCTATCGATACACAATTGTATATATATGTAGATGCGATATTCACCCTGATCTCGAGATCACAACTCGTGTGTGCTCAGAAATAGGTCTGCATGATTCGGCCCTTGGTGGGGAGACTGCGCAGCTTCAAATATGGACTCCAACGCTCATGGAGATTGCCTACCTACCGTATTCTTTGAGTGAGTGCAGCGGAGCCCACCACCACCGCAACGTGAGGGTATTTTGATATACAGCTCGTCACTTCAGATCGCAGGAAATGCTATCTGAATGCGGACCCTTCTTCATCGCTGCCGTGGGGTTTTTGTTTATGCTCCGTCTCAGGGATAGATCTTGAGGTGATCATGGGTGTGCCTGACACTGTCCATCTATGCGTGTACACAGAGAATCGTAGTACATCCTGCGGCATCTCAGAGAATTGGAAGCTTCATTCGATGGAGATGCTCTGGACCAAGCTTATAACCAGCGGAAGTGTGTTTCACCATCCACGTTCGCGCATGTCATCTATCTGGTGTTAATCGTCAGTATCGTCGAGCCTTGCACTCCCAATGCTAACAGTAGCGATAGCCCGCACTACTCATACCTAACCATTCGTGTTCAAGCCTGGGGACGGAAAATTGTGATGCAAGATTGGATCTACGTGAAACCAGAATCTCCACGTACCCGGCTCGTGCGTTCGATAGCGCTGGTTGCACAGCGTACGAGCAATGATGGCGATGAAAGGTAAGGTAGCAGTGAGTCCGGAACTCGTTGTCCATTCCTATCTTACAGACCGACAAAAGGAAAAGTCACAGCTCTCAGTCGTCTTGGACATGAACATCCAGCAGGTTTGGCTTGGAAGCGCGGAGGCCATTGACGCAGTGATGATGGCGGCGCAAATAGAGTCGTGGATCCGACACATGTATGTATGTCCTACCGACGGAACACCGCAGTCCTCCGGTCACAGCTACGAACATTTTGGACACATGACAGGCCAGACAGGCTGCGTCCGGGTAGTTCGCATGCGCGCATGGGAGTCGGAGGAAACAAGATTCCTGCGCTCGATTCGTCGGGACCTCATCCTTGCTCGGTGGATTGGGCCTGGGGATGTGTAGCCAATACCATGCAGAGGATCAGCATACCGGGGGCATCAGTGCTAGCCGGCAAGATAGTGGCCTGGTACGCTTGGAAATGATGGGGCGACAGAACGCGTTGTGCTGGCAGTTCAGGCAGACGGCTTTCCGGCGGTGTATGCTCTTGGAGATCGTCACGATTCACGAGTCACAATCGATGATCAGCGGCATGCCGATTCCCACGGAAACAAGAAAAGTATACGATAATGCGAGATGATGTCGCTTCTGGTGTGGAAGCTGGAGCGTTGTTCTGCGGTCCCTGGAGCTTATTTCGATATAGGAATTTTAGCATCGGCACTAGTCCACCACCGGTACCCCCCTTACACTTTGGAGATACAGCGCATCCAACTTCCTACGCAACTTAACATTCATTCTCTGTTCCATTCTCTGGCGGTTTCGTTCACTTCACCCTTGCGCAGATCTCGTGCTTTGCGGCTCTGCAACGCGTTCTCATTCTTTCACTTTGTGTGTTTTGCTATCCTTCCTTGTGTTCGAGCCCGCTCCATTATAGCTCAAGGTCCGGATCCCCTCACAGCACCAGAACCTGTCTTTAATCATTCAACGCAACACGACGCGATCACAACGCGTTCTCCAACGTGATAATTCATCGTCTGCGCATCGTTCATCTGGAGCTAGACATCAGACGGCCATTAGTCCCTACGCGAATCGTCATCACGAGTACCGAACGATTCAGCTTCGGACTACCGAGATCGATCCATCTTTACCGGAGTCACGAATCTATAACATCTCCGTGTCACAATGCCACTCTTCTCTCGGTTTAAGAGCAACAGAGCGCAAGCGGCATCCAAGGATAAGAATCAAGCTGGCTACGCCAACGGCACGGCCGGAGCACTTTCCAAGCCACGATGGGAGTCGTCCTGGAGCAGCAAGGTCATTGAGCCTGAGGAAGTGGCGGAACTCGTACACGTGTGTACAGCTGAGATGAAGACACGAGGTGAGATTGTGTTGCGGACGCTCTGCTATGAGACTGGACACTGACTTGGCTCAGCTGAGGCGCTTGACGCGCCCTTCCTTCTCTTACCGTTCCGACCAGACTCCGATCCAAGCTCGGCACGCACCTTGATTCGTAATTTCTACAAGTCCAATGCCGAAGGCTCAGACCAGTTTCGCGGGGCAAAGTTACAGCAGGAACTACGCCTGACGGAGTCCATTGTGCTTTGCAGTGTCATGAAATGGTGCTGGGCCAGGATGCCCGGCGGTGTCGTCACATGGCCTGTCTACGAGGGCTTCAAGATCGGAGAGCAGGAATCTCATATGGCTCGCAATGCTTTCAGCACCTTCGTTCCCATCAGCGCGGAATCCACGGCACACAAGGACATCATATTCGACTTCTTCGATCTTCTTGCTGCAGTTGCTGCGCACGGTAAGATGAACGGTCTAGGAGGCCGTAAGCTCTCGCGACTAGCTGGTTGGTGGGCTTTCGAGCACACGGATGATGGCAAGGGTTTCGAAGGCGGATATCGCTCTTGGGAAGCTGCGGCAGATGCCACCAGTCACCTGTTCTTCGCGTACCTGCGATCACTTTCACCTGATGTTGATCCTTCCATGAACGTCATCGAGCGGATTCCGCGATCTCTTCAGGCTCTGCTGGCTTCCACGGAGTACCCACCTGAGCCTCCAACGCTCCTGCAACGGTCTACCCCCTGCGTCATCATGGTCGTGGATAACGTTTCCCCCACGCCTTTCGCACTCTTGCGCCGAGCAAAGCACTTTGAGTACCGGGCCGACGACACAGTGTTGCGCGAATACCAGGAGTTTGAGGATCCACTTGATGCCCTCACTGAGGAGAACAAGCGCGTCCTTTACGCGATCTCATCAACAAACTCTTCTGCTGCCATGTCTCGTCACGGTAACATGATTAAGCCGCAAACCGAATCGTGGTCCGCGTTCCAGAACCTTGGTTTCTCCGACCTCGATGAAAAGTCGCTGAAGTCTCCGACTGCGGCAGAAGGTGCTCAGTCACCACGCTCCGCGCTCCGCTCCGAAGCTCGGTCAAGGAATGATGACCATGCACGACCGACCACGCCGTCCTGGGCCGACTTCCTGTCCTCGGGTTTCCAGGATGATGATGCTAAACAGCCACCCACCTTCATCATGCCTCCAGATCAGGTGCTACCGCCCATCGGTGGCACGGCGTCAGCCATGCACCTCGCGAACATCGGCGACAATGATCTCACCCCTGGTGAGCTTGCAGCCATTAAGAATGTTGAGCTCGACGATGCTTTCTGGTGGGTATGGATGACCAGTCTGGCAGGCGAGGAACCCGCCGAGCGGAAAGCTGTCTTTGGTCGCTGTGTGCTTGTGGAGACCAACATCTCGAATGGTCGATGGCTCATCATGGAGGAGCAAGTGAAAGGTGCATCTCCCGACCCAGCGGAGGGCGCATACATTGCTCCAAGGAAAAGCTTCTTCAGCTTCACGCGCAAAAGCCGACTTGGACGGAAGAGATCGACCAGTAAGAAAATGACCACGGTGTCAAACCCACTGAACCGCACAATTTCTGCCACTCCTAGCAAGACAAGTCTTGCTCCTGATCAGCACAACAAGATTAAGGCAGCAGCTGCGGCGTTGACGCGCAAGCAGAACGAGAAGGAAGAAACCTCAGCAACACGCCGAGGAAGAATGGAAGATGCATCCAACCAAAAGACTACCAGCACACTCACTGTGGGCATGATGAGTGAGGCCACTCCTGCCATGAAGTGGGCAAGTGCCTACGACAAGAACGCTATACGTGCTCAGTACTTAGGAGACGACTTCGCAGGCAAAGGTGTGAGTCGTGAGGATCTCATCAGTACCGTTTCTTCGAACAACCTGAGGGAGGAGCCGGTCACCACTGCTGCCGCTGCCCGGGCCAGTGAGCCATCCCCCGCATCTGTTGCTCCCATCTCTGTCTCTCACGTTGAGCAGGCGAAGGATGTTGAGGTCACCCCTGCGCCTGTGGCGGTGCAGCCAGTGGATACACCAGTAGCAGTCGCTCCACCACCCGCTGTCCCTTTCACGGCTCCAACAGTCTCCGAGCCACCAAATGTCCCAGTCAACGTTATTGACTACGCACAGGAGCAGAATGAAGGCGCTCCCATCGCTAATATCCCACGGAGCCCGTCGGAGAAGGAAGCAGGAATGGTTCAGCCATCGTCATCTCTTCCTGTCGCCCGCAAACCAGTCCAACCGGTGCAGCAACCTGCTGAACGCGATACAAGCTTCGATGACGACGCAGCGCCGGCTCCAGTAATAGCAAGAAAGCCTACTGCACCGCAAAATCCTGCTATGATTGCTGCTGCACGTGCCATGGTGCCGAGAAGCTCAGAGCCACAGGGCAGCTCGAAGGCTAAGAAGCAAAGCACTGGAGGCATCAGAAACTTGTTCAACAGAAAGAAGGAGAACCGTAATTCGATCGATCTGCAGAGACCGGGCAATGAGAGTCTAGCGGCCGGCAGTGATTCGGGGTTGACTCGACGCCTGTCCATGATGCGCAAGAAGCCCTCCAGAATCGCAGAGAGCACATCGGCCGAGCACGAACCCCAAGTTCTTGCTGCGCAAGAAGCCATGTCCGCTGACGTTCCCGTGGCTCACCCCGAAAGCCAGTACGGCGGCTCAGAGATGTCTCGTGTCAACACTAGAGAACACGCTGATGCTGAGCATGAGTTCTCGCGCTTTGATCAAGGTCCCATCGATATGCCTGCCGTGGAGCCACAATATGCATCTGACGAGCACGAGCACGAACACCAAATTGAAGCACCTTTGCCACAGCGTCACTTCAATACCCAACTCGCCAGCCGCATCGCACCGGAGAGTGCGGTAGCTGAGCCAACGCTCCAAAACTTCGAAGATTCCACTGACCATCATATGGACATGCATGATGATGCTCAGTCCGAGACCACGATGGATGATCGACGCAACGACAATGTCCGTGCCGACAACGATCGATGGGCTACCATCCGGGAGAATGCAGCGAAGCGCTCCATGGCACGGCAAAGCGAGGAGCAGAGCCGTCCAAGTCTTCCAGCAGAAAGCATCCGAACTGAAGATGACGGCGAGACCAGTGGTGAGGAGAGTAAGTAGAAGATTTAAAGCTTTGTCCTGCCCCAACGCACAGATAGCTAACACCGTCCCAGCAATCGAGTCCCGCGTAGCACGGATCAAGGCTCGTGTTGCCGAGCTCACAGGCGGCATGGACTCCGGCAACAGCGGTCTCCGACGCTGAAAACACTGCGGCTAATTGTTGCAATCCCTCATCCGCCATCGCGAGCATATTTACGGCAGCCTGACCAACGTTAATACTTTTCTTTTGTATCAAATCCTTACGCAAGCGCTTGGTTCTGTTACGCTGACGCACTCAGACCGGTCAAGGAATAAACACATCTACCTGCGACGGTGATGTGACGCACGAGCGCTTCCCGTGTCGTGCGCACTGTTCTTTGCCCATATGGTGGTCATTTTGCTTGCTTGCTTGCGTGCTTGCTTACTACGCTTCTTTTTCTGGGTTGCTTTGAGATACCATTCTGATTTTCATTCGCTATTCGCTTGCTGTTTGCCTGCTGCTGTTGCTACTGCTATTGCTACAATCACATATCATCAACCCTTGATCTCCATACACGCACACACCATATCTGTTTGACGAGCACGAGGCACGTGGAGCGAGGAGTGGAGGGGAGCCGAGCCATGAACGATCCTTTCGAGGACGTCTCATAAAGCTCTGCTGGTGGGATCAGTGGTGCGAGGCCGGAAGTGGTGGAGGTATGAGACCGGGCATGAAGCCGAGAGGAGAGCCTGCGTGTGCGCGGTGGCTTGCTAACTAATGTATGTTATTCTCATGTATATTGATTGCTGTCCTAATACTTGATGTCTGGAATCTTCTCAATGGCATGAATCGCGATTACCTGAGCCGAAGAAGATGCCCAAAGGACGCAGTTGTGAGGATCACGGTGATACAGTTTGGGGTCATAATACCTGGATGAGGATCGTGAATTATCTATGCTACATCTACGTCTACAGACGCAGGGCCGCCCTCGTCTGCAGCGCCATCGCCATCATCGCCGCCTGCTTTGTTGCTCGGCTTTCGTTTGCGCCGCCGTTTGCGTGCCGCCTCCCCTACTGCACCGTCCTCTGCGCCATCTGTGGCTGTACCGTCCATTTCTGTGGGCTTCGAGTGGTGATGTGGCGCAGGTTTTGCAGCATCTCTGCGAGCACCACGATTTCGCTCGCTATCAGGGTCATTTGTAGCATCCTTCGTCCCTCCTGATGTAGGTTCCTTCTTCGCCTTCTTCACTGCAAGCGGATTCGGACCCTTGGGACCTTTTGCCTTCTTCTGTTTCTTTTGTGTCGGGCCCGCCGCCGTTTCCCTTGGTCGTGCATCCCCGTCGTCCTCGTCTCTCTTCCGCTTCCCCACATTGGCCGTCTCGTTCGGCCTGCGGCCCTTCAGCCCAGCCCGCACCTTGCTCTTCTCGTCCGCCTCGCGCGCCTCCTCCGTCTTCTGCCCCATCGGCTCCAGAATCATCACGCTGCGGTTGATGTACACCAGCGGCACACCGGCGATCCGCCGCAGCCGCGCCCGCAGCTCATACTCCTGCGTCGCCACGACGTAGCGGTGCTTGTTGACGCCGGTGCCTTTGGGATCCAGCACCGAGAGCACGCACTCCTCCGCGCTCAGCGGCTCCTCCAGCTCGTGGTGTCCGCACAGCCGCCGCTCGGCTTGCTTGGCGACCTCGATCCAGGCGTCTTTGTCCTGCTTCTCGGCCGGCGAGGTGGCGGGCAGGGCGTACAGGTGGCGGATACAGCATTGCGTGATCATTGGCTTGATCTCGCCGTGCAGCGTCGTGGAGAGCAGCGAGCCTAGGCGCATCTTGTAGCGCGCGGCGTCGCGGATGATGCTTGAGTCCAGCAGGACTTGGTACGGCTCGCGGAAGGAGAAGGTCATTTGGTATTGCTGCATTAGCTTGCGATACTGTTTGGCGCGTTTGGCTCGCATGGTTGCGGTATGTATGGAATGTTGTTGTGGAGGATTAGAGAATCGTGAAGGTCAACAACAATCTGAAGATGCTGAGATCTTCCTCGACATGGGTGTGAACTTTTTTGTGGGGCGCTGTCACATGGGGCGGGCCCTGCCGATGGCTTTCATGGCTGATAAGTCTTGAACTCTACGCGAGTAGAGACCTGAGCATTGCTCAATGTTTATGATCTCTTGGACTATCAGTTTGAGCGTCATTTGGTCTTAGTCCTGGACGACTGGGTGGAACATTGGAGTTGTGAAAGTTCGGTCAAATACCCGAGAAAGTGAGAATCTCTACGAGAACGAGTCTGCCTAGACCATACTTTGATCACGCAGCACCAGAAATCTACATCATCATGATAAGTGAGGCCCTTGAAGACTCATGCCCATTGAAAGATTTGTCTATTTTCCTTTTGATGCATCAAATTGGCCTTACAACATAACAGCCTATTCCCCATCCGCGCGACAGTTTTTAAGGTGCTCTCCGTGCTTAAACAAGCTTTTAGGCTTTTTGCGGGGACTAATGGCCGCTCTGCATTGCGACTGCACCTACACACAGGCCACTAAATCACGAGCCAACAATCAATTGTCCTTTTCCGTCTATATATGTTCCCCTTGGTCGATATCAGACGGTATTATTGGCACAGATAGCGACTCTTGCAACGGCTTGTTTATACCTCCATCGGCTCCGTTCAAGCAGGTCTACCACCACATAAAGGATATGCCGTAGCACGTGCCGTTTTCCATGGTCAGCATGTCTGCTGAAGCAGACAAGGAACGAGGAAAGGATGAAGATACACATGAGCAGGGATCTATGATCAGGGTGAAGGAGGTCGTTGCGGATGAAGGAAGCAAGACGGTCACTTCTAGCACTGAGGATTCCACCCCAGACGAGTTTGGACTACCTGTCAGACCGCCTAGGAGGCGGCAGTATTCTGAAGAGGAGGGGGAGGAGGAAGAAAGGGAGGATGCATCGCAGGATGGCAAGGCACATGCAGGAGATGACGAGCCAGATGAGCGCTCAGAACTACAGGATAAGACCGTTGTAGCAGATCCTAATGCGAAAGGAGAGCATTCGGAGAATGCGCCGCAACCTAGCGGCCAAGGTCAAGAACGCCCCACGACCCCCGAAGTCGTCAAGCTGGACGATGCGGCAGACAGAGTGCCGGAGTCTGCGAAGAGTCCGACGTCGCCGAAAAGTCCAAAAGCGACCAGAACAAAGTCAGGCTCTTTCGGTCACACTCGACAGCAGTCATCTGTCACAGCACCTGTATCTGAGTGGTCACATCAGCAGTTGGCTCCACCTGTGGAAACACATGAAGAGATCGAAGACGATGATGGTGACCAGTGGCAAGAAATGCCGGCTTTGGCGACACACCGGATCTACGATGATTGGGGAAAGGTTCTTGCGAAGGAGTATGGCGAAGTTGACGATGAGACCGTCGCGTACGGGAATTTGGGAGGAGCAGGGAAGGGTTATACTCGAGTGCAGGTCGACGAGGACGCACAGTCTGCAACGAGCCTGGACGACACAACGGCATACCTGTTCAAGGACGGCGTGGCTAGTAATGCATTAGCTGAGGAAGATGATGACGAGGAAAGTCGCGACGTGGCTTCCCAGATGCGTACCACCAAGGAGCTACTCACAGAGGGCCAAAGGATTGCTTACGTTGGTATCGTAAGACTTGTGATAGTGGCAATGGTCAACGAGGTCGATGCATTGGACAAGACCAAAGGCGCCAAGAAAATGGTGGAAATGGCAGCTGAAGCGACACGGATGTGGGGACAGAAGACGATGGTTCAACTGTATAGCCATATGGAGGTTGATGCGCAGGAACAAGTCATGGTAGAGCAGTTGGCTGATCATGGCGTCCTCTCTTCCGACCTTACTCCAACCTTAATGCAGAACGCGCGAGTGAAAAACAACAAAGCTGAGGCCCAACCCACGTCTGGGGCATCTTCCGCACGACACTCAACAAATTCACCTCGGCCATCCAGCGCAGCAGAACCAGACGCATCAACGACGAGTTTGGCAGTACCTGGAACTCCTAGTGAAGCTCCACCTGCTTACGAACAACAAACTGTAGACAATATGACCGTCAAAGACGCTTCAGAACTGATGGATGCTAAGAATATTGATCTCGATCTACGATGGACGGTTCTCTGCGATCTATTTCTGCTGATGATTGCAGATGGTGTCTACGATGCCCGCTCTCGAACCTTACTCGAGCGTGTGGGTGCCGCGCTATCGGTTGAATGGCAAGAGATCTGCCGTTTCGAAAAGCGAGTCACGGACGCACTAGAAATGCAGGAGCAAGCAGACAAGGAGAACTGGAACGAAGACGAACACATGAAGGAGCGAGAAAAGACCGCACGGAATAGACGACTAATGGTGATGGGACTTTGTACTGTCGGCGGAGGACTGGTCATCGGCCTAAGTGCCGGTATGCTCGCGCCTGTGATCGGTGCTGGCTTGGCTGCTGGCTTCACCGGCATCGGCATTGCTGGTACTGGTAGCTTTCTTGGTGGTACAGGTGCTGCAGCCTTGATCGGAACCACGGGCACGCTCATCGGTGGTAGGGTGGGTCTGAAAACAAGTGCACGGCGCATGGGAGCTGTCAAGACCTTCGAATATCGACCTCTGTTCAACAATAAACGAGTCAACCTCATCGTCTCCGTCTCAGGTTGGATGACTGGTAAAGTCGACGACGTGCGTTTGCCCTTCAGCACTGTGGATCCTATTATGGGAGACATCTACTCGATCAACTGGGAGCCGGAAATGCTGCAAAGTACTGGTCAGACCATCCAGATTCTCGGAACCGAGGCCTTGACGCAGACGATACAGCAGATTCTTGGCGCGACGTTCTTAGCCACCCTCATGGCTGGTCTTTCGCTGCCGATCGTTTTGACGAAGCTGTCGTACCTCATTGATAACCCATGGACGGTATCACTTGCCCGCGCAGATTCGACTGGGCTGATCCTCGCAGACTCTTTGATTGACCGTAACCTTGGAGTACGACCCATCACACTGGTTGGCTTTTCCTTGGGGTCTAGGGTCATCTTCTCCTGTCTCCGAGAGCTCGCTAGACGAGGTGCGCTTGGACTCGTACAGAACGTCTATATGTTTGGCTCACCTGTCGTGGTGAAAAAGGATGAGTGGACGCGGGCGCGAACGGTTGTGTCGGGTCGCTTCGTGAACGGCTTCGCTACTAATGACTGGATTCTTGCTTATCTCTTCCGCGCCACTTCTGGCGGTATCATGCGTGTTGCAGGGTTGAACACAGTACAAATTCCTGGGATCGAAAATATTGATGTCACCGAGCAAGTACCTGGACATATGGCCTATCGAGGTATGATGCCCGTGCTACTTCACGAAGCGGGCTGGGCGATGGAGAGTGTCGAATTCTCGGAGATTGAGAATCCCGACCCTGAAAACCACGAACAGCGACAGCGAGAGCTCATCAACGAGATCGAGGAAGCACGGAAAGAAATGGAAGGCAAGTCAGGAAAGAAAGGTCTCAAATCGTTCTTTTCCCGCAGAAAAGCACCGGAGAAAAAGGCATGGGAAACCTACGACGAACGAAGTGTTAAAGTGCTTGACGGTAGCGATATGCAAGAAAGCGAGCGTGTGGCAGCAGAGAACGCCAACGTGCTTTTCGACATCGATGCCATCAGGCGTGAAGCCGTCCAGCTTGCGATGGAGGGAGGAGATCTTGATGAGATTAAATCGCATATGCAGATCCGAGAGATTCAAAGTACGATGCCCGCGCTAAAGGTCAGTCTACCAACCGACCAGCAGCAAGTCAACGGTGCATCGAGACCAAGCACACTCAGTGGCGGCGGCCGGTCCGTGTCAATGAATGGTCTTCGTAAAGACGAGCCTTACGGTGAGCAAGCAGAACGAATTACCATGTCTTTTGAACTGCCCGAACGTTCGTCGTCCTTCCATCGGCCGCAGTCTCCTGGAACAATATCTCCAGGCCCGCAGTCTGGCACTCTTACACCACCTGCACATTCATGGTCCCAACCGCGGTCACGACATAATGGCGGTGTCAGCGACCGTCTTCCAGGCCAGCGAAGCCCAAGCCCAAGCCCAAGCCCAAGTCCTAGTCCATTATCACCACAGGCTCATGGTGTGCACAGTCCACCAACCGCTGTTCATGCCAATCCCTGGGACGACGAAGACGAGATGTTCGGCAAAGAGAGGGACGTCGGGCTGTCGTTTGAGTGAGTCCTCTGAGAGCTGTATTCTTTTCTACGATCATGGTTATGTCTTTGCAAGCGTTCTAGCATCTAACTCGGGACGGCGTGTTGGGTATTCTTGCACATGAACACAGCGAAATGGGATAATGATGGGTTGGATAACCATGCGGCATTGTTGACATTCACTCACTGGTACTGCACCATTATTGATTCGCTTTCATTGCGCCGTCGTCATCGGTATGGTTGCTAATCGTCCTTCTCCCGTATATACTCAAAGTAGTTCCACGTTGAGGCACGATGGTTCGCACTGCGTTCGAGCTTAACTCCGACATAGTGTTTGTAATCTCGTGGACCAACGCCTCCACTGCCCGTAATTGATATATGTACTCTAAGTGCTGTCGAGTCTAAATAGAGGTATGGGGTAAATCTTGATGGTTCACGCGTGAGCCCGACTTTTTACAATTCCCTGATAACATATCGACTTGCGCCTCTGCTTATGCACCTATGATATCTGTCTGTAGCATGGTTCTGCAGGATTATGGTTATCGTGGGGCTGTCAACACGTTGAAGCGTAGGTAAGGACGTCCCTGCTCGCGTAGAATAAATTTAGGACTTCGGAATGTCGATACCTGACCTCTCTAGATGACAGGCCAGTGCCTAGTTGTCCTTACGTTGTCTGCTAGGCACAAACCCGAAATTGATCTACGTACATCACAGAGACTTGTCCTTGACAACATCACTTCCTTGTGCTAGTGTAAAAGTGCCTAACCTTCCACTCTTTTCATAACTGTGGTCGGAGCGTTTCCACGCCTAGGCACGACTAAATACAGGCAAGAGCTCAGAGCAAGCATCGAACCGTCGGATACTGCATGAGATTTTAGGCCTCGCTACGTAGTTTCCACAAGGCGCCGAGGCGCAGCACCGACATGTCAGATCTTCTGCGGCAAAGTGTCAATGCCACGGCCGCAGCTCCAGAATCAACGCCACGACCCGGACCACAACCTATCACGACCTATGATTCTGATGAGCACTCATCATCCGACACATCGGCAAGTTCGGCGGCGAGTATCAACACCGTACGGCCTTCTTCTCAAGAACAGGTCCCCGGCTCGTCACACTGGACCAACTACTTCGCCCAAGAGTTCTGGTTAGAACAAGAAAATGAAATCAAGCGTGCTCGCTATCACGTCTACCTCACTGCCCCATCCGATCCCAAGAAAGGACCGCTGTTCATTTGCCACCATGGAGCTGGATCAACAGGCATGTCCTTTGCAGTCTTCACTCAAAGTCTTCTCCGCAGACTGCCTGGAGCTGGCGTCCTTAGCATCGATGCTCGCGCTCACGGATCGGAAGTTCTCAATCCTGCCACTGGCCTGCCAAGCGCCGATTTCACACTCGCTACCCTTTCCACAGATCTCAAGGACATGATCGACCTGACGCAGGCTAAACTAGGCTGGTCAACCCTCCCACCAATAATCCTCGTGGGACACAGCTTAGGAGCCGCGGTTGTGACAGACGTCGCCTCTGCGGGTGCGCTCGGCCGTCAACTCCTTGGGTACGTTGCTATCGACGTTGTGGAAGGCTCGGCGATGGAAGCACTTAGTGCGATGCGCAGCTTCCTCTCCAAGCGTCCCACCTCGTTTCCTTCCGTCGAAGACTCCGTAAAATGGCATTTGCATACACGCGCGCTACGCCATCCCGCCAGCGCGAATGCCAGCGTGCCCAGCCTGCTCACCGAGCTACCGGCAGCCGACGAAGAATCATCCGCCAGCTTCACCTGGAGAACAGACCTCACGATCACTGAGCCCTTCTGGCCGACGTGGTTCACCGGCATGTCAAGCAAATTCCTCAACGCGCCATATGGTGCAGCCAAGCTACTGATCCTCGCGGGCACGAAGCAGCTAGATCGCGAGCTCATGATCGGGCAGATGCAGGGCAAGTTCCAGCTGGCGGTCGTGCCCGAGGCGGGCCATTTCGTGCACGAGGATGTGCCGGAGAAGACGGCTGGGCTGGTCGAGGAGTTCTTCCGGCGGAATGATCGTAGTGCGATGGTGTTGCCGATGAAAGTCGATGAAATGGTGAGGTTGGGGCGGAAAGTATGAGAAGATGTGGAGGACATAGATCAGGACAGAGGCGCTTCAAAGGAAGAAATGCTAATGTTGGGTGAATGCGCTGGCCATACGTACCTACATAGCAGATACGCATGTACATCATTGAGCAAGCTGTATGCCTCTTGAAGTTTCTACCGTCATAATCTAGTGGCCAAATAGCCTGGCTCCTTACACCTGCATGTGTCTTAGACTTTCAATGGTAGTGAACAACACAAGATCACAGACTTCATCATAGACACCACCCCAACACCAAAATGAACAGCTAAACCACGTAGAACGCTATACATTCCACATCGTCTTCGGAGGCACCTCGACAGGCCATTACCGTACATCGCTAGATTCCGATGATGACTTTTCTACTTTCAAGTCCGAGTTGTCCACCATTCACCGTGAATTCAAGGTGGTTGCCTGCCTTGTGGCGCTGGCCAGGTTCAAGAACCCCCAACAATGCGGACTACGCTTGAGACAGGAGCTCGCAGATCCGCCGCTTATTCCACGGCGTTGCAGTATCTTCGACACCAGTCACTTAGTCCTTACAGAACTGTCGTAAATACTGTCACTGCAAATTAGACGTTCTACCCAGACTGCAGCAGTGTCCGCACGTGTGCGTATGCTAGCACAAGTGCTTTCTAGGTGCTCACCATCATGACATCTTCTCGTGGCCTTGATGTTACTTGCCTTCCTCATAGTCGCTGCTACCAGCCGTGACTTGATAGGGTTTAAAGACCACAGACCTCGGGTAGAAAACCTCTGTCGAGTGCCTGTACAGTGCCTGTACCTCTCCCTTTTTGGAAGTACTGGGGCACAATAAGATACCATTGACAATCATCCGATACGAGACCTCATTTTGGTTCGATCGTTGGCTGCCACGTTGCTCCAAATTAGCACGTTGTAGCGGCCAGGATTTCGTGAGATGATGTCCCTTCTGTATCCTAGTACAGCAGCTCCGGTAAAGAGATGGAGTTAGCCACTAAGCCGCGCACGCCCATATAGCCATTGAGAATATCCTCTCTGGAATAGATTCTTGGTTGCGGTAATGTGCTATCCGTGTGAAGATTCAGGTGTGGTTGATCGATATATCTACAGATGGAGCTTGGCTGGATAGGGTTAGGTATGGCGATAAGGTGATGAGTCTCAGATGACGGACACCAGCCACCGGCAGCCAAGCTCCAGCTAGCGCCACACTGACGTCTGCCATGTGAGCAGGTAACAGGCATCATCGCGCTCACCTTGTCTAGACCACCACCACCACCGCCCACCCACTCTTCCACCATCACCTAGACAAGTCTCTGCTCACGGTCATGTCCAGTCTGTGGGGATCCAAGAAGAACACCGACAACGACACTCCCCCCGCTGACGACGCTCAGCACCAGACCGGCGACATGGCTCACGACGCTGAGCCTACCGAGAGAGACCGCTTGCTGCCAGATAGGCGCCCACCGCCTGCGGAAGGCTACCTGGACCCAGATGACCCAGCGGTAAGTCCATTCCGAGTCCTGAGACAATCGAGTTCATGCAACAAAGAGGTCTGGAGTGGGAAAATTGGGAACGATCCGCTATAGCAGATATCCGGAGACCAGAGCAGAGATACTGACAATCCCAGGTCTCTCCCTATAACCTCTGGACCGTGAGAGCCCTTCGTTTCTTCACCGTCGCCTTCGCCGCCCTCACTTTCTTCTGGTGGGTCCTGCTACTCGTCAGCATCTTCGTCTCACCTCCTGGTCTCCACACTCGCGGCTCCGGCTTCTTCGACTTCTCCTACACCACCCTAACCCTTGGACTGCTTCTGCTCTCGCTGCTGTTCTTCTCAGCCCCGAGCACAGCAATCAGAGTCTGCCAAGGAATCATAGGCGTGCTGTTACTCGTCGACTTGATTATCATCGTCAGCGTCGCGCGCGTACGTGCTGAGGAGGGTCCTCCCGGTATCGCCAGTGTTACATGGGCTGTCTTGATGGCAGCATGGTGTATCATGCTGGATAGAGTGGTTGCATGGGGAAAGCGCGAAGAGGAGGAACGTTTGACCGGTAGGCCGGAGACTCGCCGCACGCTGAAAGAATGGTTGGCCATTCTGATAGCGACCGTCGTCTTGGTTGTGTACATCATCATCGTCATCCTCATGACCGCGACGCTGGTTCTCCGCAGCCGCGACGTTACCCTCGAGATGGATGGCGATCGTGTCTTTGTGGACGGCGGCAAATATGAGGTCCACATTGCTTGCGTTGGTGAAGCCAAACAAGACAAGTACGGAAATGCAACAGTTCCGACTGTGTTGCTAGAGGCTGGCGAAGACCCTCTAGAATATGATCTGGAGCACTGGGCATATGCAGCTTACCAGAACGGCACCATCGACCGCTACTGCTACTGGGATCGTCCAGGCTATGCTTGGTCTGACAATGCACCCTCTCCTCACAGCGCAGGCATGTCGTCGGACAACCTTGGAGAGGCTCTTGCAACCATTGGCGAAGACGGGCCTTTTGTTCTCGTCTCCGCTGGGTACGGCAGTATCGTCTCCCGCATTTTCAGCGCCCGCAACTACCGCCGTGTCGTCGGCATCATGATGATCGACCCTCTCCACGAAGATCTGCTTTACAAGCTTGGTAGCCCGAGCCGTGGTTTCGTTCTTTGGGCCTGGGGTATCCTCAGCCCACTGGGTCTCTCGCGCGTTCCTGGTGCTCTGTTCTACGGACGTACGCGAGAAGACCGTGTCTTTGGCAAGGAAGCCTACACCGGCGGCAAATTCATCAAGGCCCAGCTTCAGGAAAACCTGGTGGCGGACTCTTTGACCAAGAGTGAGGTCGCCTCCGCGCGCACCATCCAAGCTGAAGACACTCCGCTTGTGATTGTGAGCTCCGGTGTGCATGTTCGTGGAAACCAGGAATGGGAGCGCAAGCAAGAAGACCTCACCAAGATCACCGGCAAACTGCTCAGCTGGGATGTGGTCAAGAAGGCACCGCATAAGGTCTGGAAGACATATGACGGTCGTCGCGTCATGGAGAAGAGGCTCGGACAGCTCGTCACAGACGCAAAGCTCATCGTGCAGAGCCGTCTCGACGAGCAGGAGTAAGGGGGGG